>CM017573.1:27350019-27717519 GCA_007844125.1 Sinonovacula constricta | reverse complement strand
CGTTATCATCATGATCAGTAGCAGCAAATAAATGCCGTTTGGAGTAAAAAGCTTACATTATGTTTCGCACCATTGTAATACCTATACAGAATAACAGTTATTGTTTCTCACTAAAACATTTATTGAAACTATCTAAGATAATTACATAATCTGCATATAAAATTGTTAAAACTTAAAGATATTGTATTTGAATAGAAAACGATGTGTTAGTAACATTTCTATCTGGATAAGACTTATACAATCATTGTATATAAAGGTACATGTGTCATGGCGTACCACGTCCGATTACTCTATTATCAAATGCATGATAGCACGCACGACTTACCTCCCTTAAAGAGCCCCATGCGTTAACCGTAATATCTTTGTTTAAAATTCTAGAACAAAGAAAACAATCACACGGTACCTGTGCAAACTTTGAACCACATACCGCTATTAATAAATCTCATGCGCTCATATTAACAGGTAAGCAACTCTATTACTTTTGAAGTGTAAAACAACTAAATGATTTTGGGAAAAACATTCAAGTATATGTAACGTTTCCTAAAACTATATTATTGGCAGTCACAATCGAACTACCTTCAATAACGATAATAAAGATACAGTTATCATCTTTACCTTACCGATTGACTGGCATGTTGATATTCAAAAACGACAAACTAACACACACAGTTTTAAAATTTTTGTCTTTGATAATTGCTTTATTCCGAGCCTCATTCGTAGCGATATTTACAGACAGAGGATAGAGTTTTCAGATTTATTTATTAAACCAAGACCTGTACATGCAATAAATGAGTTCTAATAATTAACAATGCAAATATTGGTCTCAAGAATAAGATTGTCAAGGCTCATATATGCAAGTGCATTGCGAAAATAGTTTCATTTGTTGAATGCCGGATAACAACGTTTAATGTTTACATTATTTTCCGTCGACTTTGATACACTGCATCAACTTTTTCTTGTTTTTCAGTGTAGCATGGGGATGTCGAGGTTGGCCGACAGTTTAAAGCTGGTATTTGATATCTTGGATCATTTTTCTGTCATACAATCAAATAAATTATTGTTACCTGACAAGATTCGATGAAATGCTGCTTATTAACGCCTTACATACAAAGGAAAAGTTGTACTGCTCAGCTCCATGTATAAATTGTGGACATGTTATGTCATCTGACTATCTAGCTTCTTCAATATAGTCGAGATTCTTCCCAACGACGTTAAGTTGTGCAACTCTACACTCTGATCTCCCCTGTCTTTCACTGGCTTACATTTCAAGTTTATATCGGTACTGTATTAAGTAAGTGTATACAAGGGGAATAAATCTTAATTGGTACCATATTATTTTCTATATGGTGTTGCGTCCCCTGATTGGTGTACCATGCAAAAAACAGCTGTTTAACGGCTTCAGACCGAGTGATTCTACAATATCTTACTCAAGAAAGTCATATTGGCTAATTTGATCACAATCGCCACGTAGTTGTTGTAGTAGTTGGGGAAGTTGTAAAATAAGTAGTAATGGTATCAGTTGGTAAGGATCAAATAATTTAACGGTGACTGTTGAGGCCTTCCATCTGTTGATATTTGTTGCCCTCAAGCATTTACTGTAATGTTCCCGTACATAGAAAACACCTGTCTATGTTTTGGCTTTTCATGTGGAAACTGTACATTTGAAAGGGTTTTCAATGCATACTAACACTCGTATTCAATGTACTCCTTTCTAATAACTGTTCGTAGATTAAACTTTATCATATAGTTGGTTCATTCTTTATATTAGAGGAAGGTGCTTACTGTAAGTTATTTTACTTAAAATGACTTTCTATGTTTCTTTCTCTGTCTTTCCGTCTTTGCCTTTCCCTCTCTCTTTCTCTTTGTGACTATCTCTGTCTCTCACCGTCTGTCTCTCTCTATGTCGATGTCTCTGGCTGTCTCTGTCTTTCTGTCTCTCTTTTACACTGCCTGTCTCGGTCTCTGCATCTGTTTGTCTATCTGTCTCTCTCTCGCTCTGTCTTTTTCTCTCTCTCTCTTTCTCTCTTTCAAATTGTAGAGTATATGCATTTTGTAATGGTGTCAAATGCAATAAGCATTATGTATGGGTTGATATACTTTATAACAGTGCAATGTAAGTGTTACAAGGTATACTGTATTATGGCTTGATATATTTTATAGCAGAGCAGAGTAAGTGTTACATGGTATACTGTATTATGGCTTGATATATTTTATAACAGTGCAATGTAAGTGTTACAAGGTATACTGTATTATGACTAGATATACTTTATAACACTACAATGTAAGTGTTACAAGGTATACTGTATAATGTCTTGATATAGTTTATAACATTGTAATGTAAGTGTTACATGGTATACTGTATTATGTCTTGATATAGTTTATAACAGTGCAATATAAGTGTTACATGGTATACTGTATTATGGCTTGATATAGTTTATAACATTGCAATGTAAGTGTTACATGGTATAATATATTATGGCTTGATACAGTTTATAACAGTGCAATGTAAGTGTTACATGATATACTGTATTATGCACATTGTCTTTGGTACATGTATATTTTAACTCCTCTTGTACTATAGTTATATGCACTTAATTGTAATTCAGTTGTTTTCATTATGCTAATTATCGTAATATGTTATGTTTGAATTTGTACTGTTATGACGTTTACATCAGAGTTAGCATTTGAAATCATTGACTGTATAGAAACTATTTAAGAATTGACTCATCCGCTTAAAGGTTGAAGTCGACAGTTCGCCTGTATCAAATATAAACCCATACAATAATTGTAATAAATACGATTATACGATTTTCTATTTAAATTGTTAGACAGAACTTATTGTGAAAAATTATCATTCTGAATGTGTATTTTTTCCAACTGAATAAAAAAACTCGATAGGGGTCTCTGTTGAAACAGATATCGACGCCAGAGCGGATTACCCGGATGACTATATAACGTGATCTCCAAATTTAGTGATCACTTGTTTTTTAAGTTAAAGTTTTAAAAAAGCCATCTTTGCAGCATGGCTCGGATAGGAAATACCTGTTTGGAATGACAGTGATGATTTGTGCTTGACTGTTCACACAAAGCATCAATGAAAAGCATTTTGAAGACCTTTTTCAGGTAGCAATGACTGGTTATTGAGAAAATATTCCAAACTGTCCGATACCACCTTTCATATATACGCCATCAGCTATGTAACCTTCCGTTCTTTGGTGTTATTTCTACTTCATTCTCAATTAAGCTTTAAATGTAAAGTTGAATGTAAACATATTTTATCACAGGTTCTGTAATGTTTGCTTGTCCTTCGTTCCAGAACAAAACTACTAAACATAACGTATGCAATACAGCATATAGATTTGAATGTGAATCCAGAGTCATTAGAAATCAGGAGCTGTCACGTGACAAACTGTTATGTCCGCACAAGATTAAGTCGAACGTTTTTCTTGTCATTCGTATTAGTTTGCTTGTCTGCGTCGACATCGTTTGCGAGTAAGTTTCATTTCCTTACACTTTCAAGCAATTGATAATGATGGCGACAATGCTGATGAATATTATGATGAATATGATGGAGATAACAATGATGATGATGATGATGATGATGATGATGATGATGATGATGGTGGTGATGATGATGATGATTATGATGATGATGATGATGATAATGAAGATGATGATGATGATGATGATGATGATGATGATGATGATGATGATGATGATGATGATATTGTTGATGATGATGATTATCCCAACTCTGGGGATCGGGTCATGTTCTCAAAATGGTAAGAGAACAAAACTGCAACACCGACCTTGACATTTTAACTGTAAATATCGGTAAAACAACATTAAACATCATTCACAAGAGAGTTAACACTTTATTATTAATTCTGTTTTGTCAATTATGCTTTTGGGTTTTCAACACGGACACTTTAAGAAAAGCTCCGTGACATACAAATTGCTAAGTGCTTTTTCATTGACATTGTAGGCTCTGTTCATGATGCCAGAAATCTAAATGGCGCTGATACTGGTGTTGTTGATCATAGACAAGAGTCAGAAAGAAGCCATGTGTACATACTCAGCAACATCACCACACAGAAAGAAATGACATTTAGAGACGAGATCGATAAAGCAGATGGCTTGCTCGATATGGTCAGTAATATTATTGTATCCTCTCTATGCTTTTCCCATTAAGATCATATATGCCCTTTAATCAAACGGCAATTTAGCCTAATGTAATGCGTTGAACTTTATTTATATGGAGCATAGATAAGGGAACAAAAAGTATGTTTTTATTGATAAATCGTAGGTCAAAACATTTGTACACCAATTTTCACGATATAAAATTTGCGTTGTCTGTAGTGTCTTAAACTGTCATAAATACGCGCACTTTACTATATGTGGATGGGAGATTACGATGAAGATTAGGACGATGATGATGATGATGACTATTATCATTAATTTTATTATTATTATTATTATTATTATTATTATTATATCGTCAGCATGAAGACGACGCAGCAATACAGGCTTATCTGACCATAATAAAACGTCACAGTGCTAGTCCTCGCTCAATGTGGGGCCTGGCGCGAACCTTTCTGAGCCTGGCTAAGAAACACCACTCCAACAAGTTCCTAAGGCGAGCTATCACAGCCATGAATGAAACTATTAAGACTCCAAGCATACCGAAAGTCTTAGCGTTGAACGTTGCGGAGCAGATCATGATGGCATCTCAGTTTCTTGGTAAGGGGACCCTACTTCAAATGTTTCTAATGGAAAGGTGGAAATCTGTTAGTGGTAAATATTGATGTTCTTTTCAGTGTAGCGACATGGAACAATTTTGATAACGTCTAAATGCAAACTTTGGAAGCTGGGCCACCTCTGTGTTTGTAATTTTTCTTCGAGTTACAAAAGAAAAGCAGCTCAAGACAGAAGGGCGAGTTTGGGACTCTAATAAACCTAGCAACATGACAGTCATGATTGATCCCTTTAAAGCGAAAATGGCTGTCTGTTTATCGTTGTTTGACTCTTGTCCTGTCTCAGTGTTTCTTGGTCACCATGTCTAATTTAAATTAAGGTTTACTTCTGCCAGAAATCCAGTTTGGCTTTAAAAATGTCCAGAGTCACGTGACGGCATATATTACACCTTACAAGACTCTTGTTCACATACGACTGCGCGGTCAATGACATCATAAAAGCCCAAGTATGTCTACTGCCAGACAATAACTTCAGACTAACCAACAGCAGACAAAAACATGGGTTCTGCATCAACCTATGTTACGCTCTGCCAGGCACTGCTGAACGATTAATAGTGAATATGGACAGAACGATGCCAGAAACTAACTATTCTTCAACTTCCTGTACTTTTACTACAGTTATTGTGTTCTTTTTTAAATATTGAAAAACGCGAATCAGCATTATGATAAATATAAGCAATTAAAATGATGTTAAAGACCTTCTTACATGTATATAACATTTATGAACAAATATAGAAAAAAGGGAGATTACCTATATATTTTTTCTAAATTAAAAATGAAAATTTGCTATGATTGATATAAGTACCTTTAACAATGATTGTATGATTTCTGTTGATAGTTTAATAAACAAAACATGATAAAATCCAATGTGTTGCAGAGAGGTTACGGTTGTGTTAATTGTGTCTTTTTAGGAGAACTATCATTAACGATGCCCATATTACGTTTCCTTATCACTACATTTCCGGACAAACCGGAGTTCCTCAGTGGACTGGCCTTTACACAGTTGCAAAATAAGCCGACAATAGATGCTGCAAAAACAACATTGCTAAAGGTAAAACTTACAGCAAAAGTATTCAGTGTGAAAGAATATTCATAATGATAGCTTAAACAATTAAGTAAGAATTCGATGAAGGCTCCAAAGTGGAAGAAGCGAAAGGAAATAAAGGAGAAAGAGTGGGAGAAATGAGTAAAAGTGAGAGAGGGGTCCCCATGACAAAAGGCACCGTTGATAAGCAGTTTATCGATACTCTCTTCAAAGCACTGATTCTCCCTTAGTGAAAATTTGTGAATTCAGTCTAGGTCACGCAACGTATTACCGCCGTTGGACAGGTTTCGGTTATTAACACGCATCCACTCGTTTAAACATTTTTTTTTCTTTGGTTCACCAAGGTAACATCCAAACATCGTCACTAAGAAGGCGTTAGTGAAAGAAGAAAAAGTAAAAGGGAAAAAGAAACCACAGGGCGGCGTGGAGAATATATGTGTGTGAGTCTGTGTGTGGGGAATACATGTATGTGTATCTGTATGTGAGTCTGTGTTGGGGTATATGTGTATGTGTATATGTATGTGAGTCTGTGTGGGGGTATATGTGTATGTGTGTGTGAGTTTGTGTGGGGAATACATGTATGTGTACATGTATGTGAGTCTGTGGGGGTATATGTGTATGTGTGTGTGATTCTGTGTGGGGAATACATGTATGTGTATCTGTATGTGAGTCTGTGGGGGTATATGTGTATGTGTATCTGTATGTCAGTCTGTGTGGGGGTATATGTGTATGTGTATCTGTATGTGAGTCTGTGTGGGTGTATATGTGTATGTGTGTGTGAGTCTGTGTATATGTGTGTGGGATATAGGTATATGTGTGTTAGTCTGTGAGGGATATATATATATATATATATATATATATATATATATATATATATATATATATATATATATATATATCTGTGTGTGAGTTTGTGTGTGTGATATGTGTATATGTGTGTGGGATATAGGTATATGTGTGTAAGTCTGTGAGGGATATGTGTATCTGTGTATTAGTGTGTGTTTGTTTGTGTGGTATATGTGTATCTCTAGCTTAACACCAAGACAATTGTTCTGCATGTTTTCAGGGAAAAGAGGGAAAGCTTTTCATCATTGACGACTCGTTTGAACGTTTGAACATGAGGTTTGGCACAACGGTACAGAGACCTGCATTGTCCTGATTGAAGACTTTGTGGCATCCAGAGGTTACACATATAGAGAGAATGACGCTGTATCCAGCCTAAAACTAGTACGACTGTATGACATTAAAATTTAATTTTAAATTTACATTGAAAACTGCATTTACCGATTTGTACAATTCAGTCAGTCGAAAAGAAAGACATTATACCCAATGTTTACCGGCTTAGACCCTTCGGTAGACCCGCAATGTGTGTTGAATTATTTACATACAAGTAAAACAAGTTTGTCGACAGAGATTGATGTTTTGGTTTGTTTTTCATACAGTGAACTGACACATTTCATAGTCGTGACTTCCAGCTAGTTCTTGATGAAGAAATACACGACATGCGTTTTCCTGATTGATGATGTCTTTGATTTTATTCTTACGAATAGTATTTCAACAGCCTAATGAATAAACTAAGGAATTAAAGAATAATGAAGTGTACAATTTGCGATGTATTTCAGAATAAAGCCAAGGTTCAAAGTCAAAGACGTATTAAGGTCTGCATATGTAATATAAGAAATAGAAATGCTAGACAGCACCATTTTCCAAATAATTTAAATTTTAAGCGTAATGTTTGTCGAGTAATGCAGACGTGGGGCCGAGTTTGGTTACATTGTCTTTGTGTAAGACCGACCTAGAATCTTTTGACTCTACCATCGATTACTGTGTAATGTTTACTTATCTTTTAACGTAATATATTATCACTTTATTTAACTTAATTCTGAAATTCTCCGTCGACTTTGGTCGTCATGAATCCATATGTAATGGTCTTTCTGAAAATATGAAAGGTAAAATTAAGAGCCAATCAACAAAGTAAGTTAGTTTAAACTGTTGGAGGCCAAAGTCCATACGCCGTTCTAAATGAAATAAAAATATATGTGGTACGGGTGATGTCTGTTATGTAGTGATGACACATGGAAAATTTGATTAAGGTTGTTTGTTTAACATGTCTTGAGGACGGATCACATAGCGCCATCATAAAGAGTACATGGCCTGGACCTTTGTTGAAACGTTTGCAGCCGCCCTTTCGCGTCCAGCTTGGTCTGCGAATCCATATGCGACATTATAGATGACAAAAGAGAGAGACACACACACAGAGAGAGACAGAATATATATATATATATATATATATATATATATATATATATATATATATATATATATATATATATATATATATATATATATATATACGCAAATACATTGTTAATAAAACACTATTTCTATGAAATTTGATGACAAACTTAACTGGTGGTTATATTTTTAAAGGAGTTCATGTTTACAAATGATCTGATGATCAGATAGAATTATTTACACCACTCATTGTTGTGGTTCATTTATGTTTGGTTGTATTTAACTGAACTCGAAAAATGCTAATTTGACCAACAGTGACCTAAACTTGTTTTAAAGCAAACATTTTGTGTAACGAATAAATACCGGATGTATGTCAACTGTTACCTTTGCCTTACTAATGGCTGACTGTCGGGGATACGTGAGCAACAAATCCAATCAATGATACAGTTGTAAGGATACACCAAAAATATCGGTACGAGTGATAAAATCGATGTACAGAGAGCAAAAGAAACAACAAAATAATTCCTAGAGGGATTCGAACACATCGGTTTCAGTTACTTTGACAGTAATCCTATTTATGGGTAGTCATCATTTTTCAGGAGGAAATGTGTTACAACACGAAAAGCATCGGACCTGGTAGCGCAATCTGTAGAGCGTCGGCTCCAGGTACGGGAGGCCCCGGGTTCGATCTTGGACCGCGACATACCAAAGTCTTTAGAAATGGTAGTGGTATAGCTCACGGCATGCTATACACAGTGAAGTCAGCAATATATCTGCTTCAACTGGACAGTGTCTACAGATAACTGAAATACTGTTGGTGAGATGATAAACCCAATAAACAAACATCACGGATACAGTTTATGACCTCAACCTAACAAGTGCAATATCTAAACCATGACGTTGATTCTCGTGAAACAACCAATCAAGGCCTAAAACATATGTATCTAAACCGTTTTACACCAAGCAAATTTAGTAATAAGACCTACATAATTTAACTCAGTAAAGTGCCACAAAGGAATATTGATGCACGCGTAAGATTAATATAATAGCTTGACAAATAGTCAACAGTTAGGGAAGCCTATCAATGATGACAGGGACGGTGCAAAATCCTAACGGTATTAATTTCAAACGATAGTTACCATGACATCAAAGTACAGATATGGGATAATTTTACGTGAAGTGTTTGTGAAACAGAAAACGTTCAGGAAGAAAGAGGTTGGGACGCTCCACAAATCAGGTTTAATCATCCTAGCCACTCCTTTTGCCGGATGGACTTTCCAAGACAGTAAGTATATCTTTTTCTTCTGTGTTTAATGTCTTCTCTCTGTGTGTTTTTTCAAGTTTACATTTACTACTTATGCCTTTGTCTTGAGCTTGTCCACATTTTAATGTCTGTGATCATTCTTATAGGACTTTTTTCATATTTTCCTACGTTAATTACCTGATTAATTAAGGGAATAGCGATAACCATGAAAGTAAGTCATATTACTTTAATGGGACACATAATAAGTCAGTATTTTCGACCGGTTACCGTTGAAAACCGTTGCACAGATTATATTCTGATAGAAAAGAAAGACAGTGATCCCATAGCCCAAATATGCTCCTCACTTTCCTTTCAATTAATAATAGTTTCTTCTAATGATTTTGTTCACGATTTAAAATGCTAAGAAAAACGAAACCTTGATAATTACATACCGTAACTTCTTTAACGGGTAGCCCCGGGTTCGATCCCGGACCGCGACATACCAACGTCGTTAAAAAAGGTAGTGGTATAGCTCCCATGCATGGTAAACGGATCGTGGCGGAGCATGCATGATAAACCTATGTTTAAATTATAAGATTTACTCTATTTTCATCAGTCAGCGGATTTCTGTCAAATGTTTGTTTATATTACGGACAACAAGGGACGCAATTCACTGGTGTTAATAGTGACAGAAAGGGTAATCGATCAAGATTATATTGTCTTATCATAGAGTCCTATCATAGATAAACTTTTCCCACCAGTATGTGTCATTCTTAGGGCTTTTTAAAATAAATTGAATGATAATACCACGTTTGATCTATTTTTAATTGACGTTATATAAAGGTCAAGGGTTCGGAATTGAAATGATACTCTGATAACGGATTAAAAAAAACGATAACCCGCACATCTCATACATCGAGCTATATATTAAAGGACTTATGTATTTTAAATATGATTGGGTTGTTCAAACACTTTGTCATATATTAATGGGCTGTTAATGGGTACTAAATCTATACCTGTCGAAAGTAAAGGTTTTACGATGTTCTGAATTAGAACCGATGCCGTTTAATCCAAATACATTCTTATAAATAAACATCCGATGGCTTACGTTGAGTTTGAAGCATATAAATATAATTTCGTTACAGGTTTCGGGGTTTCTACATGTTTGCATCTTGTTTCTTTGTAGTTTTCCAGTCCAATTCAGCAGCAATATACGCGTTTACTTCGTAATTCTTCTGCTTTTACCTTGAAATTAAACGTAAGTTATGTTTGGCCGTTTTGTGCCGAATTAACGATAAATCTAAGGTATTCCTTTGTTTGTCATGACCTAAACACGTCGTTTCGAAAAGGTTTCCTGCCTAGCAAGCGTTATGTGCAATTGTGAAAGTACACGCATGGCTGTGCATCCGTATTAAATTATATTATATAGGTTGTCATTTATTTCATCCTATAGTAATTATGTACTTTTTACTTTGATGTACATTGGATAATGTATTCCACCTGTGAAAAAGTACGTACAAGATGTCTTCGGCAAATAACGTCGATATATTTTATTTAATTTTTAATTGATATTTTGGCTTCCTTTAAAGTGTGTTTCATGGCTTTGACTGTTCTGTTTCAAATCATTTGTATTGTCTTTTCTTTTCTTGTTTATTGCCATTTAGTAAAGTAAGAGTTCAAATCTGTGTACATGCACCCTTTGCCCTTACTGTTGAGTTGTTCGTGCACACCTAGCGCTATTTTCGTGTTGTTTAGGCACCCATGGCGCTTAATGTTGTGTTGTTTATGCACCCCTGTTGCTAATTGTTATGTTGTTTATGTACCCCAAGCGCCAATGCTTGTGGTGTTTATGTACCCGTGACGCTTAATGTTGTGTTGTTTATGTACCCCTGGTGTTGATTGTTGTGTTGTTTATGCACTCTGGCGCTAATCCTTGTGTTGTTTATGCACCACTGGCTCTAATTGTTGTATTGTTTATATGTTGTTTATGCACACCTGGCGCTAATTATTGTGTGTTTATGCACCCCGGCCTTAATTGTCGTGTTATTTATGCACCCCTGGCGATACTTGTTCTGTTGCTTAGGCACACATGGCGTTAATCGTTGTGTTGTTTATGCACACCTGACGCTAAATGTTGTGTTGTTTATTTTTGTACAATATCTCGTCTCAGACTTGTCACTTTTTTGCATTTATATTCACTGGCATTTGTCTTAATGAGTGGAGTCTGCACATTTGGTCCTTGCTTTTTTTTGGTTTATCGTCCCACCAACAGTATTTTAATTATCTGGAGACGGTGCCACATTGAAGCAGATATAGTGCTGCCTTCACAGTGTATAGCATGCCGTGAACACATGACATGATACCACACCCTGTCACGTTATCCTGACACCGAGGCAACCAGGCGTGGAACGATTCTTATACTTGTTTGAGCGTTAGCATTTGAGCACTACTACTACCATTCTTTTCGACTTTGCTTTGTCACCGCTCAGGTTCTAACCCGTGGCCTCCCTTATCTTGAGCCGACGCTCTACCGATTGCGCTACCAGGTCCTGTAGGATTTTATCTCTGGATCAAATATTTAAGTGCATAAAAGTCAAACAATTTGTGCAGTGGTTCTAATAGAAATCATGCTTACCGATTCTCCCAAATACATTGTCGACATCATTTTAATAACGAGACTATATTATTTTCAAAGACGTCATAACTTTGCTTCGTGAAAACGTCATATACAGTTTTTTTTAAATAGATCTATTTCATTGCTTGCATTTGAGAATCCTTCATTAAATGCGTAGTTAGAGCTATGTAAAACCGGTTTAAGCACCTCATTCTTTTACGACTGACCGTTCCAACAAGGCGGTAAGTGCTGGGTTTACTCTATTTTGTGCAATGTTTTATCAGAAATGTAATGTAACTTGTACATTTGATTTGCATGGGAATACCTTTGTCTTGTGGCTTGTCAAATTGTAATAAATGCTGCAATACTCATTGGACTTTGTCATAATTTAATTTTCTGAGCTTAATCAAATTTTAAACGGACAAATTTCTTAAAAGATCTCCTATGTGGCTATCAGCCTGCGTGGATACTGTCAATACCTCATATACAAATAAACACACCTTCTATGTGTATATTTTGTCTGATATATGGGTTCACAATCAGCATATTGCGATTTTCCAATCTACTCTAGAAGCAAAGATCTATATAAACTGAGTGTTATTAATACGCTGAACGTATACAACGAGTTGCTTTTGGTTCTAGTCGATTTTGATAGAACGTGGTCCTACGAAGACTTAACCATTTTATTATGTCATTTTTGTAAAAGTGGTTTATAAAAAAATAAAATCAAATCAATCATCAACGGGAAAATCATCATAATGACGATGAACGTACAAAATAAATGTATTTTACATAACTTGATAATCATTTCCACTTAAATTGATAACCTTTTCCACTTAAATTGATAAAGTGCCTTCTTCTTCGCGAAAGTTGTTTCTTGAAATACATTGCAGTGACCAGTTTTGATCATTATAGCAACGTCCAGCTACGCAACGCAAGGCAGCTGAAAGACCTTCCTATATTAAGTCCTTCGCCCTGAACGGGACTCGAACACACACGGTGAGAGGCTAAGCCATGCATTGGCAATTTTGAAAAAAAAGAAGCATTCGGATACCCCCAAGTAACCACGCATGGCCTGCAATCTGCAAGGACTCTAACGACAAAGCAAACAAGTTTCAGAAAAGTTTAGGCGTTTATTCTAATAAAATGGCGATTTGTTTAAACCGGATACAGCGTCATTCTCTCCATGTGTGTGACCTCCGGGTGCCAAAAGTCTACAATCAGGACGATGCGAGTCTCCTTGCATTTGTGCCACACCTAGTGTTCGAAAGAGTCGTCAAAGTTAAACAGCTTTCCCCCCTCCCAGGTCCTGAAAACACAAACACAACAAACGACCCAGTGCTATGTTAACTCTAAGGATCATTTGTTTGAGAAAAACATTGCATCAACACAATTGTTATCATTTAAGCGTGCATTTTACGAAAGAAGCACCGCTCATCACATGTTAACTGGAAGACTTTATAACATTATATTTTCGCCCCATACGTGAAGTATTTATATCTCGGCGACTTTAATGTTTCGGCCATTTGAGCTTCCTAATTTAAGAGTCCGACTAAACTGATAAACAATGCAATCACTCATTTCAAACCGTCCTCTCCCCATATCCACTATCGCCAGTTGTTTACCCAACCACCCACCGTGTCTTATTTACGACCCTCAACACAAGCCCCTGGCTACAGCACTAGGCCTCAAGCGGCTATCAGAAGGACCCGTGTGAGGCCAGACGTGCACTCCACCATGGATCACCGTGATATAAAAAAGTTATCAAGTGTTGATTTTATTTAAGTTTAAGTGCAGCTATCTTTGCAGCATGGCTCGATCAGGAAATGGGATTTATGTTTGACTGTTCACACATATCTTGGGCATTAATGAAAAGCCTTTTGCAGGGCTTTTTAGATAACAATAATTTATTTGGATATTTGAGAAAATAAATTGTGTTCCAAAATACCACCTTTAATATATAAACCGTCAGCTATGCAATCGTCAGTGCTGTGGTGTTATCTTAACTTATCCGCAATTATGCGTTAAACGTTAAGTTGAATGTAAACATTTTTATCCCAGCTGCTGTAATGTTTGCTTGTTCTTCATTCCAGAACAAAACTAATCAGCATTGCGTAGGCAGTGCAGCATTTAAATTTGAATGTTAATCCAGAATCCTCAGAAATCAAGAACCATCACGTGACAAACTGTTATGTCCGAACAATAACGTTTTATTTGTCATTCGTATTAGTTTGCTTGTCTACGTCGATACTGCTTGCGAGTTTTATTTATTCACATTTTCAAGAAATTGACATTGATGGCGAATATGCTGATGAATATGAATATGATGATGATGATGATAATAATGTTGATGATGATGTTGATGATGTTGATGATGATGAGGATGAAGAAGAATATGATGATGATGATATGAGGACGGTTATGATGATAATGATAATGATGATGATGATGATGTTACTGTTGGTATAGTTGATGATGATGATCTTGATAATGATAATGATGATGTTAATGAATGATGATGATGATGATGATGATGATATTTGTGTGATGAGGGGAAGGAGGATGGTGGTGATAATGATAATGATGACGATGAGTGACGATGATGATTATGACGATGATGATGATGATTGTTGGTGTTGTTGATGATGATGATCTTGATGATGATGATGATGATGATGATGATGATGTTAATGAATGATGATGATGAAGATAATGATGATGATGATGATGATGATGATGATGATGATGATGATGATGATGATGATGATGATGATGATGATGATGATGATGATGATGATGATGATGATGATGATGATGATGATGATGATGATGATGATGATGATATTAGTGTGAGGAGGAGAAGGAGGATGCTGGTGATGATGATAATGATGATGATGATCATGATGATGATGATGATGATGATGATGATGATGATGATGATGATCGAATGTGTCCATGCGATTTGAATGTACCTTTAAAGAATCTGCAAGCAAAACTAAAGCCCTTACTTATCCAGGAGCTATTTTAATTAAATGTATACAAGACATGTTATTGATCGATAGGCATACGTTATCATTATTCAGTTAAAATTGAACACTTGTAAACGTCAAGCTCGAAGAATGTATATTTGCAATCGTTAAGGTTGAGATAAACATGCCACCGTCGTTACGTAAGGAATAGTCATTACTTGTTGAAAGCCACAATAAGGTTTCCAGAGATATTGTTTTATCTTCTCTGAAACAGGTTAAAGGCTCTGTGGTTCAACTACGATACCTCAAAGCATATTTAAATAAAGTAGTTTTGAACATGCCAAAGAATTATGAAGAATAAAGAACAAATAACCATCAAAACGGCAAGACAAATACTCTTGCTACTTAGCCACTAAGTCTATTTTGATATACACGTGTTTTATTGATATCCGTGCGTCGTGTCTGTCACAATGTTTACAAAAATGTTCAATACAATCAATTATATAAGTTTTGTTGGATACGTACTGTATATTATAATGGTTAAGCATGTAATTGGCCATTCAGATGAGATAATGGTTAGTAAGACCAATCGTCCGTGAAGGTCAGCTCAGCTAGGCTGTATATTAAGTACAGGGATAGGATTTGCCGGCATTTTTGCCAATACTCTGCAGCGACATTTCTATCATTATAGCACAGGGGCCCTTATGAGGTGCCCAGGGACTAAACACGGCCAGTCCATTATACTAACACCGACTAGTCAGTTGTTATGCTGTCCTCTTAGCACCGAGCGTTAGGAGGGAAGCCACTACTACCAACTTTAAAGTCTTTGGTCTGACCCGGCCGGGGTTTGAACCCGCGACCACCCAATCCGCAAGCCGACGCTCTACCACCTGAGCTATTGCGGCCGGTTATTAAGTACATAAAGACTAATAAATACACTATTCTAACAATGACAACGTTGTTTATGCATTCATTAAGGTGATTCACTTTTGATGCTAATTGTTGTTTAATTAAGCATTTTGACCAATGTAGGGAAAGGACATTAACTACCTGCATATCCTTAACATGTGCCAGAGGAGCCTCTCAAGCTCAATGCAGATTAAACATAAATCATTTAAATCCCCCGTACCACGACACAAACATGCGTGTACGTGATTAATGAGGAAAGATAAACGTGTGACGGCGTATTTCAAGTAAATCAATAGCTTATCGTTGTGTGTTCAAACAAACCGAACATTGCAAGTTAAATTTTACCTGTTTATAATTAGATGTGCATTGATATAATTTTAACTTTCCGATGTGGCTACAGTAAAAATAAAAATATAAAGCGCTTTATTTAAAAAGTGGTATATAACTGAAAACATTGATTAATGAACAAAGACATGAATTTAGAAAGTAAACTTAATTAAATGTATGAATAAATGTAACCCGGTGATAGGTCATAAAGTAAAAGCAATTAGTTGAAGATAACAGAACAACATTTGACTAGTTTGAGCTATCTCCCAATTTAAGAATTAAGTATCTTCAATACACTAGTATCTAACTGTTTTGTGCTTCCATAGACAGTCATGTACACCCTGTCTTTTTTTAAAAAAATCGTCCATCTGAAATAAGCGACTTTAAATTTCTGTTGATCTTTTTCTTAACGGGATAAACACAGAGTAAACATACACTGTCTCACCTGTATACTATACAAAAGTGCTTGATCTGGTGCCTCAAACATGATTACAATACCTTATTACATACTAATCTGAAAAGAAGAGACATCGCCGAACAAATTATCTGTTTAATATGAAATTAACTATGGTGTTATGTTTCAAGGTGATACTAGGTTTGTTTGTATTTTGTCACATAGAACTGACACAATATTGTTGGTGGTACCCCGTCTGTGAGTTATTACTCATTATAACTTTTAAACGTGTTTTTTTCACATACAAAATACGGTAAGTTTTACCTGGACGAAGCATGTTGAACTTTACCAGTACACTGTTTTGCCAATGCTGGCTGACTCCGTTCGAGAGCATGAGAGATGTTCTTTTCTCAATGTGCGGATGTGCGGAGGATTGAAACGCCCCACCTGTCCAAGTTCAAAAAAGGTTTGAATGTACAAATGTAACTGACGTTTCCAGGCCTCGTTTGAACCACAAGAGTAGTCGGTCTAGGATTCGTACGTTTTACAATGGTACTGAATTGAACGACAATCTGTGAATACGTGTGGAGATCCTTTAAAACTGCCTTCGTTTTTCTGATATTATGTTTCTCAAATGTAGTTACATTTACTTACAGTCGATTTTAATATGGTAGCTTGGACTACGTATTTCATTCTTTGTTATTTTGTCCGTCGGGTGCACTAGAGACGTCCTCAAGGTTTGGTGTGATTTGCGACAAACGTTGATCTTGTGTTATATTGTATCTGCTATATCAAATGAACTGATGGAAATACAAGCGAAGTAAAGTACCGAACCTATTGTCACACGTGAGATAATATCTGGAAAATAAAGGTTTAGTTAAAACAAAATATTCTACACTAAACATTAATTGTATATTAATTAAATAATATATGTTCGTTCATATACTTAAATTACTAATGACGAGGATTTTGAAACGCATCAATTAAACTGATGCAAGGCATGAACATGGATTTATTTTCTCTATCGATTTAAAAATATAACTATCATCAAAGTCCTAATTGAAATATAATACAGATTTCAATTTGGAATTAACATTCTTCTTTAATGTTTTATGCTGTAAAGTACAAATCCTCCATTGTTTCAAAATAGAATGAGCCGCAGAAACCTGCGGCAAACAGGCATCTTTAAAACACAATTAATACATGTATATTATTGATCATGTGAAAGACAAGGAAAGACAAAATATTACATATTTGTTAAGACAAGCTCCGATTGTTTCAAACCTCTATTACATTGGGTAAGATGAACATTAATTTCATAAATATAGCTACAGACAGAAAAGTCTAAAAGAACGCTATTTAGTAGCAATGCTATTTTGAAATATATTAACTTGAATTTGATTAAACTCTATCGAGGAAAAAGAATTACATGTCCCTTCTATGATGGATGAAAAAACAATAAGACGTCTAGGTTGTGGGAAGTTTTAAAATACAGCATCCGTAAAATCAGAACTAAATGTCTGCCATAGTTACGAAGCTATTTTATCTTTGAAATTGTTATTAATAATTGTCGGCGTTTATATGACAAAACAAAGATAAGAAAATCGAACATTTAAGCCCTTGTACTTAGATTGTAAAGACTCTTGTGCGTCAATATGACCTCACCTTGAAAGATACCACTGTTGATTTTCAGTTTGGATATGACAAGTTAGCAACAAAGCTGTCTCTTATCTCGAAATAAATCAGAAACCAGTCTTCAGCCTTCGATAGTGGGTTAAGTTGAACATGTGTAAACACTTCAACATTAAGGACAGGATATTTGATGTTGAGTTAGAAGAAAATAAAACATATGCTGTATTATATGTGTATGTATATAACTTAAAACAGTGCTAATCTACCTACTCGTTAGCGTATATTGGAAGTCATACAGTTAATTAAGCAAGTACATAACATAAAATAGAAATACTAAAAGTGTAGGTTATAATCTCCGACATTATTGTTTTATTTCATACAATGATACTCTAGCTAACGTGATCATGACATATAATACCATACTATTCTTAAACCTTATTACACTACTTTATTTCTAGTTAATATATCTGGAAAATAAATCATTGCTGACGGTCTTATGATATTGGACGAATGTCAACTGATTTTGATATGAGATGAAAGCAATGCCCTCTAGGTACATTTAACTTGTCAGTGTGATCTTACATTTAGCTATATAATTATTCTTGTAAATGTATATAAATTTGTTATGATGTGTACCCAAATGCATCGTTCTGTCTAATGTCACTTCTAAATACCTACATATTGATATAGGGGAGAGGAGAGTCTAATTTATATCCGAAAATATAGCACGATATGGGCAAATTAAATTCCACGTTGTTAGGTAGGTTATCTATGTCAAAGGTCAGCTACAAGTTCGGTCATTTTTTTCATATTGACACTCTAAATACATTAGTATGTTCTTCCCTTAAAAGGGGTTTTAATATATATTATATATTTTAATTACATAAACGATAAATGACATTTTCTGACATTTTGCTGTCAAATATAGAACAAAAGTAAACCGAATAAAGTGTAATTAAATAAACCGACAGATGTGTAACTCTTCTATAAGGTAACGTCAAACAAACGTGTTATTATGGAATGAGAAATTGGTTTAGCGCCAAAAATAATGCACGGTGTTTGTTCTGGTGTTTTGTAATAATCACGAATACGCTATAGTTGATTATTGGTACCGAAATGCAACAATTAACATATATTTCCTACGTATACTATTTCGCAATAGGAAGCAGTTTCAGATTTATCTTTGCGTCCCACAAACGGATTTTAAACCACGTATAATTCGGTACAGTTTAACCAAACGGCAAATAAGTTGGTACAATAGTATTTATAACAAATGACACGTATTTTAACCTAAGGTTTAATATATCTATTTGCAGGGAAAATAAAAAGGAACAGGTAAATGAAGAAAATAAGAAATAAGACAGAAGCTCTTACCTTCTGTCGCATTTGACATATTAGATTAACTCATGCATTCTTTTTAAAAGGAGAAATTATCCCTGTATGTGTTTCTTGCTAGGAACCACTGAAGTTTACCATTTCATTGTATTAACACAGATGATATTCGGTGAGAGTATTTTAATGTCAATAACTATTTAGGACAGTGCACGATAGTAAACTTGTTGTTTTCCGAAACGAGAATGGTATTCTTAATGAGTTAAAAATTTTAAAGTGTTTATTATACTAACGTTTTACATTTGTAAACTGTTAAATATGTTAACCTGTTTTCAGTTATAACTCACATTATTGTAACCCCAAATTGTACATTTCTACTCACATATTTTGATTTTAACCTGATTATGCTCTATTCACGTAAAACTTATTGTATTCAGTCCCATATGTCCTATCAAGAATCGGTGTGCCGGAAAAAAACACCAAATACTATAAAACATACTACAACCTCGAAAATCGGGGCACCTCGTTAACCGTAACACGGAAAAGCTATTTCAGAACCAAGGAACACATTCTTTTATCTTCACCATTCGGACTTTCCCCTTATTAGCCGATTATACAAGTGTCATATAACACTTGATTTTTCCTGCCAGGATCGATGGAGTGCACTAGTTTGATTACTAGTCTGATTATGTTTACTTTTTACAGCATAACCGTAGAATAAAGGCAGCGATTTGATTTAATGTTAAAAACCTGATACTATATCTCAAATTGTCTGCTTTAATTCATAAGTGCAAGGTTGTTGTTTTCTCATTTAGTTATTTTTTTCTAATTATATTAAATATTAGCAAGTACTTGTAGTTATTGCTTCGAGTATGTATCTTTCATTTTAAATTCTTAAACAGAAACAGTATAAAAAAGTCACGATTACTGTGAAAGAAAACCTGCCAGAAAGCTGTTTTAACATTTCTGTTTTAACTTGTATGTCTCTGTTTAATTATATGCTGAAGCTAAAATGATATCAGTTTATTTATAATATCATAAATTATTAAAGTAACCAATTCAACGTAACTAGAAAGATGAAGGAATCAACGTTAATTTAGTTAAAACAATGATATATATGCACTCAATATAATACCATATATTTGTAAACATTATAAGACATACTTACCACAATTTTTTACTTATATATGTAAATTAACTAATAGGACCACCTTGGTAATTGAGACACTTTTGAAAAGAAACTCACGTGTTTCTCCTTGTGATTGTTCTTTTCATTTTTTCTGTAATGAAACATAACTAAAACTTGTAATGACTTCAATTATACTGTAGTCAATTCCGAATACATATTGTTGAAAATCAGGTAGCGAGCCGAAAACCATATTGGTAAAGTATGTTTTATATAATACGATTTGTAATGAACTTCTAAATAACAGTGGTTGTTGTAAAGGCTACACATGTCTTAGCGTATGTAAGAAGAATAGCATTAACTTTTACGTGTTATTAATCACATAAGTGAAACTGCATCTAATGCCATCTAAAAATCTGAGTCAGTTATCCATGAATTTAAAAAGATAGCAAATAAAAATTAACAGATGCTACCTATGACAAATTATCGAATTTAAAAGCACGCATTAATCTGACCAATCCCGTTAGAGATGAAAATGTTCCTCGGCATAACAGTATAAACGTAAAGCTTAGCGAATGATTGATTGTCTCACAGCAGGCGATGTCAAAGTTTAGCTCCCCAGGTCTGTTTGAGATTAGCAACAAGTTCCTTCGTCATTCTCCAAGATAACACATTTTCTTAAAGACAAGGTTCCTTTGATACATGACTTTGCCGGTATAATCATCACTAGATCATAGCCAATTGCTTCATATTTAATAATAATAATAATAATAATAATAATAATAATAATAATAATAATAATAATAATAATAATAATAATGCATACATAATGGTAATATAACAACATAATGTTTATCATCATCATCATCATCATCATCATCATCATCATCATCATCATCGTCATCATCATCATCATCATCATCATCATCATCATCAACAACAATAACATTCATAATAATTTCATCAGAATAACAGCCATAACAATATCAATATGTTTTTATCTTAAGAATTAACTAAGAGGGTAAATTCCTTTAACAATATTCTGCTTTGTGTTTTGCTCCTGTGTTTTGGTGTTTCCTAGAGACGAGATTGCAGTGCGTGCTTGCCTACCTGTATATAAGGTTTAAACATTTAAACGAGTAAGATATCAATAATCCATTAGTTAGGACCAGTGTTGCGCGCATTTAGTCAATGCAGTCATTTCAAATTACATTACTTACAATACGTGCACTAGTGGATGATTGGTTGTGTTTACAGGAAATAAGTCGGTGTTTTATGTTGGATTCGTGGACAATAAGACGGTGCTCGGTGCTGTGGACATTCGGGTCCTTATGTTGACCGATTTACAATAAGACGTTAGAGCAGAAACATCCAGTTAAACATCTCCACAGCAACATTTGACGGAGAAACAGAAAACAGTTGAAGCTGACAGGTGTTGCTAAGCAGAGGTCAAATTATCTTATTAAAACATTATTTTATTTCAACATTAATTTATGTTATGATAATAACACATGTGTAGTACTTCATATATTCATAATGATGTTAGACTTTGCTGACAAAGAAGAAAGAAAAGAGAAAACAAACATACATGTTGTGATTTAATGATTTTAAGTACAATAAATATCCTTATTAGTGGTATCTTATATAAAGTCGTATACATGTATTGAACAGTATTTACTTCAATTTAAAAAGTAGATTCAAAGAAAGATCACAAAATCCTACGAGCACTGCAACACCAACATTTGAAATAGGCAAAGGACAAAACCAACATTTACTGTTTTACAGAATTCTAACATCTCATTATCTGAGCATCAACAATATGTATGGAGATACATGCCTCACAGTTTAGTTACCATAAATTCGAGCTGTAGGCTGCAGATAAAGAGTAATCATTGATCTGCTTTAATCATTACACATTCACCAAGATTTGTGTGTAAATTTAATAAATAGTATCATTAATAAACTTACCAATAAAATGATACTTTTCTTTCTATTAAGCTCTTCTTTGTAACAAGATTATCAGGTGTTATTCACATCTAACTGTTTACATTTCAAATGGACACTGGAATAACACTTATATTTAATTAGTCAACCATGATTTCTTATCATTAAAATCAAAATTTGTTGAAGTTTTACTGTACTGATTTACATGTGAAAATATACGGACCAGACAATATGGCGACAGCAAGTTATTACAACAAGGGTTCAGATGAATATATTGACGCCAAATGTTCCCCATGTGCCGACAAAAACAAAGACCAAATTGCGGATCATTATTGTTACGACTGTGAGAAACATTTGTGTAAGACTTGTTTAGGCACTCACAATTCATTGATTAAAGATCACATCATAGTGCAAGGAAATGGGAACGACACGGATGGGCTTACCGAGAAATGTGGTGTGCATGAAGACGAGTTAATAACTCTGTTCTGTCTTCAGCACAAAGAACTGATGTGCATTCAATGTCGCCGCCAGGATCACAGGTCAGTTATTTTATCTGAACTAAGCTCATTTGTACATTTACGATAAACAGGGTATTTTTTCCTAATAATGCAGTCAATAAGGCTGTACACATCTCTCTGTCAAAATTTTCAACCATTTACCAAACTTTTCGTCGGGCGTATTTTGTGGCACTTTGGCACTCTTGTTTAATATTATGATTGACATACGTGACAGTTGTGAAAAAAGGATAAAACACAGACGTTTCAAAAGGGACATTTTCTTTTTGAGCAGGATTAATTTGATGCAAATATCGTAGATATTTAGAATGAATCCTTTAACCAAAACAAGAATATAATCCTTTGGAAAGAAAAACTAATTTTAAGAGGAATGTCCTGTTTTAAAAGTAGTTGGCTATTGTGCCAATGGTCAAATAGTTAAGTCTGCAGAATATTAATGTTGTTTTTTTCTGTGGATCCAAACGTAGTTAACATAAATGTTCATCAAGACAACTAAACAGACAAAGCCGGTGCATTTCATTATATCTAACCGTAATATGTGTTGCTTTTCTATTGCTTTATATTCCTATTCACACTCTGCCTCTCTCACAATGTCCCGTATCTTATATAGCATCCTCTTATTACGTTTCCCTTTGCGAGATTTACCTAGCTGGACATGTTGAGTAATTAAACCGGCCTATCTCTTACTAATTGTAGCTACCGTTTCCTATTCCTTGTTGACAAGTATATATATCACGGCCAATTAACCTCTGTCTTAATTGCCGAAAGCGGTCCACTAATTGTTCGGGCGTGCACGAACGGAAGTACATCTGGCTTCGCCCTTCCTGATTTGAGTGACACTAATTGCCACCTTGTTTATATTGTTTCACTTGGTTGCATTCCTATCCTTTATTTATCTTTTATTTTGACCGGCGACTTGTATGTTTTTATTTGTAAATACTAACATTTAGCAATTTATAGTGACTTTACGTCACATTTATTTACTATGATGTAAACGTTTATTGGTCTTTTTTATTTCACTAACAAATGAATTTATCTTAAAAAGATTATGCCTTAGTACCGTACTATTTTGCCAATGGAGGGTAATGAGCTATTAAAACTATAAGACATCGTTCACTGTTGACACTTGTTAACCTTCGAGAACCTGTGCCTTCTATCTTCAAGGTGCTATTGAAAACGTGCCATTAGCTGCTGATTATGGAGTCGACCGTGTTTATTAAGGACCGTGTTTGCTAATTCCCATAGAAAACATGCGAACATTGCCCCATAGTTTAACTAATTAGCGAGCTTCAACAGCTAGGTGATCAGCGTTGGATTATTTAAATAACCGATATCAGGCTTACGCATTTTGAATATAACCATTATTTTTCACAAAGGTTGAACAGAAAAGATTTGGTTTATGATTATTTTATTCACTAAAACGGAATGTGCATAATACCGCTATTCGATTAATTGGAACCAAGCGTTTATCTTATTTTTCGACAAGTGGCATAATTATGTGTATTCGCTTTTTTGACCAATTTCATAATATAAGTCGATTTTGGAACAGTCATTAAATTATATTTTGTGCGCGTATATGTTGCAAAATAATCACGTTTTAGTCCAATCCATTACGTTATTTTTAAATGCGTATTTAAAATTAGTCTTATTTAACTAACGTTGAAACTTTACACTCGTTGCGAATATAAACGAACGATCTCATCGCCTACCTGATTTTCAACGAAAGTTATGCCGTTATATAAACATGGCCTTAACTAGTGGTCGTTATCAGTAAATAAGGTTTAACTTCGGTGTTAGATTTTTTTTATTACTGTTTTAAAAGTTATTTTTTTATTTATACGATACATATTAAAATATTCGCTCTAGGTAGATACATGTTGATACATTAATACAAATCTACAGCACCAACGATACCGTTTTACCATAACCTCTTACACCTCTCATGGATTTTGCTTCAAGTGACTGGGCTTTTTCTATCACGGACAACGTTTGTTTTTGGAAGAACAAATCCCTTAAGACGAGCCTGCCTCGTGTGGCTTTAATGAAGCGTTTACGACAGTTATATATTACTTTTGTCTTATAAAGTTGGTAAAACCAATTATATTACAAACATGTTTCAATAAGTCATTTTTATGACGCGGGTTATAAATAGGAAAACCTACTGATGCACTTCACCACTGTATTTCAGAACATGCAAAGACGTCAAACACATCAAGGAAACCACCAGACAGCTTAGTGCTGACACCGATGTACAAGCTGTCACTGCACAATTGCAATCAGAGCTGAATGATATACAGAAATCAATTGAAGACCTGGATAACGATGTAGCGTCTATACAAAACAGGGGAAGTGGTTTCTTGAAGGAACTTGAAGTTTACGCGGAGAAACTGTTGTCACGAATAAAGGAAATGAGAGAGAAAGGAAAGAGTGACATCAAGAGTAAACAAGACCAGCTTATTTCTAACACCAAAAGATATCGACAGGAGTATGTTTTAGCTAAAGATGAGATCAGCCGATGTTTAGGTGCTATTAACAAACCAAACCAATTGAAAGCTAATCTGTTTATCCTTAAGAATAAGGCTAAGACAATAACGCAAAAGGTTGATGTTCTTCATAACGATTCAGACAGTTGGATAGAAGGACGTCAGTTCAACTTTATGGCCGACATGAAAATAATGAACTCCCTCAACAGCTCTCATTCCCTCGTTATAGATGCCATCGCTAAAACAGCGGACCTGACTTCATTTAGTACTGTTGGAGGAGCAGTAGATAGTCCAATGCAAGCGCCAAAAGGAAGAAATGGAAACAGTCGAGGAACGAGACCAAGAGAGAAACAAGAAAGTAGTCCAGTAGAGATACCAGTAAACAAACGAGTAGATGAGACAGTAAAGAGACCAGGAGAGAAACCAGCAGGGGAAAAAGAACCTTTAAGGAATACACAAGTTAACAATGTTAACGTCCGTATACCAGAAGATAAGAAAGAGTGTACTATTAATGGCTGTTGTCGCCGTAGTGACGGGTGCCTGGTGATATCAGATTACAAAAATAGCAGACTGAAGCGTGTAGACACGTCAAGTGGTACAGTAACCAAGTCATGTGATACAAATGACACGCCATGGGATGTCTGCTGCATTGGTCCACAAGAAGTTGCAGTAAGTACACGTGTCATGTCTCATTCGCGATTAAACTGTTATAAAGCTGTGATATATTAAATTATGCTACGTATTAGTACGCGCATGTCTATTTTATCACAAGCCACATTCTACAAAACCCTGTCATTTCATTTAAAGTATTATGGGATGGCAAGACATGTGATTAAAATAAACGTGTACAGGTTTACAATAAAAAGATATTCCAAAAATAATATTCTCGAAATAAATTTAATTCTTTAAACAATGCCAGTGGCTAAGTTTTGAATGATGATTGTAGTAAAATTTACATTAAACACATAATAGTCCAAAACAAGCTCATGTCTGGTCAAAAATGAAATCGATGACATAATATTCATTATTTTGCAGAGCACATAGTGTTCTATATTAAATACAAACTGACATAATAATAAGGCATGTTCTTATTACTTAAAATTATTGAGACCTGTTTCTTTAGTCAGTTGTGTGTTCATGTTTGTGCAATACAGTTCATCTGCATTAAATACATAGCTTGCGGACAATAATGGGACGTCCACGACCTATCCATTTCGTTACTCTCCATTCATTGCCCCTGGGATATTAAGTTTACTTTTTTGCCTTTTCTAGTAATGATCTTTAATTGGTCGCTTCATAAGCCGATGAAGATTTCAATCCAGTGATATGGCTCGTTTCCTTCGAATGTGGCACCAGGCGCAGCCATTGCTATACTTCTAGTCTCCACCCTCAAAAAGTATGGATTTATGAATTTTGAAAGCAGTGTTATTCTGGCCAATTCTTGTTCTGTTCAGTTCAGCAAATTTACCAATAAACCCACGGTCGACGAATGCAGTAAAACGGAATTGTAGAGCGTGGCTATGCGACGATGCTTGCGGATTGTTTTTCATTATATTCAAATCAATTTTTAATTATGTTTTAAAATCAGTTTTGCATATTATATGTGAGATATAGAATATATTTCAACACGATTAACATAATATGTCTATAATGAACTTGAGGACCGTATATTTTATCTACAGGATTAGATTGAAAGACACATATATTAGTGACCAATCATAGAGAATTCATTTTACAGGTAAAAATTTCTCTTTAAATGAATCTTTAATCCGACGCGACTTAACTGATGATATCGCGATTTTGTTTCATGTCTTCGCCTTTTGACTTAACAGGAAAACAACACGATTACCATGCCTCTGCATTTCGTTTTGCTGATATACATGTAAACCGATAATTCCATAGGAATACAATTTTCATTGCTTTACCCCTGTTAGATAAGACAGAAAAATAAAGATAAGATGTTCTACCACTCCGGTTTCTGTAACATGTTGAGATCGCTTTATGTAGTAAGTGAGAAACTTCAATCTTTGGTTGTTATTGTGTTCACCAATATTCCGGCACATCTTACCATTGATGATCGAGCAAAATCCAAGCAACTTTGTCGTAACATTGAATCAACGCTCAACAGTAGGTATAATTATCACAGTTGGCACAACAAAATTGAATCAGCAGTTAAACAAAACTTGTATGGAATAATTCGATTAATGGCAGTTTTTTGCTTACAAATCGAAGGAAATTGTAACGTACTTCCAGCTGGTATCCGATATTTCAGACCAATTTTAATTTCTACTTAACCAGTTAAACTATTGGTACCGGAAATGATCAAGCAATATGCGTTTTATTGATGTCATTACAATCAGAAATGTTCTACCATAGCCACCCTGCATAGTAAGCAATGTTTAACCTAAGACATCCACCTGATCCTTTACGTAATGATATGAATTAATGGAAATAAAATATATCCTGGCCTACCAAGCAAACTCACGCACACGTACACACATACACCACCACCACCACCTCTACCCCCACCACCCCTACCCCCACCAAACCAACCCCCTCCAACCCTTGCCCCCACCAACCTTACCCCCGTCTACCCCTACACCCACACAACAACCCTACCCCCCTTACCCCCCACAGAAAAAGCTCGAGTTAATGATTAATCCTAAGGTGCCTGCTGGGCTACGAATACAGAGAACGTTCTTTGATGAGGACATTTCGGAAAAGTTGCATTTGTTCGATAAAAGTGAATGATAGAAGTGTCTGTTTTATTGCATTTTACCTTTCACAAAACAGCTAACGTAAACACTTACCACTATTTAAGTTAGGCGCACAGTTTACGTGGCGAAACTTAATCCAAATTGTTCAAATTTCACTAATAGGTAAATAAGAAAAGGTCCTATCAAAATTTTCACAGATATTTAAATTTTATCTACCAGTAGACAAAGGCAAACAAGGTAAATGCAATTGTGACAAAACACAGAGACGAGACATAACACACTTAAGAAAAACCACCAGTAACCGCCTTGGAACAGTCAATCGGCTAAATGGCCAACTGGGGTGCTTAAACCTGGTTTGTGGAGCGCTCCAACCTCGCACTTCCTGAAGGTTGTCTATCATAAAGCTTCAGTAAGAGAAGTGTACATTCAAACAGAAGACGAGCAGAAGACATTTGAAAAAAAAGTAAGAAGAAAACAGAAAGAATAGGAGGAAGATGAGAAAAAGGAGGGATTGAGAAGGGTGACAATAGCAGGAAGAAAAAAGAGAATAATAGAATCGCTCATCTTGCTCCTGCTACGCTTCATTGTTCCAATGTTTCTCTCTTTCATCATTGCGTTGTTTATGATTGGAGTTTACAAGTGGTGTGGTTTAGTGTAAGCGCAGTTTAGTTGTGTAATAGTTTGCCGGTGTTCCATATGCGTTACTTTTACATGTTTTGTACAAACAAATAAATTAATGTTGCCTGAACATATCGCACGAAATGCCTTTATTGGTGTCCTAAAGCTATATGTGCAAAAAATATATATTTCCTATCTGAGCTACGCTACAATTAGCTATTTTAAAGTAAGGAGACCGCTTGTTGGAGATCACATTATATCATCATCCGGGTTATTTGCTCTGACGTCGATATCTTTACCATATATGGAAAATAGTCACAACCGTGGCGGCCATGTGCTTTGACAGATCAAATGCTTTGAAAGCTATTAATACAGTCCATCCGCGTAATAGGTATACTAAACATCAAGGCTTAAGCTCTTGTAGTTTCTGGGATTTCCTAAATGTTCTATAGAACTATGTATGAAAAATGGCCATGCCCCTGGCAACCATGTTACTTGTAGGATCAAAATTATTTGAACACGTTCTTTCCTTTCCAGCTAAATCTTCTGGGGAAGCTTAGTTGAATTTGGGCCAGTGGTTTTAGAGGAGATGTCGTTTTAAAAATGTTGACGGACGCATGTTGTCTGATGGTAGGTTATCTGATAGCTCGCATTGCGCTATGATCTAGGTGAGCTTAAATTAAGACTGCCTACAGAACACGGACCTTAGAATGACCTTGGGTATACCTAACAATGTCCCAGTCACCATTTTGAAACAACCGGCCAGAATGTTACATGTCACTAAGTTATATTTTGGATCAGAATCTGAACGAAATAATCAAATCCAGTTAACCAGTTCCTCGGAATTGGATACTAATTATGCAATAAAAAACTAAATTAGCTAAATTAGTTGACCAAATTTTACCTGTTGGTCAACAGTTTCAGAACAGGACAGATAAGTATGTGTCCCTCTGAGGTTGAGCCGTAGGTGCTCGCTCGTTGTACAATGTTACACTTATCTACAATTAACAATTATCAAAACAGATCACCGCATTCAAATCATGGCATTACATTATAGCACTGGAACAACTGGTTTCAAATATTGAAAGATGGAAGCAAAGATCCAAATACAGGCAGTGTTGTTTCTGCCTTTGTTATACCTAGTCAAAATTAAACATGCACATATCAATTAATAGATAAAACTTACCTCTACACGGCAAAATTGAATGCTATATTGCAAGCATTTAGCTGGATATTAAGAAGGAAAATATATGTTATGCATGCAGTTTCTTTAGCATCACTAACATCAGTTAAATTGCAAATCTAGACCCGACTTCTAAAACAAATTAAAAATACTAATTCACGAGAGTCAAACAAGGGTCACACAGTAAAACTACAAGTGTGACCAGCTCATGTAGGATTATCTGGTAATAAAAGTGCTGACAGTACATCATAGAAATGCCTTCTATCAGAATTTCCACCTCAAAACTAGATAATGCAATATTTCGAGCTATATGTGTCTTTATCTGGGACTGAGTCATATTAAACAACAAGAGGACCATGATGGCCCTTAATCGCTCACCTGATAACACAGGCTTTAAGTACTCTCAAATCTGGCATCAAGTAGTTAAGAGTTATTTACTTTAGAAATATTTGGTGAAGATTGGACGATAAGTGTGGCCACTGGGTTGATAACATTTAGAATTTTACAAAGTAACCTACTGAATCTACATGACTCACTTCTAACCATATGTAAGATTTCATGCTGGCAATCATGCTGGTCAAGTTTGGTGAAGACTGTGCCATCAATGTAGCCTCTAAAGTGTTTTCACAAGGTTTTCGAAAATGAAACCTTGTGACCTACTTTTTTGACCCCACATGACCCAATAAAGAACTCATTAAGGATTTCATGTAGACAAACATTCGGACCAAGTTTCCTGAAGATTGGCCTATAAATATGGCCTCTAGTGTGTTCACAAGCTTTTTCTAAGATTTGACATATTGACCTACTTTTTAACCACACTTGAACCAGTTGCGAACTCATCTAAGATCTCATGAAGACAAACATTCTGACCAAGTTTGGTGAAAATTGGGTTATAAATGTGGTCTCTAGTGTGTTCACAAGCTTTTCTCTAAAATTTGACCTAGTGACCTGCTTTTTGACCCAACGTGACCCAATCACGAACTTATCTATGATTTCATGAAGACAAATATTCTGACCAAGTTTGATGAAGATTGGCCTACAAGTGAGGTCTCTAATGTGTTTACAAGCTTTTTCTTTGACCAAATGACCTACTTTGTGACCCCACGTGACCCAGTTAGGAACTCATCCAGGATTTCATGCAGACAAACATTCTGACCAGGTTTGGTGAAGATTGGGCCATAAATGGCGCCTCGTGTGTTCACAAGCTTATTTTAAAATTTGACCTAGTAGCCTACTTTCTGACCCACGTGACCCAGTTACGAACTCATCCATTTGACCTAGTGACCTACTTGTTTGACCCCAGGTGACCCAATAGTGATCTCGTACAAGATTTCATGCAGACAAACATTCTGACCAAGTTTGATGAAGATTGGATAAAAACTATGACCCCTAGTGAGTTTACAAGCTAAAATGTTGAGGACGAACGACAAATGAAGGACGAAGCGGTATCACAAAAGCTCCCCCTGAGCACATTGTGCTCAGGTGAGCTAAAAAGTGAGGGATTTGCCAGCACAATACTGTGCAGCGACATTTCTGTCATTATAGCACAGGGGCACTTATGAGGTGCCCAGGGACTGAATCCGCCCGGTCCATTATACTGACACCGACGAGGCAGGCGTAATGCTGTCCCCATAGCCCCGAGCGTTAGGAAGGAAGCCACTACTACAGACTTTAAGTCTTTGGTTAGACCCGGCCGGGGTTTGAACCCGCGACTTCCCGATCCGCAAGCCGATGTTCTAGTGATTGAGCTATTGAGGCTGGTTGGAGACAAAAAGTAACTTCTATGATCAATATGAAGCTGAAGTATGATAAACTTTGACTGGATGGTCGTCCTGTTAAATATTATTAAATCTAATTATAATATTATTACAGTCATAAAGTTGAATGAAGGTGTAAATAGACTGGTCCATACCAGAATCGAACTGGTGATTCAACACAGAATCGCACCTGCACAGACCAAATGTCTCCAACACCCCAGTCTGACCACTCTATAGTTGAAACTTAAAGGTATACACAAGTTAGTTTTGTTATAAGTATTGTCAGATTCATATTGCTTCTATATAGTCTTAAAATTTCTCTGTAACAATAACAAGTAAGGTTGAGTACCAGTTCTTGTTAGGATACACATACTGGTATGCAGTGTTTGGATGAAACAGGCGGTCCCATCACTATCGAACAAGTATCTAAACATGCCTTCTAACCAGTTATTCGTTTACATTTCATTCAATTTCCCTGACTAATAATACATATATGATCAATTACATCTAGATTTTTACATAACTACTGTCCTGGGAATGTTCATTCTCCTCCCACCTCTCTACTTTTTTAATATTATCCCGTTATGTCTTTTTTATTCAATACAGAATACAGATTTTTACCTAACTACTGTTCTGGGAATGTTCATGTCCCTCCCACCTCTCTACTTTTTTATATTATCCCATTATGTCTTTTTTATACAATACAGAATACAGTTCTATCGGTTTATCAGCTTTTTACTATTTCTGACAACAATAAAAACTCTTGTACTAGTGATCAAATGATTGACTAAACAATGTCAATCTTTACAGAATTTGGTAGATGTAGGTTAAGGACAAGCCTTCTGCACATTCAAGGGATATAACTGATTTCACAACCCCGCATACGGTGGGAGAAACGTAAAAATAAAGATTCATCATACCAATTTAAATAACGATAAATTACACACAAGATTGCGGCTAGTATACATATATAATCACATATAATTATATAGCATTGGATTTACAAACTACAATTTAACATTTTACACAATTTTCCCATGTTCATGTATCAAACATGTTCCACAAAATTAATCCACAATGATAGTATGGCTTTAAAACAATTCCATAACGTGAACGCATTGGCCGATTTTGAATTTGGCGGATAATAAAATTAACATCTAATTTAAAGAATACTAATGCAATACTGTTGTAACCTGATTTTTATATAATTAAACGTAAAATGAAGGGGAAAATTACATATTCTGAATCAATGGCACCTATTCGGTTAAATAAGCAAATAAAACACACAAAACACACGCACCCTTTGGTGTCCGGCAAATTTAAAATAATCACCAAAACACAATAAAATATTCCAGATGTTAAAACATGGCATGTAGGATGTGGCATAACAAGGTTCTGAACAAGTTTCAGTCCAGCAGCCCCAAAAAACAATCGAGTGGCCTGCTAGCTGGGTCCGGGGGCATGCTCCCCCTGAAAATTTTGAAATTGAGCGCTTCATTTCCTCCATTTTGGGCTATATCTATAGTATTCAAATAGCACTATTTTGAAAGTCATTTTGTGGCATATTTTAATCCAAACTTGTGTTTAAAGTATATTTATTACATGGTAGTATGATACTACTATGGAACATGTATACTTAAACATACTTTTTGCAATGAACATTTATAAAATCTGACACTCATCATCATGAAAATGACTCTGCCTTTATCAATAATTCTAAAGAATAACTTGTGTAGCAACTGACAGAAAAGTAACTGGGGTTCATTTATTAAAACTTAAATGTTCCAGTCAAAACTTAGACAAGTATCATATGATAAAAAAGAAAGTCAACAACAAGAGCAAGAGCTTACTTTTCAATAGTTATTAAGTATCTTTTTTTTTTTAAATTCATGACACTTGCTACTTGTCTGGCTTCATTCACATTGCCATTGACAATTTGACAGAATTATTATTTTAATTTTTCACACTTAAAGAAAAAAACTCTCAATCAGTCAATTTGAGCATGCATGTCTGGCATTTAAAATTTACGATTTCGTGAAAATTAAAATTTGGTATCGCTTTGGGCTGGAAGATTGTTTCTGTCTGGATAAATTATTTTTGGTCTATCAAACAAATTTTACTATGCCATTGCCAGATCTCTTTTTGTTGATATTGTTCGAAATTTCTCACTCATTCAGTACTTACCATACGAAAATAGTCTATTTTTTCATCAAATTATTCATACAAAACAAGGAATTTCGATAAGACCAACAAAAGGCCAAGCCACGAACGAGTGCTGAAAGCGGTTTGTTTAAGAATTGCACATCAACAGATTATGTTAAAGCAGCAAAACTCTTAGCTTGCAAACAAGAACAAGCAACAGGGGAGCGAACACACTGAAACTCACTACTGGCCGTGAAATAATTAAACAAATTCGACTGGCCGTCCAATTTTCTCTTTTTAGTTTTGACAGGTCACATTTTCATTTGTCGGGTCTCGGGCGCCCAGACATGGTTAAGGAAAAATTGGCATAGGACCCCTCCTCTTTAAAACTTCCGTCATTATTAAAATGCGCACGATTATAGACAGACCCCTTTCTAAACCATCTTTTATTTCTACACATGGACAAACTCAGCTTAAGATACATACCTTTAAAACATAGCATTCAGGTAAATAAGGGGTAAACTAAGGGACCAATGATTTAAAACAATAAGGTGATTCTAGGGTTTATAATAAGCAGTAGAAGTTACATTCACCTTATCTTTGGTTAAACATTACTAAATTAATCATCTAATGTCTCTTTAGCTGTTTAAGAAGGCAGCCGAATTCAGTTACCTGATAGGAGCCCACTTTCGGCACTTTGATTGAAAATCTGTTATGCCTGGGCAAAATGGCCGGGTCACAATAAAATATAGCTGTACGTTCTGACCCTTAAATAAACTGGTCATCATCATCATCATCATCATCATCATCATAATCAGGCCCGCTGTATAACATTAACAATGACTTAATGCACGCATCTATAAAAAGAGTCAGTGTTTTTGTTTTTCAGTCATACCAATGGCAAGTTATATCGCAGTGACAGATTGCATTGGACTTAAACATTTCTTACAGCAAATAATAAAAAATACAGTTTATCATATTCTTATCAATACATGTCGGAAATAGAAGTTCGAAAAGTAATTAGCTTGCATGGCCCGTGTTAACATATAATGGCACCCATCCATCACAGTTCTTAGACTCTGGTCACAGGCTAAATCCCCACTAAACCTTTCTCAGAGGCGGCATCGAGTTGCCACAAGCGTTGAAAATCTAATGGTATAATACAGCTAAAACTGTGTTAGGTCATATACCGTCATACATAGTTCAACTTGATCCATGACTTTGCAAAGATCTCTAAGTGTGTGTGTGTGTGGGGGGGGGGATAAAAAGAGAAAATACCAAATTTCACTTGAACTTGTTTGTCCTCGATTGACATTGTAAGTTCATTAATTATGAGTGGAGCATAGTGAAGATTGTGTACATTACGATGGGGAAACTGTCGCACTGTTGGTGCCTAATAAACAAATGACACAATGTTGCAGCCTCCTACAGGGTTATATTAGAATACAGATATATGTGCTGACCTGTAAATAAACTAGTTATGCTAAACAGCTGTCTCTTCTTGGTGGATTCCATTAAGGCTTCCATACGACTGCCACGTCCAGCTCTTTGAAAATACCGGGATCACCTCTGTATCCGAGGTTTTCAATTGTTTGTTATATAAATCGCATAATTCTGGGCAGCAAATTCTATTTCCATATTACCAAAAAGCCAAGCTTGAATGGAATAACCTTAGTAATATAGTATTAACTGACCAAGTAACATGCTCTGTTTAGAGTAGGAGAGAGGCCTACCTTGACCATAATCACTCACTTACATATTAAAGGTGGCTTCTGACACTTTGGACCAAAGATAGTTTCATTAAACGTCATAATAAACCATTGTTACCTGAACATATCTTGCGAATTGATGTTTATTAATGGCCTAACCTGTTTGTAAAGTGAACAAAAAAGCCAAATCTTCAATTCAAACATGTATTCCTATCTGAGTTAGCTATTGTTAAACTAGGAAAACCATGTGACCACTTATGTTTAAGCCCATCAACGTCATCGGCTGTGATGTCGATGTCTATTTCAATCAGGAATCCCCAATGTTGTTAATTATAGATTTTGAAAGGAATTAATTACAAACAAGTGTTGAGTAACGAGTTTTACTTCCCTAAAATTGAGATACTGTTGACAATCGTCAATGCTTAAACTAAACTATGATCTTTTTCTGCACAAATTTTGTTCAGATACCCCAACAAGAGGTCAGATAATTTTACATGTATTAGATATAGGCAAACTGTTGGATACCACTTTTAAGTAAAGAGTGTTCAAGGTTACAGGATAGAAATAGAATACCTGTAAAACTTGTTATATCACTCTCAAGTACCACACTGTAACAGAGTGGGCACCACAGCCAGAACATACCTGATCTGGTAGCACAATAGTTAGAGCGTCTGCTTCATGTACTGTCGGTTCCGGGTTCGATCCTGGGCCGCGACATACCAAAGTCATTAAAATGGTAGTGGTATAGCTCCCGTGCTAACGTTCAAACACATATAACAGTAGTTCCTCGATTGGTTGGCCCGGTGTGAGGATAGTTTAACTGGGTGTGGTAGCAAGCCAGGTGTTCACTAATATGCCATACACAATGAAGGAAGCACTATATCTGCTTCAAGTGGACACCGTCTCCAGGTAAATGAATTACTGTTGTTGGGACGATAAACACAATGAACAAACAAACACAGACAGAACAACACAGGACAGACACAAACACAGCCAACAGATGATGTACTGATTCATTTGATTTCATTACAAAATAAGGTCTGGACAAATAATATATTTAGGAAAATGAACACAGGGTAACATAACCCTGCAAAATAACTTGCATAATAGAACATAAGTGAAAATAAATTATAAATGTCACTCACATCAGCTTATCTGTCTGCATTACATGCACCTCTTGCGTTGTATTGTGGCAGGTGTCACTGTGATAGAAATACCAATCAGTTGCACATGTTTTGTCATCTTTCACTTTACTCCACCCACTGCGTGTTATATTGCCCCTTAAAGTTGCATCCGCACGAATGTTAGAACCCCTATGTCGAACCAATTAAACAAAACAGAGTCGACAAATGGACCAAGAAGCACACACGTCCTGAATGGTTTATACCAAGATTAACCTTTATTGCAGCTGGAATTATCTTTAATCCACCAAAATAGAGGTACAGAATCCCGAAAAATCCTCCAAACTCGCGTCTTCCGGTGCGGTACTAGTAGAGTGCGAAAAGAAGTTGTTTTCGCGAAAAGAAGAAATAACTGCGAAAAGAAGAAACTACTTTGGATTTTTCTTAATCGGCTGACTTAAAAAAAGTATTTTTTTAAAGAAAGATCAGGAAATAATACACGGGTAAACATGGTTCCACCACATCAGGATATATGCCGTGCGATTGTAATTTGAGCGCCCAAAAAGAAGAAATAATTGCGAAAAGAAGGAATATTGAAAAAAATATTTACCGATTTTTTAAAAATTCTTTATTTAAATGAAAAATCAGGAAAAAATATTTAAGAACTCATTAATCCAACATATTTCTTAAGATGTATGCCACGAGAATAATATAATAAACGTGGTCGCTAAAATTTCAGCGCTGTGAAAAGAGGGCATATATTTGTATGTCTATTTTAAAATTTTATTTTTAAAACAACAAATCAGGAAAATATACATTAGGTTACATGTATTTGTTGTATTTAGTTAATATTTCTATATTCAAATAATAATAATTCAAGATTAATTACATTAAGTGCTCTTCAAATGATAACCAATATAAAATGAAATATCTCTTCAGGGGCAAACATTAATATACGGTTCATCTCACACTACTATTGTTAAAGCAACCGTTCGCAAGATTAATCAAAGCGAAGAAGAACTGAGACAGAGAGAAAAAAAGACAGACAGCGAGACAAGGAGACACAGATACAGAGAAAAAGAAATACAATGAGAGACCGCTACATCGAGAGAGTCTGAGAGACAGAGACGACAGAGCGACATTGCAGAGTGAGGGAGAGAACAAGAGAGAGAGAGAGAGGGGGGAGAGAGAGAGAGAGAGAGAGAACGTAGGAGGGGAGGAGCGATACGAATAGGCCTACATAAGTAAAGAGGCGAAATGCGCAAGAGAAAAAAAAAAGAAAAACGATGAATATGAGGAAGAAACTGGAACAACAGTAGGAGAAAACAAACATTTTGAAGAAATTTGGGATATATGGGGAAAATGAAAGTTCAACAACACATTGTATGTCACATAAGAGAAGTACATTCGTATCACTGCTTGGATACATGTACGCGGAAATGCCTGACTGAATGGCGACATTAAACTAGTTTATGAACCAGGACCTTCATTGATATCATGTAGATTTAAAGATAGTCGCCGACAGTTTGCCTATATCTAATGCATATTGTCCCTGTTCTGTAAAATGTGTGCATAACTGCTGCGAAAACGTATACTTTAGTTTAAGTAAAGGCTATTATAACAGTATCCCTATTGTAAGACAGTACAAATATCGCGCTTATTATCCATTATTTCCAAATCTATAAAAAAAACGTCAATTATATGCAAATCTATAAATAAACATGATGGGGTTTTAAGCTAAAAATAGATATCGACGTCAGAGCTAATTGTCTTGATGGTTATGTAATGTGTTTTTTTGTTTTTTTTAAGTTATCCCGTATTGTTATTTTTTTAGTTTTAAAAAGCGGGACAAAGATAGGAAATATATATTTTTGATGACAAGTTGTGGTTTTATGCTTTATTTGTTACGTGGATGTAGGGCAGCAATAAACAAAATTCCAAGGGATCTTTTCAGGCAACGATAATTTATCTGGTTGCTTGAGAGAAATAAAATTGGTTCAAAGTGTTGGATACCACCTTTAAAGAGTCAACACTGTATGTGACAAATCAATACATATAGGCGCACTTTACTGGCCAATAGTTGAGTTCAATGTTTTTGATTTATAGTATCGGCAACTAGTAAATACAATACTTCATAAGGCCAACACGCGAAGGATGTTAATATATTAGTATATTCGAAATTTGTTATCTTATACGCATGTTAAAACTATAAAACTAAGTTAACCATTAAATTGTCGTATATGGAGGTTGGCTGTGTGAAAAAAGGGATGTTTTTTGCCCTCAACATTCAAACTTAATATATATTAAGTTTCCATTAAAGCCACAACTGACGGCATGTACACTGAACGTGTATCATGGCAGACGGTAGACAAAAGGCATTTGCATACTTAGTGTGCGAAACAATGAATAAATGTCAAAATACAAACATGATTTAGTACTCTGAAACTGCATTCATTGAACTTATAAATAGTTTTGCCGAACGAACGTTATCGCGTACATGTAACCAAACAGTTGTAAACTTTCCATTCGCCTCGCGACATATGACGTCATAAATATTTGAAAAATATACAAGTTGATCGTTCAAGTTAGGGTGAAATGGATTCTGTGAGGGGGTCTTTTTGAAAATGTCTAACGATATAGCGCTAAGTATGATTTTTTCGATATTATAATAAAATAATACTTTTACATATATGGATTTCTTTTGTATATTTACCTTTGATTCAAATACTGTTTTAAAGTTCATGGTTCTATTACAGTTCTCTGTTGATAGCTAGATGTAAGCAAATGCGTTTGCACGTTTTATGTGGGTCTATTTTAAACTTACAGCTATAATCATGTACATAAAACCATAACTAGCTTCTAAAATTTTACGTGTAACAGATACATGTTCATTTATTTACATCTCTAAATTTTCAGACACAAATGGCAAATCTACCACATAGCCAAGCAGAACCAAGCCAGGAGGAAAGAGAGCATAACAGTTGTGTCGCTATCTAGTTGAACGACCACGAAAGACGGACGTTTGCCATGTTGTTAGCAATTGTTGACATATTTGGATTTAATATTTATCTACTCTACATTTCTATTTTTTTCAGGTAGTTGTGTAGATGTTTGCTTGTCGGCCATGTTTAGTCCACCATAAACACCTGACGGAATTTCCATCACGACATGAACTCTTTCTTTCACCTACACTTATTTTAAGGTAGCATCATAATTAACGATAATGAATATAGACGTATATTTTGTCGCCAACACAACCTGTACATGTACAATGTTTTACTCAGGTCTTCATTTCTGTATTTCCAGGTTACCTTATTTGGTTCTACCCAAGTCGACGTGTACAACACCGAGAGTCTGACCAGGACACGAACCGTCGAGTTGGGACATGAGACCTCCATGATCGCTTATCACGGCGGACTGCTGTACTGTGCTGCTGGATGGGTTAGTATCAGACTGTGCGTACACGACATGAGTAGTGGCAGGAAGCTGAGGGAGATCTCCAAGGACACCGACGGCCGGGAACTGTTCTATAACATCCAACACATCGCCGTGAACAGTTCCGGCGACCGAGTCTATGTGGCAGACTACAAGAGAGGTCTTGTATGTGTCGGCGTGGACGGGAGGCGGATATTCCATCTCTCCGAGGAGGACCTCGGACTGGATGGAGCCGTGGGTGTGACCACTGACCATCACGGTCACGTGTATGTTTGTGGAGAGCGCTCACAGAACGTAGTCAAGGTGACCGAGGATGGTCACGTGGTAGGTCAGATATTGTCCCAGGAAGATGGAATCACGTGGTGTCCATCCTGCCTCAGTTATGACGTTAACAGGAGTCGGTTGTATGTCGGAGGTGGGAGTGATCAGCTTCTGATGGTGGAATGGAAGTAGTGTTTTTATTAGTTTCAATTGATGTAACGTAAACATTAAATATTTCTGGACATTTTGATTTTATTTGTCTTAATACTTTTGTTGACATTTTATGAATTAGTGACTCGTTGTAAATGTGGGATTAAATCAACATTTTAGCAAAACGATCTTCCATCGACATTTTGTTTAGAAATAAAATGAAATGTAAACGTGTATTTAAAACTAGGTTCTTTTGTTAATGTTACAGATAATAATGTAATTGATGTATTGTTGTATTTGCATTAAATATTTTATACAAACGTTCCTACAGTTAAAGTTTATTTCTGTTCAGTTTGATGTTTTCCTCTCAGTTCGCCATGTTTGTATATTTTACATCAGCATCAAAACAATTACGTCATTAAGCATAACAATATGACGTCATCAGACTATGATTAGACGTTTTTCCGCAAAATCAAAAAAAAAAAAAAAAAAATAGCGATGTCATCAATAGATTATTTCATTGCTGAATAATTTACCTTCGTATCAGATTTCTTCAGAATTTAATACATTTTCAATTCAAACATTCATAATACTATTTGCATTTTATGTTTCGTGTCACATGTAGCGGTATATACATAGATTCAAATAATGTCCGAAAGTTGTTATATAAACAATCATCAACCGATTTTCGATGTTATTTTGTTGAAACAATTGTAGACGTGACCAACATGGCGTCAGATATAACTACATATTGTATAGTATCTAGTTAGTATATAATATTTATAGCACATTAACTTCACAAACAATTAACAACTATGACATGCGAGGTTCAGTTATAATTGTGCATAACTGTTCTATCTGTAGCAAATCAAATATCAGTGATGATGTTATAAAATAAAGAAACATGTTAGGTAGATCTATGACAAGTTGATTAAGAAGATAAATTCATTGTTCAATGCTTCTAAATAGATGTGACGAGTTTATATTCAAATGAAAATTGATCATGAATTCAGTTATAATGATCAAATATTGCATTAGTAATTTCGACTAGGGCAATTTATTATTTACGCGGAACTGTGTAAAGAACTAGAATTCTAACAGTTGTTTGACAATTAAAATATTGGTTGTATTTATGCGACACCCCACCCTCTTGGACTTTTATAGAAAGCTCGTAGGTGCGTTTTCAAAAATATCTCGGGAAGATGGGGTGGGGATGGCATGTAAGTATTTAGTCCCATTTTATGTCAATATAGTTTGCAAGATATACTTGTTTCTATTGTTTGTGGCATCTGTTTTCATCCCATAATCTATGTTTGTGCTGGAATCTATGTATATATGTACCAATACCGTTTTACACATCATTCCATCACATCTCAAATTGTGCATTATTCCAAGAGCGTATCTAGGATTTTATCATGAGCAGGCGTGAACTTTCTTCAAATATTTAAACTATCCCACTTTATGGTCTGTGGATTTCTGTACACGTCAATGCTATATATTACATATAGAAGACATACAATGATCCTTAAAGTGGTATTCAACAGTTTGGACCAAAAAATAAATGTTCTCCAATAACCATTACAAGTCATTGTTACCTGAAAAGTTCAGGTAAAATGCTGCTTATTGATGCCTTAGGTATTGTTACATCTACGCATTGTGAATAGTGAAACATAAATCCTTATTTCTCATTGTAAACAGGTATTTGCTTTCGGAGACACACTGCTGAGATAGCTGTTTTTAACTAAGAATACCAGGTGACCATTTACTTTTGAGATGACGTTATATGGTCATCTGAGTAGTACGCATTGCCATCGATATATTTTAGCAGACACCCCATCGTGATTATTTATCGATTTCGGATGATTGAACATTGACTGAGTGTTTAAACGCGATCTGTACTTAACAATATATGCAGTCTTCAAAGCCATATTTATCTAAAATAAAGTAAGAGGTTATGCAGAAATTATGTCTCGATTCCCGAAAGCAGTGGTTATGTATTGTGACATGAATTTGTTATAGGCAAACTGTTGAATACCACCTTTAAAGATACCACTAATGATGTTTTCGAAGGTTTTTTTGAACACATTTACTATTAGGGTGGCCCGGGACAGTCTCTCCTGTGAACTATTGCATTTCTTAAATGACGGGTACGTGTTCTGACGTAAATTAGAATCACATTCGATACAATTTTACCAGTCTTTAAAACTTATTCAATGTCATGTATTTGGTTGATATGTTCTACGAGTTTTATTCGTGCTCCATGCTATGCATCACCAATCCGCTCCTGGATTAACAAAAATGTTGATTTATGAAATAAAATAAAATGTACTTTCCTTATTATTATCATTAAGTTCTTCGATTATCTTTTGTATGAACAGATGTGTCAATGGAGATGAATGTGTAATCGATAATTGTTGTATTGTATTTATTGCTGTTGTTTTTAGAAAGAATGGGCGGTCTGGACATTGGTTAACATACAGTTTATGTGTACATGATCCGCACTACATTTTGTTTTTAATATTTCTTCACTGTCAAGCCAAATATTGTTCATTGTATTGTTCACACTACATGCTGATTTCAAATATTGCACAAGTTTAGGATCAATGATTGTTCAGTTTATGCAAGAAATATGCACGTGATATGTATTCGAGAAAACGCTGTTTAAATGTATACTAGTTAGATTGAGTTTTCTTCAGGTAATTAAGCTTGAAGAATGCTATTAAGTGTTTGCTTTGCTTAAACTAATTACAGTCGATTCTGTTGTCGACAAAACACAAATGACTTTGACTCCTTTCTCGATGTTCAGTTACATACATTTGCTGCTAGAGGGGCCCGGGGACTGCTTTCCTGTGAAATTGTCGATTTCTAGAATGCCGCATACCTGATCTGATGTGAATTGGAGACCAAATGCGCTACGTATCTCATAGATTTGATAAAGACAATTTTGGCGAAAAGTATAGAGAAGCTTTATTAATCTGTGATTAAACCATTGTTTCCTGAATGGGGCTTTTATGCTGAATAACCATTTAAAATGTGATACAAATGATTGTTACTGGAATCTTGAATTCATGTTAGAACATAGCTTTCACTAATAGATGTTTTAGATGATTGGTACATCGAATAGAATATAATAATAGCTGTAATTATGTACGTGTAATTGAATGTAGAATGTAAAACATGTGTTTGATGGAGATATGTATATATATATTATTGTGTTTGCTGTGGGATTTTTTTTTTGTCTTCTTTAAGTAGCTGAACTAATATCTTTGTCTGTCTACATAATAAAGTATTTAATGTATGCTTTTCGTCATTCTGTCAGTGAAATCCACATAACCTCCAAATTAGAAAAAGTATCAGTTTGCTTTACCTAATCCTATACTTTACAAACACTAAATGCTGCAATGGGTAAAGACAATATTGAAAATAATATTTTACATGAAGTAATGTTACAGTACATTCTACAGGTTAAAACACACACTATAATAAATAAATAAATAAATAAATAAATAAATAAATATATATATATATCATTAAAGGATTCAACACTGTTTATGTGAAATAGCTTACTTATAAGTATTTACATTAATCTAAGCGTTAATCAGAGGAAATGGTAATATAGTATCAAGACCATTTATTTTTACCCTCCTGATTGATACAGACATACATAAAGGAAAGATATATAGTTATGAGCACCACTCTACGTTCACCAGACGTAATGACAACGCTAAGTTTTATTTGTTTCAGCTCTATCACTTATTTTATCCATTATTAATCTTTAAACATTTTTCGATATTTATTTGGAGCTCACCTGAGCACATCGTGTTGTCGAGGAGGTTGCGTAAAGTAATGGTTCTAGTGATATCTTCTTGAATATTGAAGTTATTTCTGTTATGAAACATAACACGGAATTAACATTTAAAATGCACTTCAATTTTAAATTAGCAATAGATCCTTCCTGTCTGCATTCCAATACTGGTGGTTTCTATCGACGAGTTATTTATCAAAATATTCAAAAAGTTATTTACGAAAGTATAACTGAAAGAAAATAGTAATCAAATTTCAAATAACAATTGATGCAAACAATTGGCGAGTGTTAATATAACAATCTGATACTGTTTAATGAACATTTTGAGCAGGCATTACACTTTGCAGATCAACATGAGAATGGCTGATCAAATAATATTTGGTTCATCCAACGATATTTACCGAATGAGTTACAGACATTTAGTTACTAGGTCGTATACACCAAATTCAATATCAGTCTGGAATTGAAATGGACTAATAACAAGTCGGAACCAAAACAACACATACAAAATCATGTCGGAAATGCATACGGCCAACTATTTCCATACATTTCAATACTACGTTATATTGTCTAATGTTTAATAACTTTAATAACTCCCCCGCAGCAATGGTTGTAAGCGACAAACGTCATTGCAGAAATGTAGAGGGAATTATAACACTATGGCAGCAATGTATAGGGAATAATAACACCATGGCAGAAATGCATGGAACATGATAACATCATGGATGCAATGTATATGGAATAATATCACCATGGCAGCAATGTATAGGGAATAATAACATCATGGCAGCAATGTATAGGTAATAATAACACCATGCCAGCAATGTATAGGGACAGATACAATTGTCAAGCAAATTATTCAGATTGGTTAAAAAATATACACATGGAAGAAAGATCACACACGGGATCGTGGTCCCTGCCTTTGTCATCCCTAGTAAAGATTTTAAGCATATTGATAAAATTACTGATAACATTTCCAGCTTAACTGCAGAATTAAACGCCATAATGCAAGCTTTATGCTGGATACTAAGACAAAACGCCAATAAATCTGTTATGTGGCTTTACTAATATAAATTAAATTCACAAAAGCAGATCTAGAACCGACCTCTTAAATAAATGCAATTGCTTTAGATGACGTTTTTCAGAACAGTATTCCAGTAAATCTACAAAATTAACTATATCCCCATAAATAATACAAAATCCTGTCTTTCGAGCACTTACTGTCTCGGCATGATTTAACAATTAACAACATCTAATCAGATTGGAACAGATGGCGCCCTGGACAGTAGAATTCTTATTAATAATAAAAATAAATGCAGTCAACAGGCCTACAAGTGGACAGGTCCACATCAGGATAGAACTGATAATTCTCCTAGGAACTGCACCTGCATGGACCAACGCCCACTTTACCAGTCGACTACAATTTCCATTTTGTATACTAGCATATCTTTTGGTAAATTAACATATTTAAGATACATACATGATCCAAACATTAAAAGTATACGTAATTGTGATTTAAAAAATAAATATGGATAAACTCAAATAAAGTAATGTTTTCATAAAAAAAAAAGTACAATCAAACTAAACAATCTGTATACCAAAGGAAATAGAATCAGCATATCTTTATATACATAAATATATTAATGCCTTGATATTAATAATAAATTATTACTTACTAAGCTTTATCTGCCTTGCATATCAAATATACTAAATTTAGAAGTGTCCCCTGGTGAAGTCATTACTCTGGAGCCTAGCCCAGCCTGTCCGGATCGGCCCCAAGCCCCAGCCGTTGTCCGAGAGACTCTGGCTTGGGCTGGGTGACGTTAGGAAGACTTGACTTTGTAGACTCCATTTAAATATAGTTATATGTGACTATGATCAGTTAATTAATGGAAATAAGTTCATCCCATATACATGCATTCAGTTACGATCTAGCACGGCCTGTTCGGTTCGGCTCCGGCCTCTTCATCCAATTTGTAAGTAAGCGCAGACGGAAGTTGGTAGAGTTTCACTCCCATAGACTGGAAAACCCAAACATACACAGGAATCCATTCTTTACAATTTTCAACAGACTCTGGCCCAGGGCCCAACTCCCAACTTCCCCTCCCAGCGGCGGCATCAGGTTGTCTACAGTGTCGAACAATGGCTGCCACATATACCGGTAAATATATACCATAAAGCAAAGCCAAAATTTCATCAGTAGTGTAATTGTTCAAGTTGAAGATGAAAAGATTGCGAAATAGAAATTTGGTTTTTGTTTTCAAACATTTTATGCACCATTAAACGAAAGCAAATAAAACCACAACTGGTGTGGGGGTGCTAAATGACCCGAACTATATATATAACTATCAAACAATTACTACCCTGAAATCATCCTAAATCCGACATTTCTGACAAGAATATAATCCAAAAGAAATCTTTTGCAACCTTGCTACTTCGGTGACACTGTGTGATATTTCGGTAGAGGCTGCAAATAAACTAGTGCGGTCTGATATATATAAATACGTAAGATCCGATGGCGTGATGACCACGCCTCCTTATGAATTCTTACTCTCGGTCTAATAAAATACGCAAGATCCGATAATTCCGATAAAAACACTTCCTTACATCTGTTTACTAGATCCTTATTTACCATTACGTATCGCATTAGGTTAGCTTTAACGTAAAAATACGTGCGGTTTGCTGATGTAAATGTGCAAGGTCCGATGGTCTGATTGATCTCCTTATAAATATTTATATTCTGTCACAAACAAGTAATTCAGTCTGATCCGACTAGTGTCTATATTAATTAATCTAATTTATTTAAAATCAAGATGAAACCAACTACAAAACGTAAACTTATACGAGGAACGATACTCCCGATGGCCACACAGTAGTTAACATAGAAGGTCTGATAAACCCACCAAAGCATAAGGTCCGTTTAATAAACATAAACATATGCAGTCTGAAAAGCTAATAAACACGTAAGGTTCGATGCTTAATAATCATCAACACATGCAGTAGGGTGGCTCTTAAAATGGTGATTTTTCAAAAATCAATATATTTAAAATTCTTAACCCCCAAATTTGTTCCATTTGATGAGAAAACACTTTGTGTAAAGTTTAAACAATATATTTTAATATTTAGAGGTAGCTCAATCACCTTGAAAATCAGAAAAAATAGTAAAAACATCAACAAAATATCTATATTATATATATATATATATATATATATATATATATATATATATATATATATATATATATATATATATATATATATATATATATATATATATATATATATATATATATATCTATATATATATATATTTTTTTTTTTTTTTTTTTTTTTTTTTTCAACTGTACATCACTTTTTTGTTTAAACAGTTTACAATACTTTAGTCTCAAAGTTTCCACCAAAACTAAATAGAGTTTTTCGGCACATTAGTTAGTGTTTGTTTCCTGCTATCCGGTGATCCTCAACGACTTGCAGTAGGAACTGCAGTTGAGTTTCATTTTTGGTTAACAGTCCACTATACTCCTGAATCAGAGCAGCACCACATGCTCAGCTTGATCATTTACAACTCGTAGAGACTCCAGTGCTTCTCTTGCTTGTTTTTTATCGACTCTATCATGCCACGCATCTGGATCAAAATCGAGAAAGTCATGCGGAACAGTTTTATATACCTTGGTGTAACAAAGTCCTGTAGGTTGTTGCGTGGGAGTGATTTAAGATCAACTGATGCTTCCTTGGATTGGTCATGTTGTTCATCTTGGTCATTATCCATCTTTAACGCCTCAATCATATTATGTTGTTTTTTTTGCGGAGCTGACATCACAATAAAAAAGGCCAGGTCGACAAATTCTGGAGACAGGTACCATTAGTGGTTGGATAATTTATGTGCTGTTTTCATGTTTTGATTTGTACTCAAGAAGTGACTTCAATAATTGTCATTAGAAGGTGCACACACTGCCTGAGGTGCTGAGAACCACGCTTTCAAGTAGACACGAACTACAAACACACACACACACACACGCGTCACGCAATCCTCTTTCTTCTGCAGGGGCAAGCTTGAACGGAGCCCTGAACATGCAGATGTTGAGACTGTATATAACCTTGAACATCCAACATGCATGGTGCATTGCACCTGGTGACATGAATGACACTCCACGTGCAGGAGCAGAACCAAGAACCACGATTACAAGTTCCAGAAATTCTTTATAGTCGTCCCTTGGCAGCTTCTGTTCAAAATACGTGCTGGCATAATGTATGGTGCTTTGTCGCATGTCTTTCTCAAGACTTGCCACATCAGAATTTGCAATGCCTGGTTCATACTTATTGGTGTCAAGTGTTCCTGGAAGCGTTTGAAAAGAGGAACTTCTGGCGAAGATGAGCTTCCTATGCACACTTGGAACACTGCTCCTATGATAAGTTCCATAATGTGATGCCTACAAGCCAGCGACAAAAGCTCTTTCCCAAGATTTTGTTCTAGAAGAACACATGCACCAGCAAGTCTACCAGAGTTGGAGCTAGTGGTATCGAAACATATGGCTTTAAACATGTTGCCAATTTCCCAGTTTTCAATTGCCTCAAAGACAGCAGCAGCCTGGACTGCACCAGTCCCAGATTCAGGCTTAGCAGCTGGCAGTAGTTGTGAAACCTTTGTTCCTGTCACTAACACTGGCAGGCGGTCAACCTCTTCCTTTCTAGTCATATCTTTTATAAGCTTTCCGTCCCAGTGAACTAAAAGAGGAACATTACTCTGATTTTTTTTCCTTTATTACTGCAGCTCGCTTTTGTCGGAGTTCCGATCTGTTTCTTCTTATTGTGGATCTGTTAAAAGCAAGTTCATAAACATTTTGGCCCAAGCTTTTTGTTGTTCTGGTAATGACCATAGTAGCCTGTCGGTCTGATATTTTAATCTGATCTAAAGTCATTTCAAGTCCTTGTGTTAAAACACTTTTTTGCCTTTGATTTTCTTATCACCACAAGTAACATCACCCCTAACAGCCCCTACATATTTTTCATCCAATTTGTCACCGTCTTCTGCTGAGCTGGTATCTGTTGTATCGAAACTTGAAGAAATAAGCTCAGCTGTTGAACAACCTACTTGCTGACTATCTTCCATTTTGCATCTTCTTGTCTGTATTCCTATTTTTCTTTGTGTTGCCCTTTTCTCCTTATCTACTCCGACCATTGATCGTCTTCTTCTTTTTTTAACGCTGTGCTATCAATCTCATCTTCTTGTAATACTGATGGACTGGTAAGAGCAGTGGCATGAGCAACATCAAAAAGATCATCAAGCTTGGAAACAAAGTCTGCAATTTTTGCAAGTTGAGTTGGTGAATTGGTTTGACCTTTGTTTTTCTTTAAATGTTTCCACTCTCCAAACACTTTCTCAAGTTTAGTTTGACAGATCCTTTATTGGAAGTCTAGCTTTCAACCAAAACTTGCTATTTCTGTAATAGTAACTGCTGATGATTGTCTTATTGTTTGTTTTAGTTCAATATGGTGATGTAGAAAAGGTTCAAGAGTCATACACATGATGGTAGCTTGCTGCCCGTTAAAATAGTTAATGGTTCTCTAAGAAGATACAACTTAGTGTTGGATCTGGTTTCCTTTGCCAATGTTTATATTTGGAAGTAATGTACTTTACAGATAAAAGTTCGTCATTCTGAATATGTTATTGACACTTAATTGTGTGTATTAATAATAATAATACAAATAATAATATTTTTTTATTATTATTATTATTATTATTAGTAGTAGTAGTAGTAGTAGTAGTAGTAGTAGTAGTAGCAGTACTATTATTATTATTATTATTATTATTATTATTATTATTAAATAATCATTATCAAAATATTGTTATCTGAAACTTTTGATATACTGTTTTTCTCAACATTCAAGTTAACTTGCCAAAAGAAGTGTGTTTACAAGACATTAAGAAGTAAATTACATTATACTTGCTTGGTAATCATCAGTTTAGAATCCACATTCCTTTCCTGATCATTCACAAAGCATCTTTGTGCCTTAATGTTAAATCATTTATAATTTGTTCACACTGATAAATGTCCTTATATTTATAGCTAATTAAAGATAACTCATGAATAATCTTTGCTGTTGCTATTCTGTTCCGAGTCACCACTGGAACTGGTGGTGTTTGTAACTTGATCTCTCTCTTTGTCTGTCATCAAACCATAATTGAATAATAACAATGTGTGTTATTCAAGTTGTAGGAAATGTCAATTCTGCAAGCAGTTTGTAATATAAACAAAATCTAAACCACTGAAGCTTCACATAATAATATCCTGATTTTTTCAACTAAGAACAAGCAAACCTAAAATGTCAATGTCATTGAGCTAAATCTAAATATTGTTAAATTGTGGTTAAATTTGGCCAAATATGTTTTTTTACATAATGGAACACAATTAGAGGGTAAGAAACTAAAAAATCAAAAGTCGCAAAATAAGGACCACCCTAATATCGACCTTTGCAAATCGGATGGTAAGATAGCATGACAACATTTAAATAATTTCAGGTTCATTTCCAATAAAGTACATGTTGCTTGAAAAGAAACAAATATTATCCTGGCATCTGCTATTAAATTTATACAATTCATGTAATAGAAAGTATATTTGTTTAAATATCTTGATTTTATAAATGAAGTTTTGTTTAATCAAGTCAAGTTATGCAATAAACATGTTGTAAATTTAGTACATGACTAGTATATACGGTAATATTACTTCTAATTATTATGTGTGCCATAAACCACTGTTAAACGATTTCAGCACCTGTTTTGCCTACTGACTGTTCTAGGTCGATAACTGTTTATTTTGCTATATTTTATGTTTCTATATTTTTATTGACGTGTGTGATCTTAAGGGTCACTTGAGAATTAATGTATGACATCAATAAACATCAACTCGCTATAACCTTTGAGGTAACAATGAACACAACTTGGGTCCAAAACTGTCGTATACCACCTTAAAAGGAAATGTTTGGTTAGATTCCTTGTGAGATCTATCAGAGGACTTGATTTGAAAATGATGTACAACTTACATCATTATTTCCATTTTGTTATCATTGATATAATTTTGCTTCGGGACCAGAGGTAAGCATGACTGCTCATCAATTTAAACAAATCCAACGTTAGAGTGGTTGACACTGTTTACTAAATCCGAGTCTTTATCAATTATGTATAACAAAACCTTACCTATGTCTTCATAACTTAGGTCTCAATATAGATGTTTTACACAATTTTCAAATATAAGACATTACAACTCGTTACATAAATCTATCCATATGTTAATTTCTTTCAAATCTAAACATTGACAGAATGGGGTTTTCTGTTAAAAATAGATACTGGCGTCGAAGCGGATCACCCGGATGATGATATTATGTAAACTCGAAAGCAAGCAACCGCATGGTTTTTAGTAGAATAGTTTAAACATAAGTAACTGTGCTGCGTGACTCAGATAGGAAATACATGTTTATAATGACGAGTAAGGAGATATGCTTCACGTTTAACATTAATGTAAACAGTCATTCAGGATATCCTTTAGGTAACCTACGTAACAATAATTTACTTGTTTTCGTAGAAATACAATTTGTGTCCAATATGTATTATAGCACCTTTAAAATCCGTATGTTACCCGTCCCGGTGGATTTTTTGTGAGATCTATCAAAATACTTAGCTGTCATTTGAACAATAACTTTAACATACCACAATGGTACAATAAACAGGTAACAAACACCAATGGGTATTATCCCTGTGATTTGTAAACAGACATTTTCAAAAACAATAAAATATTTCATTGCGTTAAAACACAACGATTGCTATTCGTCTCGCACCTGAATCCACATATTTACTTTTTTAAATATATTAAACCTAACTCGTTTATACTTTGTGAAGATGTATCTCGATAATAACTCGTCCCTTCTATAACAAGCATTATAATCGAATAATTGGAGTCTTAATTACAGGAAATCGTAAACAATTAACGTTAATATTGATCTCTCTCGTCTAAAGTATGGAGTATGGATTTTACATTGAGCAAGCACGACACCGCTTTTATTAGTTTCAGTGGTCTAATATTTGTTTGTGACTTGAATTGACTACGACCCACCAAACTGGTACATCATAAACCTATTAATTGGATGAATAATAATTAAACGTACGACATTCTCAACGATCATTATGTATAAAGTATGCATCTGAAAAATCTCATGTTAATCGTAATGGTAAAAAGAACTATTTTTGTACTTAGTTGAATGTACTTTCTCCGATCATATGTATATTGGAAAGATTTCAGTGGTAAAAGGTCAACTTCTAAACATCTCTCTCTCTCTCTCTCTCTCTCTCTCTCTCTCTCTCTCTCTCTCTCTCTCTCTATCTCTCTCTCTCTCTGGTCACTGTGTGTTGAACGCCACACATTTTAGATAAGCATTGTTATAATCATACAAGACAGCATTAACGCGAACCATCAGAGGTCGCCATCGGACATCTATTCAACGGCTACAACTACAATTATCCAGCTTTCTGGAAAATGAAAATTATTTTAATGCATGTGGTTATAAACGCAAGCTTTTCATATAAACAAAATTGGCAGAAACACCAGCTCTTGCTTTTTAAACAAAATAGTATATACCCAGCAATGTATACATGTATTTAATCCGGTGGGGTTCATACTATTAATACGGTGTGTCTCGCAAAAAAACTTTGCTATTGTACTTAGTTTTAATTTAAAAATTCTTAAATAAATAATGCATTGATTTTTGTTTTAGTAAATTTGTTATTCTCAGTTAGAATTGTTGGCTTTCATCCTCCTGTTTCTATTATCTTGTCATCGTTTAAAAATGGTAATGCTACGTAATTTCCTTGAAATTGTTCATGGCTGTCTCAATATTATTGGCCAAATACTTAATCTTTGCTCATATCTATGTCTGCAATAACACACCCCAACCAAACAACAGTCCTTCATGTTTATTGCAAGTGTATTCCTGGGTTAGGTAAATGCCATTAGTTTGTTTTGTATTTTGTCGTAATGGATGAGGACACCCAGTTAAACCAATGAACAAAGGTTCACACTTGATTTTATTCAAAATATGTCAATATCGAGCCAATCAGTATACCATTTGATTGACGCGTACACATGACAGATATCCGCGTATGCTTCATCTGAAGCTGTTTCGGATTGATAAGCTTCAATTAGTGAAAATATTTTCGCTGCAATGTGTTTTTTTATTCTACAGATATTTTTTTCTTTAAATGTATTGATTCAATAAAATCACGAGATATGAGTTAGAACGTTTTGTTTACAAGTTCAATCTCTATTTGTTATGGCATTTTCTCTGTAAAATTCAGCTTGATGTGCAAGCAATTATATGCATCAATGCAATAGCAAATAAAATAGTCGTGCTTTCAATATATATATACTATTATATAATATCTTTAGTTTCACCCTGCACATCATCTGGATATATCCTTTGCTTTAGTTGATAAAGTAATTCGCAAACGATCTAGCTATCTAGTAGCTGCTACAGTTACATTAATGTTAATGGGAATGATGTATAATGAATTCCAGTTATAACCCCGGCTTTCAAAGGATTGGATAGATTGTTTACGTTTATTTAAAATAAATTAGACTGTTTTGTAAGTAGAGTTACCTAATCAATATATTTGTATAGAGCTTTCAGAGTCTCTCTGTTATAAATGCTTTAAGAACATGTCTATGTCAATGTATACCAACTCGATATTAGGTTTTCTTTGTTCATTGTTAACCCTGGACAACTCTTTTGAAAACCGCTCAATAGATCCTTTCTTTATATAGTTATAATTATTCACGGCAGTGGTCTACTCCACTGCAAATGTAAACACGCCTACCTTAAAAGCAACATTCTACAGATAAAAAGTATTAAGATCAATGTTTTATGTATATCCTGGGAATGACCAGCGGATTGTCGTCGAAGAAAACTGTATTATTTGTCAAATATGCATGTAACGATATAGATTTAAAAGTAGGAAACTTCGCTACCAGAGTCCTACTGACTAAGCTATAGCTTGTCCGCTTATCATATTTCTAGGCTGAATGTATAATTTGAAACGTCAGCGAAAATGAGCAATCAGGACGGTGTGTAAGTTTACGTTATATATGCTTAGAAATGTGTATCCTTAACAATGCGTACAAATAAATAGAATTGAGGTTACATGGCACGTTTTCGTCTATTAAGGTAAATCGTCAACATAGGACATAATATGTTAGTACATCATCATCATTATCATCATCATCATCATAAGCAGCAGCAGCAGCAGCACCACCACCACCATCATCATCATCATCATCATCATCATCATCACCAACAACACCATCATCATCATCATCATCATCAATATCATCATCATCATCATCATCATCATCATCATCATCATCATCATCATCATCAATATCATCATCATCATCATCATCATCATCATCATCATCATCATCATTATCACCATCATCATCACCATCATAATTGTCATGAAAAATAACAACTTCCACAGAAGCGATAACAACAACAATTATAGCAATAATTAGTATAGTTATAGTTATAACAATAATTATAATAATAATAATTTGAGAACTAATAATCATCAAAATGTTTACACATAACATTAAAATTATGGTCATTACCATGTCATAATACTCTTAAGAATTGTTTAAGAGGGTATATTCCTTTAACCATAGACAGATATGTGTTTACGCCCTGTGTGTTGATGTATCCTAGAAACGAGATTGCATTGCGTGCTTCACTACTTGTATATAAAGTGTAAACAGTTTAACGAGTGACGTAAGAGATCATTATTCCATGCGTAAGGATGATTGGCAATTGTATTGATTCATGACAATTATTTCAAATTTCAATACGCATAATAGTGGATAAGTGGTAGTATTTACTGAAAATAAGTCGGTGTTTCATCTCGGATTTATGGAGCGGACATACAATTTGTGAACTTCTTATGTTGACTGATATGCTATAAACCGATAGAGAAGTTTAAAGAAAACTACAAATAACTCGTTAGTAGAAATCAGTGGAATAGGCAATATGGCGACAGCAAGCTATTATAATAAGGGGTTAGATGTAAGTTGCTTTGTATTTTGCAGTAATACGTGAGGGCTGCACAGTTAAACAAATGAACAAGATGCTCACTTGATCGAAATAGCTAGTCAACAACATTTCCTGTTTTATATAGGAATCTAACCAAAACATTTACTGTAAATTAAACAGCTATTAACCTATATCTTATTTCTAACACCTAACACATTATTCTCGTTGATGAACTGGACTCCCGCAGAATTACATTCTGTCAGGTAGCCAGGCGATTGCGACGCAATCAGCCAATACCATTTCAAGTTTAACTTGTCATTTTCCAATCGTGTCACATTACTATAAAATCCAGACCATCGATAGACTGAAATTATCACATTTCTGTTTATTTTGCAATTATATCATAACTAAATATCAACATTGTTAAAATAGCAGGCCTTAATTTATGAAATATCACATGTCAACATATCATAATAAAACTACAACCATCTAAAGATGTCTAACAGTTGAACACAGACTAGAGCTATTCAGTTTACAGGCTTGTATACACAACATGTATTACAATATTTTATGTAAATTATTGTTTATTAAATAATTATGGCAAGTTTTGTATGTAATGATACATACGTACTGTACTTTAAATCATGAAACTAACGTTAATATTTAAGACCCAGTCTTTTTGGCTATATCCTTACATAATTTAATGCTGAACATCATTTGGTTTTGTAATGAAAATCAATTTATCCATACACCCTGCAGAAGGATGGTAGGGATTTTTACGTTTATATGAAATACGTAAGGCAATTTTACTGAAGTTACATAATCAATATAATTGAATAGCGCAGTCAGCGGCATTGTACCACTCTGGCATGTTTTCAATGCTTTCAGAAATTGTCTTTGTCAAAATATACCAACTCGAAGTTTGATCTTCTTTGCTCATTGTTGACTTCGTCAGCGCTATTGAAAACTGCTCAATTGGTCCCCTGGATAACAATAATTATTCACCACAGTTGTCTACTCCATTGTGAATGAAAACCCTCCCACCTTAAAGGCAAGAGTCCCCAGATAAAAACGTGTTAACATGAATATGTTTATCACATCCACGCAATAACTAGCAGATTCTGACAAGTGTCATCGAAGAACCATGCATTATGTGTCAAATAAACATGTGTAATAGCACAGAGAGAAAAGCATTCATCCTTCGCTGTCAGAGCGCGTGTTCTAACGAATAAGTTAACAAGGCCACTAATAATAATATTGCTTACATAATGGTAACATCAAAATAATGCTTATCATAACAACAACCGCAACAACAAGAATAATAACATTCATAATAATTTCATCGAAATAATGGCCATAACTATATCATTATGTTGCTATCTTAAGAATTGTTTAAGGGGGTAAATACTTTTAACGATGTTGTATGTTTTTGTCTTGTGTTTTGATATTTCCTAGAGACGACATCCCATTCCATGACTGGCTACCTGTATACACGGTGTAAACATTTAAAGGTGCACGTAGGGGATCAATAGTTCATTATTTATTACGAGTGTTGTGAGTATTAAATCAAGGCAGTAATTTCAAATTAAAATACGTGCACTAGTGAATAAGTGGTTGTGTTTACTGGAAATAAGGCGGTGTTTTATGTTGAATTCGTAGACAATTAGACGATGCACGTAATGCGGACATTAAACTAATGGGCTTCTTATGTTGATTACAATAAGACGTTAGAAAAAATAAGAACTATACAGGTAATTATCTAAACAGCAACATTTGGCGGAGGCACAGAAAACAGAAAGGTGTTGCTGTGCAGAGGTTAAAATACCATATATAAACATTATTTTATTTCAACATTAATTTATGGATCATGTGATTATAACAAATGTCTAGTATTTCATATATTCATAACGTAGTTAACTTTTGCTGAAATAGAAGAAACAAAAAAGAGAAAAAAAAACATACACCGTTTGATTTTAAATACAGTAAATGTCCTTATTAGTAGAATTTTATATAATGTCTAAATTTACTAATTTGAGCAACAACAACATGAATGGAGATACATGCCTCAACATTTAGTTACCATAAATTCGATCAGTAAGCTGCAGATAAAGAGTAGGCACTGACATGCTTCACTCCTTACATATTCACCAATATTTGTGTGTGAATTTAATAAATATTATCATAAATCACACATACCTATAAAATGATACTTTTCTTTCTATTAAGTTCTTCTTTGTAACAAGTTTTTCAGTTGTTATTCACATCTAACTTTTTACATTTCAAATGGACACTGGATTGGCACCTATATTTAATGAGTCCACCATGATTCCTTACCAGTAAAAATAAAATTGAAATACTTCACAAGTAGACCATAGGTGGTGCTCAGCAGAGGTCAACATAACCTTAAGGGACATATTTCAATGGCCTTTTAACTTTACTCAGAGACGGTGCTGCTCAGAGGTTAAATGTGCTTAACAATTATGGGTAATAAAAGTGTTGCTGCTAAGATATTGTTGATGATCAGAGTTGCCTGTCGTTGAGGTTTTACTGTACATATTTACATGTGAAAAACAACGGACCAGACAATATGGCGACAGCAAGTTATTATAACAAGGGGTCAGATGAATATATTGATGCCAAATGTTCCCTATGTGCCGACAAAAACAAAGACCAAATTGCGGATCATTATTGTTACGACTGTGAGAAAAATTTATGTAAGGCTTGTCTAGGCACACACAATTCATTCATTAAAGATCACATCATAGTGCAAGGAAATGGAAACGACACGGATGGGCTTACCGAGAAATGTGGTGTGCATGAGGACGAGTTAATAACTCTGTTCTGTCTTCAGCACAAAGAACTGATGTGCATTCAATGTCGCCGCCAGGAACATATGTCAGTTATTTTTGCAGAACTTAGCACATTTGTACATTTACGATTAACAGGGTATGTTTTTCTAATCATGCAGGCATTAAGGCTGTACGAATCTCTCTGTCAAATGTTTCAACCATTTACCAAAATTTTCGACGGGTGTATTTTGTGGCTCTTTGGCACTCTTGTTTAATATTATGATACGTTTGTACTTTTTATCGGCATACGTGACAGCTTTCAAAAGCGGATAAAAACACAGACGTTTCAAAAGGGACAGTTTCTTTAAGCAGGAGTAATTTGATACAAAAAACTAATTTTAAGGGGAATTTTCTGTTTTAAATGTAGTTAGCAATTGTGCCAACGATCAAATGGTTAATTCTGCAGAACATTAATGTTGTCTGTTCTGTGGATCCAAATGTAGTTTACATAAATGTTCATAAAAAAACTAAATAGACAAAGCCGGTTGCGTTTCATTATATCTAACCGTAATATGTGTTGCTTTTCTATTGTTTTATATTCCTATTCTAAGATAAAATGCAGCCTCGACAAAGTTAGCGTTAATTGTAGGTTATATCATTTTCCATGCTTTAAATACTTAGATATCAATTGTCGGTGCGAAATATAGATACAATTAATTCCGCTTATTTGCACACATAAATTCCCAGAGAAAATTAAAAATTAATCAGAATAAGCGACAACCATGAAGTCAGTATTGGAATACCATTGTAATGAGCATATTTTGTTTTTAGTTACAGCAAATTTTATTTAAGAATATTAACTAACTGTGTTTCATTAGAAAAAAAAAACAAACATTAGTCATATATCTAGTTATAATTATCTTTTTACGATAATTACAGAGCTCGTAATAATTTACCCCTCAACACAGTTAAAAAGCCGGTTCATTTTCTAAAGGGCCACCATTTTGTTTTTGTGACAGCAAATAAGCCCTCTTCATTTACTATGATGTAAACGTTTATTGGTCTTTTTTATTTCACTAACAAATTAATTTATCTTAAAAAGATATGCCTTAGTACCGCACTATTTTGCCAATGAAGGGTAATGCGCTATTAAAACTTAAGACATCGTTCACTGTTGACACTTTTTAACTTCCAAAGCCTGTGCCTTCTATCTTCAAGATGCTACTGAAAGCGTGCCATTGGCTGCTGATTATGCAGTCGACACATACATGTATTAGGGACCGTTTTGTTAATTCCCATAGCAAAGTTGCGAACATTGCTATTATGAATATAATCATTATATTTTTACAGAGGTTAAACAGAAAAGATTTGGTTTATGATTGCTTTATTCACTAAAACGGAATGTACATACAACAACTATTCTATTAATTGGAATCAAGCGTTTATCTGATTTATCGTCAAGTGGCATAATTATATGTATTCACTTTATAGACCAATGTCATAACATAAGTCGATTTTGGTCATTAAATTATATTTTGTGCACGTATATGTTGCAAAATAGGCACGTTTTAATCCAATGTATACTTACGTTATTTTTACATGCGTATTTACAATTAGCATGTCTGATTTAACTAACGTTGAAACTTTAAACGCGTTGCGAATACAAACGAAAGATCTCATCTCCTACCTGATTTTCAACGAACGTTATGCCGTTATATAAACATGGCCTTAACGAGTGGTCGGTATCAGAAAATAAGGTTTATTTCGGTGTTAGATTTGTTTTTATTTCTGTTATTTTCGCTCTAGGTAGATACATGTTGATACATTAATACAAATTTACAGCACCAACGATACAGTTTTACCGTAACCCCTAACACCTCTCATGGATTTTGCTTCAAGTGACTGGGTTTTTTCAATATCTGTCTTACAATGTTTGTTTTACAAACAAATCCCTTAACACGAGCGTGCATTGTGTGGATTTAATGAAGCAATTATGACAGTAATATATTACTTTTGTCTTATAAAGTTGGTAAAACCAATAATGTTACATATATGTTTCAATAAATCATTTTATGACGTGTGATATAAACTGGAAAACCTACTGATGCACTCCACCACTGTATTTCAGAACATGCAAAGACGTCAAACACATCCAAGAAACCACCAGACAGCTTAGTGCTGACACAGATGTACAAGCTGTCAATGCACAATTGCAATCTGAGCTGAATAATATACAGAAATCAATTAAAGCACTGGATAACGGTGTAGCGTCTATACAAAACAGGGGAAGTGGTTTCTTGAAGGATCTTGAAGTTTATGCCGAGAAACTGTTGTCACGAATAAAGGAAATGAGAGAGAAAGGAAAGGGTGACATCAAAGGTAAACAGGACCAGCTTATTTCCAATACCAAAAGATATCGACAGGAGTATGTTTTAGCTAAAGATGAGATCAGCCGATGTTTAGATGCTATTAGCAAACCAAACCAGTTGAAAGCCAATCTGTTTATCCTTAAGTATAAGGCTAAGACAATAACGAAAAAAGTTGATGCTCTTCATAAGGAGTCAGACAGTTGGATAGAAGGACGTCAGTTCAACTTTATGGCCGACATGAAAATAATGAACTCCCTCAACAGCTCTCATTGCCTCGTTATAGATGTCATCACTAAAACAACGGACATGAGTTCGGTTAGTGCTGTTGAAGGAGTAGTAGATAGTCACATGCAAGTGGCTATAGGGAGAAATGGAAACAGTCGAGGAGGGAGACCAAGAAAGAAACAAGAAAGTAGTCCAGTAGAGATACCGGTAAACAAACGAGTAGATGAGATAGTTAAGAGACCAGGAGATAAACCATCAGGGGAAAAAGCACATTTGAGGAATACACAAGTTGACAATATTAACGTCCGTATACCAGAAGATAAGAAAGGATGTGCTATTTATGGCTGCTGTAGCCTTAGTGACGGTTGCCTGGTGATAGCAGATAACAGCAACAACAGACTAAAGCTAGTAGACCCGTCAAGTGGCACAGTAACCAAGTCCTGTGATACAAATGGCGGGCCATGGGATGTCTGCTGCATTGGTCCACAAGAAGTTGCAGTAAGTACACGTGTCATGTCTCATTCGCGATTAAGCTGTTATAAAGCTGTGATATATTATATTATGCTACGTATTAGTACGCGCATGCCTATTTGTTATTTTATCCCAAACCACGTTCTACAAAACCCTGTAATTTCATCTGATTTAAAATGGGATAGTAAGACATGTGATTAAAATTAACTTGTACAGGTTTACAATAACAAGATATTCCAACAATAATATACTTTAAATAAATTTAATTCTCTAAACAATGCCAGTGAATAAGTTTTGAATGATGATTGTGTTAAAATGTACATTAAAAACATAACAGTCCAAAGCAAGCTCATGTCTGGTCAAAAATGAAATATTTTATATTTTATAGAGCATATAGTGTTCTATATTAAATACAAACTGATATAATAATAAGGCATGATTCAATGGTTAATCAACTATATTTAACTTATGTATGTATTTTATTTCTTATTACTTGAAATAATTGCGACATGTTTCTTTAGTCAGTTGTGTGTTCATGTTTGTGCAATACTGTGCATCTACATTAAATACATAGACAGCTTGCGGACCATCATCGGACACCCACTACGGATCCATTCCGTTACTCTCCTTTCATCGCCCGTGGGATAATAAGTTCACTTTTTGCCGTTTCTGGTAATGATATTTCATTGGTCGCTTCATAATCCGATGAAGATTTCAGTACACCGATATGGCTCGTTTACTTCGACTGTGGCACTGGGCGCAGTCATTGCTATACTTCTAGTCTCCACCCTGAAATTTATGGATTCATGGAATTTGAAAGCAGTGTTATTCTGGCCAATTCTTGTTCTGTTCAGTTCAGCAAATTTACCAATAAACCCACGGTCGACGAATGTAGTAAAACGGAATTGTAGAGCGTGGCTATGCGACGATGCTTCCGGACTGTTTTTCATTATATTCAAATCAATTTTTAATTATGTTTTAAAATCAGTTTTGCATATTATATGAAAGATATAAAATTAATTTTAACACGATAAACATACTGTGTCTATGATAAACTTGATGACCGTATATTTTATCTACAGGATTATTTTGAAACACATCTATTAGTAACCAATCATAGTGAATTCCTCTTACAGGTACCAATTTCTCTTTAATTTTAATCTTTAATCTTGTGATTTTACTGATGGTATCGCGATTTTGTTTCTTGCCTTCGCCTTTTTACTAAACAGGAAAACAACACCATTTCCATGCCTCTGCATTTTTGCGGATATACATGTAAACTGGTAATTTCCTATAACTAGAAATAAAATTGTAATACCGTTACCCCTGTTAGATAACTTAAGACAAATAAAGATAAGACGTTCTACCACGCCTGTTTCTGTAACAAGTTGAGATCGCTTTATGTAGTAAGTGAGAAACTTCAATCTTTGTTTGTGATTGTGTTCACCAATATTCCGGCACATCGTTCCACTGATGATCGAGCAAAATCTTAGCAACTTTGTCATAACATTGAATCAATGCTCAACCGTAGGTATAATTATCACAGTTGGCACAACAAAATTGAATCAGCAGTTAAACAAAATTAAACTTCAACGTTAAACTAATTTTTATTTGATATCGGTCCGAGGATGTATACATTTATTCTACTTAACTTATCTTGAAGGTGTATATTTCAATGTTAACACAACATTGTTACAACTTGTATGGAATAATAAGTCAGTTTATTGCTTACAAATCGAAGGAAATTGTAATGTACTTGCCAAATTACAGCTTGTATCCGATATTTCGGACCAATTTTAATTTCTACTTACACCAGTTAAAATATTGGTACCGGAAATGATCAAGCATGTATTTACTATGTATCTGTCATAAACTCGGGCGCAAATGCTCATGGAAATATATCCTGGCCTACCAAGCTCATTTGACACATCCAACTCACACATACACACGCGCGCGCACACACACACACCACCACCACCATCACCTCTACCCCTACCCTTAAACACCACCCCTACCCACTCCACCCCTACCCCCCTCCCCCCCCCCCCCCCCCCAACGAAAACGCTCCAGTTGATGCTTAATACTAAGGTCACTGCTGGGCTACGACTACAGAGAACGTTCTTTGATGATGACATTTCGGAAAAGTTACATTTGTTCGATACAAGTTGTTACGACCGCTGTCGCTATTTAAGATTATTTATATAATGGCACGTTTACAAAACGACGAAATGGTGTAACAGAAAGAACAAGCCAGCAACAAACTAGTACTATAATGTTCTATTTTATTAAACAATTAAATCTAAGGCGTAATACAACAATAACAAATAAATCAGACAAAATTTCAGATATCAAAATAAATGTTAGCTTAGAGCTTGTCCCTTTAGGAGGTGTCCCTTTAATAGTCCCATTAATAATCCAACGTCGAATAATCCTGAAGAGTTTTCGGTAGAATGCCCTCGTAGATAAGCACAGTTGAAATAATCCAAAGGTACAACAATACACGAATGTGAATGATATAATTCCAAATTCAACACTTTTATATTTATATCACTGTAGAATATAGTAAGTCCACGTAAGTTCCAACACAGAAAGATTAAATATAGAAGCTGCAAGTATTTCCAAACTAAATGTCCAAACTCTAAAGCAAACTTTTATCCGAACCCTTTATCCAAACTTCCTTAAAATCGGCAAACACGCCCTTATATATACCCAAAGAATTTCTAGAACATCCACGAAACCCAGAACATTCTCGAAACCCAGTTAAAATAAACAAATGAACTTTCTAGCATGATCCCTTTTCTTTCTAGCAGTTACGCGAATGCTAAGTCATCAAAACCACAACGGTAAACAACCCTTAACCTGACTAGCGTAACCTTAAACGCTGGTGTACTACTGTACATAACAAAGTGAATGAAAGAAGTGTCTGTTTAAATTGCATTCTTCTTTTCACAATTCAAGCAAACTTAAACAGTTAGCACTATTTAAGTTAGGCGCACATTTTACGTGGCGAAACTTAATCCAAATTGTTCAAATTTCACTAAGTATATCTTAATGGTTTAGTAAGAGTAGTGTACATTCAAATAGAAGACGAGCAGAACACATTTGAAAATAAGTAAGAAGAAAACAGAAACAATAGGAGGAAGATAAGAAAAAGGAGGGATTGAGAAGGGTGACGATAGCCGGAAGAAAAAAAGAGAATAATTTAATCGCTCATCTCGCTCGGTGTTTCACATGCGTAACTTTTACTTGTTTTGTACAAACAAATAAATTAATATTGCCTGAAAAGATCGTACGAAATGCCTTTATTGGTGTCCCAAAGCTATACGTGGAAAACAAACATCTATTTCCTATCTGAGCTACACTATAAGTAGCTATTTTAAAGTAAGGAGACCGCTTGTTGGAGATCATATTATATCATCATCCGGGTTATTTGCTCTGACGTCGATATCTTTACCATATATGGAAAGTAGTCACAACCGTGGCGGTCATGTGTTTTGACCGATCAAAGGCTCTGAAAGCTATTACTACAGTTCCATCCACGTAATGGGTATACTAAACATCAAGGCTTCAGCTCTTGTACTTTCATAAATGTTCCTATAGAACTATGTTTGAAACAAGGCCCGGCCCCTGGCAACCATGTTACGTGTAGGATCAAAATTATTTGAACAGGTTCTTTCCTTTTCGGGCAAAATCTTCTGAGGAAGCTTAGTTGAATTTGGGCCAGTGGTTTAGAAGAGATGTCGTTTAAAAATGTTGACGGACGCATGTTGTCGTATGGTAGGTTATCTTATAGCTCGTATTGCGCATTGGTCTAGGTGAGCTAAAAAGTTGACTGCCTACAGACAAAACAAGGACCTCAGAATAATCTTGGGCACACCTACCAATGTCCCAGTCAACATTTTGGAACAACCGGCCAGAAAGTCACATGTCACTAAGGACGAAAGAGCATGTAGTTATATTTTGGGCCAGAGTCTGAAAAAAAATCATCAAACCCAGTTAACCAGTTCCTCGGAATTGGATACTACGTATGCAATAAAAAGCTTAATTAGTTAAACAAACATTACCTGTTGAGCAACAGTTTCAGACCAGGACAGATACGTATGTGTCCCTCTGAGGTTGAGCCATAGGTGCTCGTTGTACAATGTTACACTTATCTACAATTAACAATTAACAAAACAGATCACCGCATTCAAATAAGGGCAATTACATAATAGCACTGGAACAATTAGACAACATCCATTCAAACTGATTGCAAATATTGACAGATGGAAGCAAAGGTCCAAATACAGGCAGTTTTGTTTCTGCCTTTGTTATACCTAGTCAAAATTAAACATGGGCATACAAAATCATAGATAAAACTTACCTCTACACGGCAAAATAGAATGCCATATTGTAGGCATTTAGCTGGATATTAAGAAGGAAAATACATGTTATGCATTCACTTTCTTTGGCATCACTAACATCAATTAAATTGCAAATCTACACCCGGCTTCTAAAATAAATTAAAATACTAATTCACGAGAGTCAAAGAAGGGTCACAATGTAAAACTATAAGTTTGACCAGATCATGTAGGAATATATGGTAATAAACGTGCTGACGCAACACAGCATAGAAATGCCTTCTAATTAAATTTCCATCTCAAAACTAGATAATGCAATGTTTCGAGCTATATATGTCTATCAGGGACTGAGACATATTAAACAAAAAATTAAGGGATTTGCCGGCATTTTGCCGATACTGTGCAGCGACATTTCTATCATTATAGCACAGGGACACCAAGCGTGAAGAGGGAAGCCCTTACTACCAACTTTAAAGTCTTTGGTTTGACCCGGCCGGGTTTTGAACCCGCGACCAATATGATCAATATGAAGATGAAGTAGGATAAGCAATGACTGGATGGTCGCCCTGTTAAATATTATTAAATCTAAATATAATAGTATTACAGTCATAAAGTTGGATGGAGGTGTAATTAGACTGGTCCTTACCAGAATCGAACTGGTGATTCAACACAGAATCGCACCTGCACAGACCAAATGTCTCCAACACCCCAGTCTGACCACTATATAGTTGCAACTTAAAGGTATACACAAGTTAGTTGTGTTATAATTATTGTCAGATTCATATTGCTTCTATATAGTCTTAAAATGTTTCTGTAACAATAACAAGTAAGGCTGAGTACCAGTTCTTGTTAGGATACACATACTGGTATGCTGTGTTTCGTTGAAACAGGCGGTCCCTTCACTATCGAACAAGTATCTAAAACATACCTTCTAACCAGTTGTTTGTTTACATTTCGCTGAATTTCCTTGACTAATAATGCATGTATGATCACTTACATCTAGATATTTAGCTAACTAATGTCCTGGGAATCTTCATTTTCCCCCAACCTCTCTCTCATCTTCACCCTTACTGCCATTCTCCCTCTTTTTCATACACTCTCAACTTATTGTTTTCATATTTTTTTATTATGTCTTTATTATTTAATACAGATTACAGTTCTATCGGTTTATCATGATTTTTTTTTACTATTTCTGTCAACATTCATAAACTATTTTACTAGTGATCAAATGATTGACTAAACAATGTCAATCTTTCTATAATTTGGTAGATGTAAGTAAATCTTGAATCCATTCATCACGTGACATTGACGCTAGGGCAGCATGCAAATGTAGGAACAAAACAAGAAAGAACTTTACACACAAATTTAGGGCTAGCATATATCAATAGATCCTCTCTGCCCTTTCTGCCTGCAGACTAGTCTGAGTTAATTACAAGAGGTCCATGATGGCCCTGTATCGCTCACCTGATTGCCGTAGACCCTTATGGCTTTGCTTTTTGACTGATCAAACTTCTTTGAACAATCTTGATACAAGGCCACCAAAGGAATACATAATACAAGGCCACCAAAGGAATACAAAAACCAAACATCTTGTGGTTTCTGACAATAATATTTTCAATGTTTTCCCTATATAGCCTTATATAAATATGGCCATTAAAGAAAGATATATCCAAATATCAAGGCTCTATCTCTTGTAGTTTCTGACATGAAGATTTTCTAAATTTCCTATATATTCATAAATGGAAAATGGCTTGTGACCATGTTTTGTGATTAATCAAAATTACTGAATATTCGAGCAGTTTGTCGTTCCGCCTACCTACTTAAACTTCTAGGTAGTTTGACTTAAATTAGGCAAGCGGTGTGTAAGGAGATGTCATTTAAAAATGTTGACTGAAACTAGATTGGAGGATCACACAGCTCAATGAGAGCATAAACTCTGGAGAGCTAACAAATCTATTTATATACCTAGAAGAAACAGAGTGTACCAAAAACAAATAAATGAAATAAAACTGTATAGTATTAATTTGATTACAAACTACAATTTAACATTTTACACACTTTTTCCAAGTTCATGTATCAAACACGTTCCTCTAAATAAATCCACAATGCTAGTATGGCTTTAAAACCATTCCATAACGCGACCACATTGGCCGATTTTGAATTTGGCGGCTAATAAAATTTAAATCTACTTTAAAGCAATACTACTGCAGTTCTGTTGGAACCTGATTTTTATATAATTAAACGTAAAATTATGGGGAAAATTACATATTCTGAATCAATGGCACCTATTCGGTTAAAAAAGTAAATAAAACACACAGAACACACGCACCCTTTGGTGCCTGGCAAATTTAATATAATCACCACAACACAATAAAATATTCCCGATATGAAAACATGGAATGTAGGATGTGACATAATTTTATAACAGTACAGATTAGGACATGGCTAATGAACAGATTCCCCTTGGGGTGCCATATAACAGCAGCAACCCTAAGTCTGTCACCATTTAACATTATCTATAATTAACAGAACTAAGACCATGATACAACAATAATATATTTCATAGATGTAATATAACAGTTGTATTAGACAACTGGCTATGACCATGATACAACAATAATAGATTTCATAGATGTAATATAACAGTTGTATTAGACAACTGGCTAAGACCATGATACAACAATAATAGATTTCATAGATGTAATATAACAGTTGTATTAGACAACAGGCAAAGACCATGATACAACAATAATAGATTTCATAGATGTAATATAACAGTTGTATTAGACAACAGGCTATGACCATGATACAACAATAATAGATTTCATAGATGTAATATAACAGTTGTATTAGACAACAGGCTATGACCATGATACAACAATAATAGATTTCATAGATGTAATATAACAGTTGTATTAGACAACTGGCTATGACCATGATACAACAATAATATATTTCATAGATGTAATATAACAGTTGTATTAGACAACAGGCAAAGACCATGATACAACAATAATAGATTTCATAGATGTAATATAACAGTTGTATTAGACAACAGGCAAAGACCATGATACAACAATAATAGATTTCATAGATGTAATATAACAGTTGTATTAGACAACTGGCAAAGACCATGATACAACAATAATAGATTTCATAGATGTAATATAACAGTTGTATTAGACAACTGGCTATGACCATGATACAACAATAATAGATTTCATAGATGTAATATAACAGTTGTATTAGACAACTGGCTATGACTACGATACAACAATAATAGATTTCATAGATGTAATATAACAGTTGTATTAGACAACTGGCTATGACCATGATACAACAATAATATATTTCATAGATGTAATATAACAGTTGTATTAGACAACTGGCTATGACCATGATACAACAATAATAGATTTTATAGATGTAATATAACAGTTGTATTAGACAACTGGCTATGACCAAAGGCACCCACTGATTCCTAGATCAAGTAGGGAGATAATGTTTATAGCAATGATACATAAACAAAAGATGCCACACCCCCTCTGCCCCTCCCTACAAATCATTGTTGCACTATCAGTGGACAAGAAAACATAGAAATAACAAAACCCACTGAATGTATATACATTACCTATATTGTACTTAACAAAATAAATGTTAACGATATGTAAATATTGTACTTATTTCTATACATGTTTTAGGCTAATGTTTTGTCCCTTAAAACCTTTTATGGCGTGAATGTTTTACTCTCTGGTCTGCTAGAAGCAATTACGTTATGTATAATAATGGGAATGGTTTAGGGGTGGTCGGGTCTCGGGCATCCAGACATGGGCCCCTCCTCTTTAAAACTACCCTTCCGTCATTATTAAAAAGCGCATGGTCATAGACAGACCCCTTCCAAACCATCTTTCATTTCTACACATGGACAAACTCAGCTTAAGATCCATACCTTAAAAACATAGCATTAAGGTAAATAAGGGGTAAACTAAGGGACCAATGCTTTAAAACAATAAGGTGATTCTAGGGTTAATAATAAGCAGTAGAATTTACATTCACCTTATCTTTGGACAATCATCACTAAATTAATCATCTTCTAGCTCTTTAGCTGTTTAAGTAGGCAGCTGAAATCGGTTACCTGATAGGAGCCCATTTTCGGCACTTTGATTAAAAATCTTAGTCATGCCTGGGCAACATTGTGGGATCACAATACAGCTGTACGTGCTGACCCTTAAATAAACTGGTCATCATCATCATCATCATCATCATCATCAGGCCCGCTGTATAACATTTACAATGACCAAATGCACACATGTATAAAAAGAGTCAGTGTTTTTGTTTTTCAGTCATACCAATGGCAAGTTATAACGCAGTGGACTTAAACATTTCTTATAGCAAAAAATTAAATACTTTTTAACATATTCTTATCCATTCATGTCGGAAATAGAAGTTCGTAGAGTAATTAACTTGCGTGACCCATGATAACATAACATATAATGGCACCTATCCATCACAGTTCTTGGACTCTGGTCACAGGCTAAATCCCCACTAAACCTTTCTCAGAGGCGGCATCGAGTTGCCAAAAGCGTTGAAAATCTAATGGTATAATACAGGTAAAACTGTGTTAGGTCATATACATACATACATCGTTTAACTTGATCCATGACATTGCAAACGATCTCTAAGTGGGTGGAGTAAAGTGAGAAAATACACAATTTCACTTGAAAAGTCACTTACATATTAAAGGTGGCCTCCTGTACTTTGGACCAAAATATTTTCATTAAACATCATAATAAACCATTGTTACCTGATCATATCTCGCAAAATGATGTTTATTAATGGCCTAACCTGTCTGTAAAGTGAACAAAAACACCACAATCGTCAATTCAAACATGTATTTCCTATCTGAGCCACGCTGCATAGTTAGCTATTGTTAAACTAGGAAAACCATGTGACCACTTATCTTTAAGCTCATCAATGTCATTGGCTTTGATGTCGATGTCTATTTCAATCAGGAATCCCCAACGTTATTATTTATAGATTTTGAAAGGAATTAACAAACAAGTGCTGAGTAACAAGTTCTACTTCCCTAAAATTGAGATACTGTTGACAATCGTCAATGCTTAAACTAAAGTATGATCTTTTTTCTGCAGAAATTTTGTTCAGATACCCCAAACAGAGGTCAGATATTGTTACATGTATTAGATATAGGCAAACTGTCAGATACCACCTTTAAGTAAAGAGTGTTCAAGGTTACAGGATAAAAATAGACTACATGTAGAACCTGTTATATCACTCTCAAGTACCACACTGTAACAGAGTGGACACTACAGACAGAACATACCGGATCTGGTAGCGCAATTGTTAGAGCGTCTGCTCCAGGTACGGGAGGCCCCGGGTTCGATCCCAGGCTGCGACATACCAAAGTTGTTAAAATGGTAGTGGTATTGCTCCCTTGCTAACGTTCAAGAACATATAACAGTCGTTACTCGATTGGTTAGCCCGGTGTCAGGATAATTTGACTGGGTGTGGTAGCATGCCAGGTGTTCACTACATGCCATACACAGTGAAGGCAGCACTATAACTGCTTCAAGTGGACACCGGTCCAGGTAACTGAAATACTGTTGTTGGGACGATAACCCCAATGAACAAACAGACAGAACACAACAGGACAGACACAAACACAGTCAACAGATGATGTACTGATTCAATTGATTTCACAACAAAATAAGGACTGGACAAATAATATATTGGAGAAAATGAACACAGGTTAACATAAACCTGCAAAATAACTTGCATAATAGAACATAAGTGAAGATAAATTATAAATGTCACTTACATCAGCTTATCTGTCTGAATTACATACACATTTTGCGTTGTCGTGTGGTAGGTGTCACTGTGATAGAAATATCAATCAATTACACACGTTTTGTCATCTTTCACTTTACTCCACCCACTGCGTTTTATGATATTGACCCTTAACGTTGCATCTGCACGAATGTTTGAACACCTATGTCGCACGAATTAAACAAAACAGAGTCGGCAAATGGGCCCAAAACTAAGAAGCACACATGTCCTGAATGAATTCTACCAAGATCAACCTTTATAGCAGCTGGAAACATATTAAATCCACCAAAATAGACGTACAGAATCCCGAAAAATCCTTCAGACTCGCGACTTCCGGTGTGGTACTAGGTAAAGTGCGAAAAGAATTTGTTTTCGCGAAAAGAAGAAAAACTGCGAAAAAAGGAAACTACTTTATATTTTTCTTAATCAACCGATTTAAAAAAAGTAAATATTTTTTCAAAGAAAGATCAGGAAAAAACAAACACGGGTAAACATCGTTCCACCACATTAAGATATATGCCGTGCGATTGTAATTTCAGCGCCCTAAAAGAAGAAATAATTGCGAAAAGAAGGAATATTTAAAAAAAATATATTTACAGATTTTTTAAAATTCTTTGTTTAAATGAACGATCAGGAAAAATACATAAGAACTCATTAATCCAACATATTTCATTAAGATTTATGCCTTGCGAATAATAAACGTGGTCGCTAAAATGTCAGCGCTGTGAAAAGAGGGCACCTACTCGTATTTTTATATCAATTTTAAAATTTTCTTTTTTTAAACAAAAGATCAGGAAAATATACATAAGGTTACATTTATTTTTTGTATTTAGTTACTATTTCTATATTCAAATCATAATAATTCGGATTACTTAAATTAACACATTTTATTTTTATAATTAAGTGCTCATCGTAAAACAAAGCATAATCAATATAAAATAAAATATTTCTTCAGGAATAAACCATAATAAACGGTTCATCTCACACTACTATTTTTAAAGCAACCTTTTGCAAAATTAATCAAAGCGAAGAAGAACTGAGACAGAGAGAGAAAAAAGACAGACGGCGAGACAAGGAGACACAGATACAGAGAGAAAGAAATACAGTGAGAGACCGCTAGATAGAGAGAGTCTGAGAGACAGAGACGACAGAGAGACATTGCACAGAGAGAGAGAGAGAGAGAGAGAGAGAGAGAGAGAGAGAGAGAGAGAACACGAGAGAACAAGAGAGAACAAGAGAGAGAGAGAGAGAGAGAGAGAGAGAGAGAGAGAGAGAGAGAAACCGTAGGAGGGGAGGAGCGATTAGAATACATAAGTAAAGAGGCGAAATGCGCAAGAGAAAAAAAAATAAGAAGAAAAAAAGATGAATATGAGAAGCAACTGGAACAACAATAGGAGAAAACATAAAAAGAAATTTTGGATATATAGGGAAAATGAAAATTCAACAAAACCATTGTGTAATGACGGTACATAAGAATCACTGTTTGCATACATGTACGCGGAAATGCCTGACTGAATCATGATGGCGACATTAAACTAATGTATGTACCAGTCCTGACCTTCATTGATATCATGTAGATTTAAAGGTGGTAGCCGTCAGTTTGCCTATATCTAATGCATATTGCCCCTGTTCTGTAAAATGTGTGCATAACTGCTGCGAAAACGTATACTTTAGTTTAAGTAAAGGCTAATATAACAGTATCACTATTGTAAGACAGTATAAATATCGCGCTAAATGTCTGAATTTAAGGTTTTTGATTTACAGTATCGGCAAAGTAATAAATACAATATATTATAAGGCAGACATGCGAAGGATGTTAATATATTAATAAGTATGGCTGAACATATTCGAAATTTGTAATTATGGTTATATCCTAGATACGCATTTTAAAACTATAGAACTTAGTTTACTCTTAGATTGTCGCATATGGAGGTTGGCTGTGTGAAAATTGACGGGATGGTTTGTCCTCATCATTCAAAATTAATGAGAGTTTTGGTCCGGGTAAGCTTTTGTTCGACATTTATGCACAGGTATTGTGACACTTGATTAACCTGGACACGATATTTAGTTATATTTTTTGTCATCTGATGTGCTTTAAAAGTTATCACAGCACACCATTTATAATAGTAAAATATACTTACCACCTCCTCAATCGCAGGAGTTGGACATCCTCTTCCCCACCCCACCCACCCCTGTGCGCCCAACACATCACCTTTTGGATCCGTGTCTGCGCTACACTGTTGGAAGGTCCAAACTTTAGAAGCTAACTTAACAAATGTATCGTTTGTGGGAAGTACCCATAACCATACAGATATAGATATAATAAACCAATTTCTAATTTGACTTATTTCAAAAACCAGATTCTTGGAAAGAAATGACTTAATGTACATATTAAGTTTTCATTAAAAAGCACAACTGACTGCATGTACACTGAACTTGTATCATGGCAGACTGTAGACAAAAGGCATTTGCACACTTGGTGCGCTAAGCTAAGCAATGAATAAAATTCAAAATAAAACATGATTTAGTACCCTGAAATCGCATTCATTAAACTTATAAATAATATTGCCGAATAAACGTTACCGCGTACGTGTAAACACACAGTTGTAAACATTCCATTCGCCTCGCGACATAATATGACGTCATAAATATTTAAAAAATATACAAGTTGAGCGTTCTCGAAGTTATCCAGCGTAAAATGGATTCTGTGAGGAGATCTTGTTGAAAATGTCTAAAGATATCGCGCTAAGTATATATTTTTTTTTTTGAATATTTTAATAAAATAATACTTTTAAATATATGGATTTATTTTGTATATTTACCTTTGATTCAAATACTGTTCTAAAGTCCATAAATCTATTTAAGTTCTCTGTAGATGGCTAGATGTAAACAAATGCATTTGCACATTTTCTGTGGGTCTATTGTAAACTTCCAGCTATAATCATGTACATAAAACCGATAATTAGATTCTAAATGTTTATGTTAGGTTATATATGTTTTCACGAACAGTTTTACATGTTACAGATAAATGTTCATTTATTTACATCTCTACATTTTCAGATACAAATGACAAATCTACCACATAGCCAGGCAGAACCAAGCAAGGAGGAAAGAGAGCATAACAGTTGTGTCGCTAGCAAGTTGAACGACCACGAAAGACTGACAATTGCCATGTTGCTAGCAATTGTTGACATTTTTGTTTTTAATATTTATCTACTCTATATTTCCAGGTAGTTGTGTTGATGTTTATTTTGTCGGCCATGTTTAGTCCACCATAAACAAACTTACCGAACTTCCATCACGACATAAACTCTTTTTTCCCCTACACTTATTTTCAGGTAGCATCATAATTAACTATAATAAATATAGACGTGTATTTTGTCACCAACACAATCTGTACATTTACAATGTTTTACTCTGGTCTACATTTCTGTATTTCCAGGTTGCCTTTGGTTCTACCCAAGTCCACGTGTACAACACCGAGAGTCTGACCAGGACACGAACCATCGAGTTGGGACATAAGACCGAGAGGATCGCTTGTCACGGCGGACTGCTGTACTGTAATGGGCCGGATAATGGTGGTGACATCTTGTATGTACACGATGTGAAGACTGGCACGAAGCTGAGGGAGATCTCCGGCCGGGAACTGTTCTCTCAGATCCTACACATCGCCGTGAACAGTTCCGGCGACCGACTCTATGCGGTAAGAGAGGTCTTGTATGTGTCGGCAAGGACGGGGGGGAGATATTCTGTCTCTCCGACAAGGATCTCGGACTGTATGGAGCCCATGGTGTGACCACTGACCATCACAGAAAGTAGTCAAGGTGACCGAGGGTGGTCACGTGGTAGGTCAGATATTGTCCAAGGAAGATGGGATCCCGCGGCCACACTGCCTCAGTTATGATGTGAGCAGGAGTCGGTTGTATGTCGGAGGTGATCAGCTTCTGATGGTGGAATGGAAGTAAAGTTTATAATAGTTTGAATTGATGTAACGTAAACATTAAATATTGCTGGACATTTTGTTTTTATTTGTGTTAATTATTTTGTTGCTGATTGTGATTGTATGAATAAGTGACTTGTTATAAAAGTGGGATTAAATCAACGTTTTAGCCAAAAAAATCAATCGACATTTTGTTTAGGATAAAAGTGAAACGTGTATTTAAAACTCGGTTCTCATGTAAATGTTACAGATAAGTATGTAGTTGATGTATTGGCATTAAATATTTTATACAAATGTTCCTACAATTAACATTTATTTAAATTCAGTTTGATGTTTTCCTCTCAGTTCGCCATGTTTGTTTATTTTACATCAGCATCAAAACAGTGACGTCATTAAACATAACAATGTGACGTCATCACACTCGGATAATACGTTTTCCTGCAAACTCAACAAAAAGACGCGACGTTATCAATAAATTACTGCATTGCTGAATTATTTGGCATTCATATCAGATTTCTTCATAATTAAATGCATTTTCAATTCAAACATTCATAGTACATTTTATGTTTCGTGTCACATGTAGCGATATACAAATGATGTCCGAAAGTTGTTATATAAACAATCACCAACCGATTTTAGATGTTATTTGGTTGAAACAATCGTAGACGTAACCAACAAGCTGTCAATTTTACTACATAGAGTATAGTATCTAGTTAGTATATAATATTAATAGCACATACACTTCACAAACAATTAACAACTATGAGATGCGAGGTTCAGTTAGGATTGTGCATAACTGTTATATCTACAGCAGATCAAATATCAGTGAAGATCCATTCTTAAGTTGATTAAGAAGATAAATGCATTGTTCACTACTTTTAAATAGATGTGACGAGTTTATATTAAAATCAAAATTGATCATGAATTTAGTTATACCGATTAAATATTGCATTAGTAATTTCAGCTAGAGCATTTTTTTTATTTACGCGGAACTAGACTTCTAACAGTTGTTTGACAATTAAAATATTGGTTGTATGTATGCGACACCCAACCGTCTTGGACTTTTATAGTATGCTCGTAGGTGCGTTTTCAAAAATATATCGGGACGATTGGAGCAGGGGGCAAAGGGTGGGTAGGCATTTAAATATTAAGTAACATTTTATGTCAATATAATTTGCAAGATATACTTGTTTCTGTTGTTTGGGGCATCTATTTTGATCCCATAATCGATGTTTATGCTGGAATCTATGCATATATGTAACAATACCGTTTTACATATCATTCCATATCCAAAATTGTGCATGATTCCAAGAGCGGATCTAGGATTTTACCATGAGCGGGCGTGAACTTTCTTCAAATGTTTAAACGATCCCACTTTATGATTTGTGGATTTCTGTACACGTCAATGCCATATATTACATATAGAAGACATGCAATGATCCTTAAAGGTGGTATCCAACAGTTTGGACCAAAATAAATGTTCTCCAATAACCATAACATGTCATTGTTACCTGAAAAGTTCAGGTAAAATGCTGCTCATTGATGCATTAAGTATTTTTAGATATAAGCATTGTGAAGAGTGAAATATAAATTGTATTTCTCGTAAACAGGTATTTCCTATCTGAGACACGTTGCTGAGATAGCTATTTTTAACTTTAATAATACCACGTGACCATTCACTTTTGAGATGATGTTATATGATCATTTGAGTAATACGCTCTGCCGTCGATATCTTTTAGCAGACACCCCATCGTGTTTATTTATCGATTTCGGATGCTTGAATTTTGAATGAGTGTTTTAACGCGATCTGTAATAACAATATATGCAGTTTTTAAAGCCATATTTAAGTATAATAAAGTAAGAGGTTATGCAGAAATTATGTCTCGATTCCCGAAAGCAGTGGTAATGTAATGTAACATGAATTTGTTATAGGCAATCTGCTCGATACCACCTTTAAAGATACCATTAATGATGTATTCAAAGGTTGTTTTGAACACAATTACTATAAGGTGGCCCGGGGCAGTCTCTCCTGTGAAATATTGGATTTCTAAAATGACGGGTATTTGTTCTAACGTAAATCCGAATCACATTCGATACAATTTTACCAGTCTTTAAAACTTAATGTAATGTATTTAGTAGATATGTTCTACGAGTTTTATTCGTGTTCCTTGCTATGCACCACCAATCCGCTCCTGGATTAACAAAAATGTTGATATATGAAATAAAATAAAATGTACCTTTATTATAATTATTATGCTTGTAGATTATCTTTTGTATGAACAGATGTGTCAATGGAGATGAATCTGTAATCGATAATTGTTGTATTTTATTTATTGCTGTTGTTGTAAGAAAGAAATGGCGGTCTGGACATTGGTTAACATACAGTTTATGTGTACATGATCCGCACTACATTTTTTAATATTTCGTCATTGTCAGGCCTAATATTGTTCATTGTATTGTTCACACTACATGTTGATTTCAAATATTGCATTAGTTTAGAATCAATGATTGTTCAGTTTATTATGAGAAATATGCACGTTTATGCAAGAAATATGCACGTGATATGTATTCGAGAAAACGCTGTTTAAATGTATACTAGTTAGATTGAGTTTTCTTTAGGTAATTAAGCTTGAAGAACGCTATTAAGTGTTTGCTTTGTTTAACTCAATTGCAATCGATTCTTTTGTAGAAAAACACAATTGACTTTGATTTTTTTTCCTGATTTTGCCAAAAATATTTAAGCGGATCGAGAGGTCGCGGGTTCAAACCCCTACCGGGTCAAACCAAAGACCAGGTTCTGTCCCTGGGCACCTTATAAGTGCCCCTGTGCTATATTGATAGAAATGTCGCTGCACAGTATCGCTGCACAGTATCGGCAAAAATGCCAGGAAATCTCAAATTCCAAAAAAGTGTTCAATGCATACATTTGCTGCTAGAGGGGCCATGGACTGGTTTCCTGTGAAAATGACGATTTCTAGAATGCCGCATACTTGATCTGACGTTAAATAAGGGACCAAATGCGATACGTTTTCAATAAATTTGATGAAGAAACGTTTGGCGAAAAAGTAAAGAGAGGCGTTATTTATCTGTGATTAATCCATTGCTTCCTGAATAGGGTCTTTATATTGATTAAACATATAAAATATGATAGAAATGATTGTTACTGGATTTGTTAATTGTTGTTAGAACATAGCTTACTAGTAGATGTTTAGATGATTGGTACATCGAATAGAATATAATAATAGCTGCACTTATGGACGTGTATTTGAATGTGGAATGTAAAACCTGTGTTTGATAGAGATGCCAATATATATATTGTGTTTGCTTTGTTTTTTCTTCTTTAAGTAACTTAACTAATACTTGTGTCTGACTACGTAATAAATGTTTAATTTATGCTTTTCGTCATTCTGTCAGTGAAAACCCCATAAAATCCAAATTAGAAAAAGTATAGGTTCAGCTTTACATAATCCTATATTTTTCAAACACTAAATGCTGCTAGGGGTAAAGACAATATTGTAAATAATAATTTGCATGAAGCAATGTCTGATAAATTATAATGTTACTCTACACTGTACAGGTTAAAACACTTTCTGTCTTTCTCTTTTCTCTATCTGTGTGTGTCCCTCTCTCTCTGTATATATATATATACATACATTTATTTATCCCGAATTTAGAGCGAGATCTGGAGGGTCGGGGGTTACCCCATTCACCAACCCCCACCCCGCCCCACGGGAGTAATGTATTAAATAACTTAATATTTAGGGATTCAAAAATGTTTATTTGAATTTGCTTACTTTATAAGTATTTACATTAATCGGAAACTAGAGGAAATGATAATATAATATCAAGGCCATTTATTTTTACCCTCCTGATTGATACAGACATACATAAAGGAAAGATGTATAGTTATGAGCAACACTCCAGGTAAACCAGACGTAAGGACAACGCTAAGTTTGATATTTGTTACAGCCCTGTCACTAATTTTATCCATTATTAATCTTTAAGCATTTTTTCGATATTTATTTTTAGCTCACCAGAGCACATCGTGTTGTGGAGGAGGTTGCCTAAAGTAATTGCTCTAGTGATATCTTCTTGAATATTGAAGTGATTTCTTTTATTAAACATAACAAGGATTAACATTTAAAATGCACTTAAATTTTAAATTAGAAATAACTCCTTCCTGTCTGCATTCCAATGCTGGTGGTTTCTATCGACGAGTTATTTATCAAAATATTCAAAAAAATATTTACGAAAGTATAATAGAAAGAAAATAGTAATCAAATTTTAATTAAGAATTGATGTAATCATGTAGCGAGTGTTATTATAACAATCTGATACTATTTAATGAACATTTTATGCAGGCGTTACACTTTGAAGATCAACAAGAGAATGGCTGATCAAATAACATTTGGTTCACCCAATGATATTTACCGAATAAACAACCATGGCAGAAATGTATAGGGAATAATAACACCATGAGAGCAATGTAAAGGAAATAATAACATCATGGCAGCAATGTATAGGGAATAATAACATCATGGCAGCAATGTATAGGGAATAATAACATCATGGCAGCAATGTATAGGGAATCTAAACATCATGGCATCAATGTATGGGACATAATAGAATCATGGCAGCAAATTTAAGGGACATAATATCACATTTACAATATTGCCTTTTGCATGGGACATAATTACATGATGGTATCAATGTATGGGACATAATAGCATCATGGCAGCAATGTATGGGACATAATAGCATCATGGCAGCAATGTATGGGACATAATAACATCATGGCATCAATGTATGGGACATAATAGCATCATGGCAGCAATGTATGGGACATAATAACACATTAACAGTATTGCTTGGGACATAATATCATCATGGCAGCAATGTATGGGACATAATAACATCATAGCAGGAATGAATGGGATATAATAACATCACGGCAGCTATGTATGGGACATAATATCACCATGGCAGCAATGTATGGGACATAATAGCATCATGGCAGCAATGTATGGGACATAATAGCATCATGACAGCAACGTATGGGACATAATAACATCATGGCAGCAATGTATGGGGCATAATAAGAAATTTACAGTATTGCATGGGACACAATAACATCATGGTAGTAATGTATGGGACATAATAGCATCATGGCAGCAAAGTTTGGGACATAATAGCATCACGGCATCAATGTATGGGACATAATAACATCATGGCAGCAATTTATGGGACAAAACAAACCAACACATTTGCAGTATTGCATGGGACATAAGGGCATCATGGCATCACTGTATGGGACATAAAAACACAATGGCATCAATGTATGGGACATAATAACATCATGGCAGCAATGTATGGGACATAATAACACATTTACAGAATTGCATGGGACATAATAGCATCATGGCATCAATGTATGGGACATAATAGCATCATGACATCAATGTATGGGACATAATTACATCATGGCATCAATGTATGGGACATAATAACACATTTACAGTATTGCATGGGACATAATAACATCATGGCAGTAATGTATGGGACATAATAACACATTTACATTATTGCATGGGAAACAATAACATCATGGCAGCAATGTAAAGGACATAATAACATCATGGCAGCATTGTATAGGATATGATAACGTCATGGCAGCAATGTATAGGACATAATAACATCATGGCAGCAATGTATGGGACATAATATCATTATGGCAGCAATGTATGTGACATAATAACATCATGGCAGCAATGTAAGGGGCATAATAACATCATGGCAACCATGTATGGGACATAATGACATCATGGCATCAATGTATGGGACATAATAACATCATGGCATCAATGTATGGGACATAATAGCATCATGGCAGCAATGTTTGGGACATAATAACATCATGGCAGCAAAGTATAGGACATAATAACATCATGGCAGTAATGTAATGCATGGGACATAATAACATCATGGCAGCAATGTAATGTATGGGACATAATAACATCATGGCAGCAATGTATGGGGCATAATAAGAAATTTACAGTATTGCATGGGACATAATAACATCATAACATCAATGTATGGGACATACTAACATCATGGCAGCAAAGTATAGGACATAATAACATCATGGCAGTAATGTATTGGACATAATAACATCATGACATCAATGTATGGGAAATAATTAACATCATGGCAGCAATGTATGGGACATAATAACATCATGGCAGCAATGTATGGGACATAATAACATCATGGCAGTAATGTAATGTATGGGACATAATAACATCATGGCATCAATGTATGGGACATAATAACATCATGGCATCAATGTATGGGACATAATAACATCATAACAACAATGTATGGGACATAATTACATCATGGCAGCAATGTATGGGACATAATAACACATTTACAGTATTGAATGGGACATAATAACATCATGGCAGTAATGTATGGGACATAATAACACATTGACAGTATTGCATGGGAAACAATAACATCATGGCAGCAATGTAAAGGACATAATAACATCATGGCAGCATTGTATAGGATATGATAACGTCATGGCAGCAATGTATAGGACGTAATAACATCATGGCAGCAATGTATGGGACATAATATCATTATGGCAGCAATGTATGTGACATAATAACATCATGGCAGCAATGTAAGGGGCATAATAACATCATGGCAACCATGTATGGGACATAAAGACATCATGGCATCAATGTATGGGACATAATAACATCATGGCAGCAATGTATGGGACATAATAACATTATGGTAGCAATGTATGGGACATAATAACATCATGGTAGCAATGTATGGGACATAATAACATCATGGTAGCAATGTATGGGACATAATAACATTATGGTAGCAATGTATGGGACATAATAACATCATGGCATCAATGTATGGGACATAAGAACATCATGGCATCAATGTATGGGACATAACAGCATCATGGCATCAATGTATGGGACATAATAGCATTATGGCATCAATGTATGGGACATAATAACATCATGGCATCAATGTATGGGACATAAGAACATCATGGCATCAATGTATGGGACATAATAACATCATGGCAGCAAAGTATAGGACATAATAACATCATGGCAGCAAAGTATAGGACATAATAACATCATGGCATCAATGTATAGGACATAAGAACATCATGGCATCAATGTATGGGACATAATAACATCATGGCATCAATGTATGGGACATAAGAACATCATGGCATCAAAGTATAGGACATAATAACATCATGGCAGCAAAGTATAGGACATAATAACATCATGGCATCAATGTATAGGACATAAGAACATCATGGCATCAATGTATGGGACATAATAACATCATGGCATCAATGTATGGGACATAAGAACATCATGGCATCAATGTATGGGACATAATAACATCATGGCAGCAAAGTATAGGACATAATAACATCATGGCAGCAAAGTATAGGACATAATAACATCATGGCAGCAATATATAGGACATAATAACATCATGGCATCAATGTATGGGACATAAGAACATCATGGCATCAATGTATGGGACATAATAACATCATGGCAGCAAAGTATGGGACATAATAACATCATGGCACTAATGTAATGTATGGGACAAAATAACATCATGGCAGCAATGTATGGGACATAACATCATGGCATCTATGTATGGGGCATAATAACAAATTTACAGTATTGCATGGGACATAATAACATCATGACATCAATGTATGGGACATACTAACATCATGGCAGCAAAGTATAGGACATAATAACATTATGGCAGTAATGTAATGTATGGGACATAATAACATCATGGCAGCAATGTATGGGACATAATAACATCATGGCATCAATGTATGGGACATAATAACATCATAACAACAACGTATGGGACATAATAACATCATGGCATCAATGTATGGGACATAATAACATCATGGCATCAATGTATGGGACATAATAACATCATGGCAGCAATATAAGGGACATAATAACATCATGACAGCAATGTATGGGACATAATAGCATCATGGCAGCAATGTATAGGACATACTATCATCATGACAGCAGTGTATGGGACATAATAACATCATGGCAGCAATGTATGGGACATAATGACATCATGGCATTAATGTATAGGACATACTATGATCATGACAGCAATGTATGGGACATAATAACATCATGGCAGCAATGTATGGGACATAATGACATCATGGCAGCAATCTATGGGACAAAATATCATCATGGCAGCAATGTATGGGACATAATGACATCATGGCAGCAATGTATTGGATATAATATCATCATGACATCAATGTAAGGGACATAATAACATCATGGCAGCAATGTAAATGGCATAATAACATCATGACAGCAATGTATGGGACATAATAGCATCATGGCAGCACTGTAAGGGGCATAATAACATCATGGCAGCAATGTAAGGGGCATAATAACATCATGTCAGCAATGTATGGGACATAATAGCATCATGGCAGCAATGTATAGGACATAATATCATCATGACATCAATGTATGGGACATAACAACATCATGGTGTCAATGTATAGGACATAATAACATCATGACATCAATGTATAGGACACAATAACATCATGGCATCAATGTATAGGACATAATGACATCATGGCATCAATGTATAGGACATAATAACATCATGGCATCAATGTATAGGACATAATAACATCATGGCATCAATGTATAGGACATAATGACATCATGGCATCAATGTATAGGACATAATAACATCATGGCATCAATGTATAGGACATAATAACATCATGGCATCAATGTATAGGACATAATGACATCATGGCATCAACCTATGGGACATAATATCATCATGGCAGCAATGTATGGGACATAATGACATCATGGCAGCAATGTATAGGACATAATATCATCATGACATCAATGTAAGGGACATAATAACATCATGGCAGCAATGTAAGGGACATAATAGCATCATGGCAGCAATGTATGGGACATAATAGCATCATGGCAGCAATGTATAGGACATAATATCATCATGGCAGTAATGTAATGTATGGGACATAATAGCATCATGGCAGCAATGTATGGGACATAATAGCATCATGGCAGCAATGTATGGGACATAATAACATCATGGCAGCAAAGTATAGGACATAATAACATCATGGCATCAATGTATGGGACATAATAACATTATGGCATCAATGTATGGGACATAAGAACATCATGGCATCAATGTATGGGACATAATAACATCATGGCAGCAACGTATGGGACATAATAGCATCATGGCAGCAATGTATAGGACATAATATCATCATGACATCAATGTAAGGGGCATAATAACATCATGGCATCAATGTATGGGACATAATAACATCATGGCATCAATGTATAGGACATAATAACATCATGTCATCAATGTATGGGACATAATAACATCATGGCATCAATGTATGGGACATAATAACATCATGGCATCAATATAGGGGACATAATAACATCATGGCATCAATATAAGGGACATAATAAAATCATGGCATCAATGTATGGGACATAATAACATCATGGCATCAATGTATAGGACATAATAACATCATGGCATCAATGTATGGGACACAATAACATCATGGCAGCAATGTATGGGACATAATAACATCATGGCAGCAATGTATGGTTCATAATAACATCATGGCTTCAATGTATGGGGCATAATAACATCATGACAGCAATGTATAGGACATAATAACATCATGGCAGCAATGTATAGGACATAATAACATCATGGCAGCAATGTATGGGACATAATAACATCATGGCATCAATGTATGGGACATAATAACATCATGGCATCAATGTATGGGACATAATAACATCATGGCATCAATGTATGGGGCATAATAACATCATGGCATCAATGTATGGGACATAATAACATCATGGCATCAATGTATGGGACATAATAACATCATGGCATCAATGTATGGGACATAATAACATCATGGCATCAATGTATGGGACATAATAACATCATGGCATCAATGTATGGGACATAATAACATCATGGCATCAATGTATAGGACATAATAACATCATGGCATCAATGTATGGGACATAATAACATCATGGCATCAATGTATGGGACATAATAACATCATGGCATCAATGTATGGGACATAATAACATCATGGCATCAATGTATGGGACATAAGAACATCATGGCATCAATGTATGGGACATAATAACATCATGGCATCAATGTATGGGACATAATAACATCATGGCATCAATGTATGGGACATAAGAACATCATGGCATCAATGTATGGGACATAATGACATCATGCCAGCAACGTATTGGACATAATAGCATCATGGCAGCAATGTATAGGACATAATAACATCATGGCATCAATGTATGGGACATAATAACATCATGGCATCAATGTATGGGACATAATAACATCATGGCAGCAAAGTATAGGACATAATAACATCATGGCAGTAATGTAATGTATGGGACATAATAACATCATGGCAGCAATGTATGGGACATAATAACATCATGGCATCAATGTATGGGACATAATAACATCATGGCATCAATGTATGGGACATAATAACATCATGGCATCAATGTATGGGACATAATAACATCATGGCATCAATGTATGGGACATAATAACATCATGGCATCAATGTATGGGACATAAGAACATCATGGCATCAATGTATGGGACATAATGACATCATGCCAGCAACGTATTGGACATAATAGCATCATGGCAGCAATGTATAGGACATAATAACATCATGGCATCAATGTATGGGACATAATAACATCATGGCATCAATGTATGGGACATAATAACATCATGGCAGCAAAGTATAGGACATAATAACATCATGGCAGTAATGTAATGTATGGGACATAATAACATCATGGCAGCAATGTATGGGACATAATAACATCATGGCAGCAATGTATCGGGCATAATAACATCATGGCATCAATGTATGGGACATAATAACATCATGGCATCAATGTATGGGACATAATAACATCATGGCATCAATGTATGGGACATAATAACATCATGGCATCAATGTATGGGACATAATAACATCATGGCAGCAATGTATGGGACATAATAACATCATGGCAGCAATGTATGGTTCATAATAACATCATGGCTTCAATGTATGGGGCATAATAACATCATGGTAGCAATGTATGGGACATAATAACATCATGGTAGCAATGTATGGGACATAATAACATCATGGTAGCAATGTATGGGACATAATAACATCATGGTAGCAATGTATGGGACATAATAACACATTGACATAATGTATGGTACATAATAACACAATGGCAGTAATGTATAGGTCAAAAGAACTCCATGGCAACTGTGTATATGGCAAGCAACTACGATTTATATCGAAGAGAAGTGCTAGGGACGTGGTTTAACAAGCCAAAACTGCAAATTGAAATTTGCAAAATTCAGTCAATATTAATAGGCTAAGAGTTCAGACTCTGGGCTTTAAATTCTCAAAATTCGTGGAAATTTAATTAGCTCCATACCTTTTCTGCAAACAACAAGACATCGCAGTTACCACCAGGGAAAAAGAAGATATGCTTGTTTCCCACCATAAGGATGTCCCCTGTGATTCAAATATAGAAAAAAACAATGTACTAAACTTTCAGGACAAATACGAATCAGAACACAAAAAGTTACTGCAAGAAGCAGGTGAGAATAGGTCAATATTAAATAGAAGCTCCTCTCTTTTGGAATTAAAACAAGGAGTAATTCTGCCACTGGGAAAGATACAATTATCAAACAAATTATTCAGACTGGTTAAAATATATACAGATGGAAGAAATATCCACTCACGGGCATCGAGGCCTCTGCCTTTGTCATCCCTAGTAAAGATTTTAATCAGATTGATAGAATTACTGATACAATTTCCAGCTTAACTGCAGAATGCCATAATGCAAGCTTAATGCTGGATACTAAGACAAAACACATCTGTTATTCTTGCTTACACTTTGGCTTTACTAATATCAATTGAATTCACAATAGTAGATCTAGACCCAACCTCTTAAATAAAATTAAAATATGCCTCAATCTATCATATATGACTCAACATCTCGGTCTATCCCCATCTGAAATATATTCTATCAGCAAAACATATTTTACAGAAATGGGGCAACACAACATAAACAGAAAATACAAAACTTAATAATGGTAGACCCTGACCCACGCTTGATCTACACTTTATGTATTTAGATAACTTAAGACCAGACAAATGTATCACTAGGCTGAGTACAACAAAAACTTTACTACCTGGTAGCACATTACAATATATACCAAACTTAAATCTTACCTGTACTACCTGTAATACTATCAATGATGAGTCACATTTTCTGCTGAAGTACCGAGTTCACTGGACAGAAGCCATTGCTTAAGAAGACGTTTTTAAGAACAGTCTTCCAGTAAATCTACAAAATTAACTATTTTCCCATAAAAATACAAAATCCTCTCTTTCGAGCACTTACTGACTATACTAAAAATGTGACATGCTCGGCATGATTTAACAATTGTAACATCTAATCAGATTGGAACAGATGGGCGCCCTAGAGAGTAGCATTCTAATTAATAATAAAAATAAATGTAGTCAACAGGCGTGCAAGTGGACAGGTCCACATCAGAATCGAACTGATAATTCTCCAAGGAACTGCACCTGCATATAGACCAATGCCCACTTTACCAGTCGACTTCAATTTCCAGTTTGTATACTAGCATATCTTTAGGTAAATTAACATATTTAAGATACAAAAATGATACAAACATTCAAAGTATATGTGATTGTGATTTAAACAATAACAATGGATTAACTCAAATAAAGTAATATTTTTTATCAAAAATTAAAGTTCAATCAGACTAAACTATTTATGTACTCAAAGGAAATAGAATCAGCATATCTTTATAACCATAAATATATTAATGCTTTGATATTAATAATAAATTATTACTAACTAAGGTATATATGTCTGTCATATCAAAGATACTAAATTTAGAGGTGTCCCCGGGTGAAGTTATTACTCTGGAGCCTAGCTCTGCCTGTCCGGATCGGCCTCCAATCCTCAGCCGTGACGCGAGAGACTCGGGCTTGGGTCGGGTAAGTTAGGAGGACTCGACTTCGCAGGCTCCTTTTAAATATAGTTATATGTGGATATAAGTTAATTTAAAGGAATTAGTTCATCACACATACAATGATACATGCATTCAGTTATGATCTAGCACGGTTTGTCCGGTTCGGCACCCTGCCGTGGTCAGACAGGCTCGAGTTTGAGCTTGACAAATATAAACAAATATACCATAAAGCAAAGCAAACATTACCTCAGTAGACTTGAGTAGTGTACTTGTTCAAATTGTTCTTGTTGTAGATGAAAAGACAGCGAAAATAGCAACTTGGGTTTTGTTTTCAAACATTTTTATACACAATTAAACGAGAGCAAATAAAGCCACAACTGCGGGGCTTAACGAACCGAACTAAATATATAACTAACAAACAATTAATACCCTGAAATCATCCTAAATCCGACATCATTTCTGGCAAGAATATAATCCAAAACACAGCAGATCGTTTGTAACCTTGCTACTTCCGGTGACACGGTCTGATATTTCGATAGATGCTTCACATAAACTAGTGCGGTCTGACATATATAAACACGTAAGTTTCGATGGCATGATGACGACGCATCCTTATAAATGAGATTGCTTGTTTTGATGGAATTAAATATCTAACCTTACTTGTTGATGGGCTTATCAGACTGAGTGTGTTGATGGTTCCTGAATTATTTATTGACTGCATTTATGGTTTGTCACCTGTTCTTTGTAAATTGTTCAATTATATTTTTACAAAAGGTATCAACTTCAACTTCAACTTTATACTGCCAAAAGTCAATACTGACTACATAAGGCAGGCGCAAGTCCTGAACATTGACAATTTAAGACTAATAATTTAAAATATCAATTTAAAAAGCATAAAAATTATTTAGGCCACTTGCAAATGCGGGTACAGTTGGGGCATTCTTAATCTCAGTCGGTAGTCCGTTCCAAAGTCGTATAGCCCGCGGAAAGAATGAGTTCATGTGGTGTTTTGTTTTTGAGTGGGGAATAAGGAATTTGTTGTTTCGTGTAGTTGTGAGATAACAGTGATCGACTTTGACCTGTTTGTTATGTATTTTGTGTAGCATTTTGAGACTGTCTTGAATTCTGCGTTGCTCGAGAGTAGACCACTTTAACTCTCTGAGCATGTTAGTGACACTGCTTGTGTAGTGGTAGTCATTTTGAACATACCTTGCGGCTGACCTTTGAACCATTTCTATTCTGTGTGTGAGGTGTTTCTGCCATGGGTGCCATATAGTTGAACAATATTCGACCTGGGGGCGTACATATGTTCTGTATGCAGCCTCTTTTAGTTGTTTGTTCTGTGTTTTGACATTTCGTCTGATAAATCTCAGACTGTTTTTGGCCTTGTTTGTGATGGTGTTTATGTGAGATGACCAATCGAGGTTACTACTGATAGTGACCCCGAGATATTTTGCGTGTTCTGTTGTTCTGAGGGTGGTGTCATGAAGTGTGTATGGGAAGATAACCGGTTTCTTTTTCCTGTGTATTCTGAGAACTTCACACTTGTCAGAGTTAAATTCCATTGACCATTCTTTTTCCCAAAGTTCTAGGTTGTGTAAGTCTTCCTGAAGACTTTGTGCAGATGCGTGTGATTTTATTGTGAGGTAAACTATTGTGTCGTCTGCAAACAGACGCACACGACTCCTGACACTTCCTGGTAGGTCGTTAATGTAGGCTAAAAATAGACTTGGGTCCACGACCGAGCCCTGTGGGATACCAGAATGTACAGGGAGACTGTGAGAGACCTTGTTTTCGACTAAGACCTGTTGTGACCTGTTATGTAGGAAGTCTTTAATCCATGTGGTGATGTATGAGTTTACCCCCATGTGTTTCAGTTTGTGAACGAGTTTGTGGTGATCAACTTTATCAAACGCTTTACTGAAGTCCATGACAATGACATCAGTTTGCTGACCTTGATCTAAATTGTCTGCTATTTCCTGTGTGAAGCCAATGAGTTGAGTCTCACAGCTGTGTTTTGACCTGAATCCGTGTTGCTGAGGGCAAAGTATGTTGTGAGTGTCAAAGTAATCCATCATGTTTGACACAATGATGTGTTCCATTAGTTTTGATGTTATGCATGTGAGTGATATTGGTCTGTAGTTACTTGGTTTTGACTTTGACCCTTTTTTGAATGCTGGTGTGATTATGGCATGTTTCCAGTCCTTAGGAACAATACCGGTGTCCAGTGACCTCTGAAATATGATTGTAAGAATTGGTGCTATCTCTGTGTGTAATTCTTTAAGCAGTCGAGGTGAGATCTCATCCGGACCTTGGGCTTTATTGGGGTTGAGTCCTGTCAATAGTTTGTCAACTCCTTGAACTGTGATGGTGATTGGTGGCATGGGTGGATGACCTAATTTAGACATTGAACTTTTTGCTGTTTGTTTGAGGCTGAGTGGCGAAGGCTTTGAAAAGACTGATTCAAATTGCTTGTTGAGTATGTTGGCCTTCAACACTGGATCTGAGTGAGTTTGACCTTCAGAGTTTAGTGGTGCAATTCCTATGTTTTCTGTCTTTTTGTGTTTTACAAAGTTGTAAAACTTTTTCTTGTGACCAGGATCTTGTGTGTCAGAAAAGATAACTGATTCTAGGTATGACCAGTATGCGTTTCTAATCTGTTTTTGTATGGTTGACTTGAGATGTTTGAACTTTTCAATGTAGTGACTTTTGTGTGAGCATGACCTTTTCAGTTTTGTGTAGAGTTTGTCTCTTTTTCTTATGAGTTTGACTATTTCGTGTGTGACCCATGGTAGATCAGCTCTACCTTTGATTTGTCTTGTTGGTATGTGTAGGGTGGATAACCGGTTGACTTCAGCTTTAAACATGTCCCAAAGGTGGTTTGGGTCTTTGTGTTTGTGTGTCGTGAATGTGTTTGTGAAGATGGCCAAGTCTTTCTTAAAGTCAGACCAGTTAGCCTTCTTGTATGATTTGACCTGTCTTGGGTTTTGCTTGATGCGACCCCGTTTGACCTTGATTTCATGAAATACTATATCGTGATCTGATGTGCCTAATCCTGGTAACGTTTTAGTTTCATGAACTTGACTTGGTATGTTGGTGAGAAATAAATCAAGTATGTTGTTGTTTCGGGTGGGGATTTTGACCATTTGTTCGAGATTGTGATTTATCATGTTTTCAGTGAAAGTGTCATACAGTTCTTTGAATCTGCATGTGTCTGATGGTGACTCATTTGACTAGTTCATGTCTGGGAGATTAAAATCTCCAAGGATCCATATGTGGCTGTTTTGTGGAATTTTCTCTACTGATGACCATAATTCTTTAAGTGACTGTTCGTCGTGTTCATGTGGTTTGTAGAATGAGGAGACATAAATGTCTTTTATGCCTGTGATTGAAATTTTTGACCATATTATGTTGCAGTCAGTCTTAAGTTCTGGTTGTTCATCACTTAAGAACTTGTTTGTTACCGCAAGGAGGACACCTCCGCCCTTGCCTGATGTTCTGTCGTCTCTGAATATTTGGTAACCAAGGTGACATGGGAATATTTCCGCTGTGTGAATATCAGGTTTTAACCATGTTTCTGTGAGGCATATAATATCAGGTTGAACTTGATCTATAACTTGGTGGAGTTCAGGAATCTTATTATTGACAGAACGACAGTTAATATTAAGGATTGTTAGTCTTTCTTCCGGGTTCAGTTTAGTAGGTTTAGTCCTTTTAGCTTTATTTATTTTAGGAGTAGAGCTCGCTTTTGGTTGAACATGATGCCTATCATTCCTCACTGGACTGCTTTGAGGATTAAAGTATTCAGGGGCGGTTTCTAAAGGAGTGAAGAAAGATTTAGAGCTTAATGTGTCCAGTGATTCTGCTAACGATGTAGAGTGGTTATGACTTCCACAACTAATACAAAACCAAGAGAAACTAGAATTTGATAGGAAGTCATAGGTTGTGTCCCCTAGTCCTTGGCAATCACAGTGATACCAAGTACTGCATGCGTCACACAAGATGCCCTTATCATTCCAGGTAACCTCCTTCTGACAAGTTCCACAGGGATATTTTGGGTTAGGTCCCGGGTTGGTCTCTATGTCGGACGTTTGGGTTGCTAGGAGACAGTGGAGAAATATTAGCGAGCATTTACTGTCAACGTTAGCTTGGTTTCGGGAAATTACCCTAATGGACCTTTTAATTGAAACCAAGGTGGATCCTAGTTGGGGTGATGAACAGTTTTGATCAGTATTTGTAACTTTATGTGCATATATCAATAAGAGAAGGGTGAGACAAGTAAATTCTAACTTCATTATTGTAAACAAACTAGACCGGAAGTGAACAAAAATGGCGGTTGTTTTTGACAGTTTTACTGGGGGTGGAAAAAACCTGCTAAGTCTCGAGATAACCTTTACCTGCACCAAAAAACACGAAAAGTAGGTAAACTGGGATTAAAAGGGGACAAACCAAATCAAGTATACAAGATATTAACAAGCAAAAGATTTAAATAATTGAAAATTTAACACTTAGCTTTCGAACAAGACATTGTCGTTCCGACGCATGCGCATCCATCAATTGGTATCTATCCAACAGAGTGGAATAAAGGGTTTATTTAAGTTTAAATAAGTCAGTAATATAAAAACAACATTTATTTTACATAAATATTATTTATTATCTAAAGCATTTTAACAAACATATACTAATATAATAACATTCTCCAATTAAGGACTACATGTAAGTTTTTACACCATGTAAGTTTTTATAATGTGTGCATTTTATCTTGAGATCAATGACAGATTTGAACTCTATATTTTCTTAGATATTACTGTTATGTAAAGGCTGCAATATAAATGCCACCAACCGTGCATATAATTACATAAATGTAACAGTATTAACATTTGTTTCAGGGAAGACAGGCTGAATGACAGTGATGTGCAGCAGCTTCAATTAATGAAGAATACCCCACTTGGATACCTGGCATCTGTACCCCAACCTGTACCTGACAAATCTAATGGGCTACTGGATGCAAGCTGCACACTTAGACATCAGGTAATTTATTTTTGTAATATTATTGAGTATTAAACTCACATGGCGCTTCACAGTTTAGAGTCTTTGCCTTGAATGAGTAGAGGCATGAAACCTGTCAAAAAACATAACCATATTTGGTTTACACATGGAAACAGGCTCATTTCAATTTTGTGGTCAACTATTTTAAACTTTTTTGCTCTTGAAATTGCAAGTTCAACATGAACACGGCGTTTGGCCATTTTTCTGATCAAAGAAACATCTGATGAAGGCATCTGGTCTGTACTGGATGCAAACGGTGGAATGACAAGTTCAAGGCCAAGTTTCTCTATTTCTGACTTAATTAAAAAACCTTTGTCAACCATTACTCCATCACCTTTTTGCCAACGTCCAGATTCAATAAGTTCTTTCAGCATGTCCAAAAAACCACATTGAAAGGTAATTTCATTGTCTGATATTGATCCGGAAAACAACATTGATACAAATGTAAAAGAACCCCTAGGATTTACCCCACAAGCCCCGTTAAAAATGTACAGGATTTATAGTCGCTGTAACACTGGCTTTGTGATCTTAGTGATGATGGTCGCTCATGTTTTACTTTGTTCCATCCAGAATTATCATTGTTGTTGGAAAATCCTCCCGCAATTGATTTGGCATCATGTCGATAATAGTTGAACGTGCAGGCCAAAGTGGCACTTCACCAAACCTATAATACATGTAATTAATCCATTGTCTAAAAATGGCTCCAGTGTCTTGTGGAGATAAATTAAATAAATTTCCTAGGTGGTGAAACTGTAAATTAAGTCTTAGTTTAATCAGCACAAGAAGCAGCTGGTCTTCAAATTTCATTTTGAGTACACTTGATATTTTCTTAGACATTTCAAATGGAGCTTCTTCTCTTTGCACCAGAAAGTTGAAAATGCACAGAAATTGTGAATACAAAAAGCAAATGTAATACTTAAAATTGTTCTTATTTTTTGATGCTTGAACATTTTCCACTGAAAAAATTGCTGGTCTGTCTTTTATCAATAGTTCTTCCTTTAAACTAGAGTTTGCCCTCATTAACTCTTCATTCTGCAATATTTTTTCTGCAAGTTGGTGTTGAAGACTTCTCACATTATTCTTCAGGCTGTGGTTCTCTGCAGCAAGCGCCAACAAATCCATCTGTGTAATTTCTGAAGAATAAAATATTAAAAATGAACATAAAGATGATAATTGATAATAAATATGATATTAAAGGACTATATGTACATGTCATTTCAGCTGCCATTTGTGAAGCCTGTCCTCCAGCCCCAGAACTGTGAAACAGCTTGTGCCACTGACTGGACTTTCCCAGCTATGCCAGGCATTGGCAATTTGGACAATGTTAAGTCGGACAGTTTGACAAATGTAACTGTTGACACTGACAAAGCAATTGAAATTGAAAAAGACACAAGACAGCAAGCGGGATGCGAGATGTGGTTCTTGGAGTGACAGAAAAGAATAACTTCATCAAATTTCGGAAGAATAATGAAAAGAAAAGCAGAAGTGACAGAAAAAAAAATTAAATCATTGACCAGCACTGCCAAGTTCACCTCAAAACAGACTGACTATGGATCTGCAAATGAAGCTGTTGCTGCAAATATGTACAGGAAAAAGACAGGCCACCGCATACATGACTGTGGATTGATGATCAACCCTCTCCTCCCGTTTCTTGCAGCTACCCCAGATGGAAGAGTATGTGCCAATGGTGAAGGGGGCATATTGGAAATAAAATGTCCTTTCTGGTGTTGTGACATGACACTTGTTGATGCCACGAAAAAAGCAGGCGAACAAAAGAGAGACTTCCATTTACAGGAAGAAAGTGGTCAAATGAAATTGAAGGAGGGACATTCTTATTACTGGCAAGTGCAAGGACAGTTTCTTGTGTCTGGTGCTAAGTGGTGCGACTTTGCCACATACACCAGAAAGGACCTGTCAGTAATTAGAGTGGAATGTAACCAAGAGGCCATGGAGGACATTTTGAAAAAAAAACAATAAATATATTTAATACCTTGATGTAAGTCAGTCTGGCATCCTTGGTCCTGTGTCAGGGAATTTGATTCCACTGAAGGTTGAATATTTTCAAGGTTTTCAGAGCTGAAAAAAATGATTGCAAAAAGCATTAATTCAAAGAATTACTTGTTTATTTGCATTTTGTGGTTGTTGGTAAGAACTTTTGTACATGTAACATTTATCAAAATACTGTTATTATCAAAATAAACTGTTATTATAAAAAATAAACTGTTATTATCAAAATAACCTAACACAACATTGCAAACAAATAATAATCTGGGCTCTTATTTTATTTTGAAATCCTAATAAGCATCTTAATTATTTTTTGTAACTAAGACATGTGTAAGATATTGTAAAGTTTCATTTACACTCTTTCACCTTGACCTTACTTGACTAAACCTTTCTAAGTTTATGCTCATGTATAAATGTATGTTAATATCTTTTCAACACTGAATAAATACATTATTGAAACCTACACTGTGTTCAGTTCTGTTAAAAGTTTCCTCCTCTTTTTGGTTGGCTCAGTACCGGCACGACGTTTTGGTGGTTTTCGAAATGGTGTCTTGGGCTGAGCGGCAAACTGATCAGCTGGAACTGGATCGGGATGCTCATCTGTTGGTTTGCCATCAGGAAAGTGCTGGGGCGAAAAAAAACAGAACCAATTAATACTTTAGTAAATCTGAGAGGAGAAAATAATCTTGTCCCTAACGGGGATTTGAACCCGGGACCTTTAGCAGGCTGACACTCAACCAAGTCGCTAAAGGGTCAACCCTGCAGCACGACCATTGAGTGTTGAAAGTGCCTATAAGCACTACACTGACTACAATACTAACACTAAATATGCCACTCCTTACATCATCTATTTTCTGCTTAAAATAGAGTATTTATGAAAAGTTAAATGCTAAAAAGTATAAAATGGACACTAACTGCTACACAAATATATATAATTATATTCCCACATTGTTTGAAGTGAAAAATACACAGATTAACTTTTACACACTACAACGTTATACATAACTAGCTTTTGCAAGACTTCTATCGGAAATAAATAAATGTATATAATCAAGAAAAAACTTAAATTTTCATAAATGACAACACGTGAATTACGTCATCTGTGACGTTTTGGAAGATAAAATGCGAAGGTCAAAGTTAGCTTTCTGTGAAAAGACAGCCAGCAAACTCACATGTAAGTAAAAGTAATGGTACATAAAAATGTAAATCTATTGTAACTCACCTTTGAACAGACATACAAGTTGTAATTTCCTTCGACTTTTTCAACATTCAACTGGTGGTGTTCACGATTACACGATTTTATCCATCTTTTACATTTGTCTAAGTTACGTTTCGGCTTTGGAAATGGAATAAAAACGATGCCGCCTGTCAAACGTTCCGGATATCGACTATCTGAATCACAGAGACCCCACTGACATCTTTTAACCATTTTCTTCTCGCTTTTTTGTTACTAAAATCAGAATTATTCCTCCGTTTCTTGGTCAACGAAATGCACTCAGCTTGTCCAAGGAAAATGGCGACCGAAAACAAAAGAATCACGTGACCAAATGGAGCGCGCTGATTAGCTAACGCTAGGCGTCTTGTCCTTTCAATCAAATTTCGGCGTAATGTTAATTGTTCCAGTTCCCCAAAAAGGAGACCTGAATGATGTTAATAGTTATAGAGGAATAGTATTTTTTTTTAAATATTTTCACAGATCATTAATAAAAGACTGACTGATTGGGCTGATACTCATGAAATTCTAAACGATTTTAAATACGGGTTTAGAAAAAATAGAAGTACTGTCGACTGTTTATTTGTACTTAACGATATAATCGATAAAGTTGTAAATTATGATAAGCAAAAATGATTTTGCTGTTTTATTGATTTTAAAAAAGCCTTTGATTTTGTATATATAAATGGGATGTTTCTTAAATTGATACGAAGTGGTTGTTCGTCTAAAATGTTATACATACTACAATCAATGTATAAAAATGTTAAAAGTTGTGTAAGAGTTAATGGCAACTACTCCGATTTCTTTGATAGTTTTTCCGGGGTAAAGCAGGGCGAAGTATGATCCCCTCTATTGTTTTTGTTCTAAATCAATGATATGTATAAGTTTATGATGTCATCTGCTCATGTAGCCGCATATGACAATGTAACTATCGATGGGACTGATTTGTTTTTGTTATTATTTGCCGATGATACTGTTCTCTTTACAAAACGGCAGAGGGACTCCAAACTTTTGTAAATGTATTAAATTCATTTTGCAAAATGTGGGGAATCGAAGTCAACGTACCTAAATCTGCAGTTATGGTTTTTGAGAAAGGATGTCGGACTAGGATTGCTGGTACTGTTTCTATTGTGTACAATATCGAACTATTTCAAAATGTGAGTGAATTTACGTATTTAGGTGTTACTCTGAAATCGAATTGTTGTTTTTACCAATCACAAAAATACCTGGCTGATAAAGCATTAAAAGCGACATTCTCTTTAAACTCCTTGTTCGATTTTATGTCTCTAAATACAGTAGATAAGTTAAAATTGTTCGATAGTATGATTCTTCCCATTTTATGTTATGGGTGTGAAATATGGGGTTTTCATAAGTCAGGTGACATCGAACGCGTCCACATTAAATTCCTTAAGCAAATTTTGTCTGTCAGCCACAAAACATGCAACAACTCTGTCTATTGTGAACTGGGTAGATTCCCGTTGTTGATTATACGAAAAGTCCGTTTAATTAAGTACTGGTTTAAACTTAACAAATATACCAATTCCCTACAGTACCGACTCGCTTTTTTAACTGACAATGAAGGTAATTTCATATTTAAGTGGACAAACAATATGAAGATGTTGTTTGAAAACCTAGGCTTTTCATATATTTTCAACAACAGATTGTGTAGTAATGACTGTGTTAATCTTGCTGTACAGAGAATATTAGACCAATATGTTCAGTGTTGGTTTAATTCAATTGAAAATTCTAGAAAACTAGAAACATTTTGTCTTGTTAAGAATACATTTGGATTTGAGTCCTACATTGATATTATCGATAATAATCAACACCGTATTGCTTATAGTCGTTTTAGATGATCATGCCATAAACTTGCCATTGAAGAAGGTCGTTATAAAAACATAGAAAGACATAATAGAATTTGTAAATTGTGTAATATGAAGGTAGGGAGGGGAAAACGAATATCATTTCGTCTTAGTATGTCCGTTTTTTAGAGATTTTAGAAATTTATTTCTGCCTTCTTATTTTTGTTCTTTTCCTACAATTCATAAATTTAAATTATTATTCCAGAGCAGGAAACCATCTTTAATTAAGAACCTTTCTAGATTTATATATCTGTCTTTTTCTAAAAGGGAAACTACAATTCAACTATATAATCAATAATCGATACTTGTTTATGAATATTCGTATTGTAACTGTAAAATCCATCTTGACCCTTTTTTGCATTTGTATTTGTAAATGCTCATTTCACACTTTTCTCTCTTTAAACAAATATCTGTTTACTTATTGACGCTATGTTATGATGTTCTGGCAATGAACTGTATGCTTATGCCAATAAAAAAAAGAAAAAAAATGAAATTGATGAAATTAAACATCGAACATTACGTGTTGATGGGCTTATCAGACAGCATGAGCTGATGTTATTAAACATCGAACATTACGTGTTGATGGACTTATCAGACTGCACGTGTTGATGTTATTAAACATCGAATATCACGTGTTGATGGGCTCATCAGACAGCATGTGTTCGTGTTATTAGACATCGAACATCACGTGTTGATGGGCTTATCAGACTGCATGTGTTGGTGTTATTAAACATCGAACATCACGTGTTGATGGGCTTATCAGACTGCATGTGCTGGTGTTATTAAACATCCAACATCACGTGTTGATCGGCTTATCAGACTGCATGTGTTGGTGTTATTAAACATCGAACATCACGTGTTGATTGGCTTATCAGACTGCATGTGTTGGTGTTATTTAACATCGAACATCACGTGCTGATGAGCTCATCAGACTGCACGTGTTGGCGTTATTAAACATCGAACATCACGTGTTGATAGGCTTATCAGACTGCATGTGCTGATGCTATTAAACATCCAACATCACGTGTTGATGGGCTCATCAGACTGCATGTGTTGGTGTTAATTAAACATCGAACATTACGTGTTGATGGGCTTATCAGACTGCATGTGTTGGTGTTATTAAACATCGAACATCACGTGTTAATAGGCTTATTAGACTGCATATGTTGGTGTTATTAAACATTGAACATTACGTGTTAATGAGCTTATCAGACTGCATGTGTTGGTGTTATTAAATATCCAACATTACATGTTGATGGACTTATCAGACTGCATGTGTTGGTGTTATTTAACTTCCAACATTACATGTTGATGGGCTTATCAGACTGCATATGTTAACTAGTGTGTATTAAGAGGCGTGGCCATCTGGAGTAACTTACCTCATACAAGTAACTATGTTATGTGGTTTGTTTTATATTGATTTTAAATAGAGAGTTTCCATGTGATGTCATAGGCACTGATAAGACCGTTTAAGGCAGCCATCTAACGCCGGCCGATATCTGAAAATATGTGCTGTATTAAACTCGTCATCGTGTTGTTATTGTTCAGTCTATTTTATTGAATTTAATATCAAATGTAATAGCTTTTTAAAAGTATTTTAAATATTAAAACTATATTTTGGTAGTTTAAAAGGTAGGAAAATACAACCAAAAATTTACACTGTTCAATTTGTTTTAGGATGAGCCAATAATTTTATGTATTTCTGTGTATTAACTCTTTGTGCATTTATCAATTTAAAAAAAATTGCTTTAATGAAAAAAATGGATTTCAAGAGCTTTCCAATGGCGTATAGCTTTTAATTTTTGGACCACAAATGAATAAATGACAAGGAAATACAATTTACGCTTCTATACAATTCATCTGAAAATCAGTTGAAGTAGCCAACAAAGATGGCTGCCAAGATGGCTGCCAAGATAACAGATCTTCACTGATGTGGAAACTTTCTATAATTTGGAATAAAATGTATTTATAGACACTAACGACTCGGAAACTTAATCGAGACAAATTTAACGCAACATCACTAAAATGTAAAGGACTGATTTAAACAGCTTTTGGTGGAATGATCAATCCATAATGGTTTTATTTACCCTCCCCCTAACTATTGTTATAAGGCGAGTATTAATGTATAGATGTTTAAAATAAAATATCACAGATAATTTCTATTAATGGCGTTAGGTTTGCCTATTGCCATGAAGGTTAAGAATACTAAATACTTAAGCGTGGTTTTTGCGTAATTGTGAATTGTCAATATGTTTCTTGATTAAATGTATGGGTGTTAATGCTTAATGAAATATTTATGGGTGTGTGATGTATGTGTCTTAAAAGTTATAGTTATACAATTCAGATTTGTGCACCTTTACTTCCCCCCTCCCTCCCCCCATAGGCATACATTCTTATTTCAGTCCACCTAATTAACATTATATTATTAATTTGCCTCACTGGCAGTATAGAACAGTGCCTCATTTGGGACATATATTTGTGTTGGGGACACCACATGAAGATAAACGAAACAATTTAAAATCCAAGAAATGTTGTTGTTTAAAATAAAAGTTAAAACATAAGATTTAAATACTCTAACCGATGCGTATTGCATCTTTTTTAGGAACAGTTAAGAATATGTCTTGTTAAAATATCAATAATTTAAATAATAAATACTATATACAGTTAGTTATGTATAGTACCAATTATAAGATGTTTCAGGCCTGTCCTGTGTTTCCAACCTATGTTTGGTCAATTTATCTATATAGGAGAGACTGGTTAACAAGTGGATGATGGGATCGGTATTTATTTCTGTGGTCCCGTTGACTGTCATTTTTTTTTATTCATCCACGTGCACCATATAGATAGAGTTATAAGAGATACAATTTTTCAAAGCAAACGATCGAGAGAAAGAAGGCAAAGGATATATGTATACCCGTGTTTGACAATTACAAAGGATTTCTAAAGAGTTTTATTTGACATAAAAGGTATAGTCCTGAATATTCATATATTTTCACAGTATTAAGCAATGTGACAACTTATGGCAGCAAAACAAGAGGTAAGAAGCTACGTTTAGATATGCAATTTGGATTGCTTGTCTTTGCTTTGGCTATATAGTGAAAAAAGTGTATAAAAATATTTCTTAGGTTTGCTAGACTTGGAATATGAGTACTTGAGCCATTGAATGTTAAGGTATTTCGCTTTTCTTGTTGCTACTTTATTTTAAGCCTTTGATGAAATTTGTATTCTAAAAAATATTCATTTGTTTGAACATAAACATGTGTTTTCGTTTCAATTTATTTACCTCAATTTCTAATTATCTAATTAAAATGATACTTATTTCATCTAAATTTAACAGTTTAACAAACATAAACTAAGTTCTTTAATTATGCCTACATTTGTTATAGTGTAAATTATGCCAACATTATTAATGTTGTAAAGAATGCCAACACTTACAACTAAAATGTTTTGTTTTCATTGTTTTTATAATGATGACCATTTAAAGAATGCACCAAAACTGAAAACGTCAGATATGTTTTTCACAAACCCCTACATTCACATCAATCGAGAGTATATGGGCAAGTATTCTGTGCTCACTTAACTAAATATTATTGTCATTTTCGAAAAGTTTGTTTGGAATATTGTAAAGACAATGTTAACATGTGTATTTAACTTTGGGAGCATTTTTTAATAATACATCTTAGGTGTCATAATTTCTATATAGTGTGTATATATTGTCTTTTTAGGTATTATGTTCTTTTATAAAATGTATATTATATATAGATACTAGATAATTAACATGTATATAATTTGTATGTATACTGCTTTGATGAGCGTTTGAGTTTTTCAGAAAAATAAAAGAAACTTAACAAGAAAATATAACAAAGTCATGTGAGAGCTGCAAATTATATTTAGATCTAAAAAGGCATGGTACTAACGCTAAATAAAAAACAACAACATGACCACATGTAATAAATAGTTCAATACCACAAGTAATAAATAGTTCAATATCACATGTAATAAATAGTTCAATATCACATGTAATAAATAGTTCAATATCACATGTAATAAATAGTTCAATATCACATGTAATAAGTAGTTCAATATCACATGTAATAAATAGTTCAACACCACATGTAATAAGTAGTTCAATACCACATGTAATATATAGTTCAATATCACAAACCACTCTATTCTCAAAGCTGTACTTTTAAATAAAGTTATATCTGTGTTCCGATGTGTTCTCTTCGTTGTTCTATCGCATACAAGTATGGCATTGTGCCGATGTGTTCTCAACGTTGTACTTTTGAATAAAGGAATGTCTGTGTGCCGATGTGTTCTCAACGTTGTACTATTGAACAGAGGTATGCCTGTGTGCCGATGTGTTCTCAACGATGTATATCTGAATAAAGGAATGTCTGTGTGCCGATGTGTTCTCAACGATGTATATCTGAATAAAGGTATGCCTGTGTGCCGATGTGTTCTCAACGTTGTACTATTGAACAGAGGTATGTCTGTGTGCCTATGTGTTCTCAACGTTGTACTATTGAACAGAGGTATGCCTGTGTGCCTATGTGTTCTCAACGTTTTACTATTGAATAAAGAAATGTCTGTGTGCCGATGTGTTCTCAACGTGTTACTATTGAATAAAGGAATGTCTGTGTGCCGATGTGTTCTCAACGTTGTACTATTGAACAGAGGTATGTCTGTGTGCCTTTGTGTTCTCAACGTTGTACTATTGAATACAGTATTGTCTGTGTGCCGATGTTTTCTCAGCGCAGTGCTGCTGAATAATTGTATGTATGTGTGCCGATGTGTTCTCAACGTTGTATATCTGAATAAAGGTATGTCTGTGTGCCGATGTGTTCTCAATGTTGTATATCTGAATAAATGTATGTATGTGTGTCGATGTGTTCTCAACGTTGTATATCTGAATAAATGTATGTCTGTGTACCGATGTCTTCTAAGCGCTGTACTACAGAATAATTGTATGTCTGTGTGTCGATTTGTTCTCAACGTTGTACATCTGAATCAAGTTATGTGTGTGCCGATGTGCTCTCAACGTTGTACTACTGAATTAAGGTATGACTGGGTGCCCATGTGGTATCAACCCGTGTGTGTGTATGTTTAAGTGAAATGTGAATTATACCTTATGAAAACTACAGACATTGGAGTTAATTTTGCCTTCAGATATTCTTGCCATACCAGGACTGTCAATTTTCAATAGACATAATTATATATATTGAATGAAATATTAAATTATAATAGCTATGAAATATAAATGGTCAGACATTCAAGGAAATGCAAGTTATAACACATGAACTGTCTGTATTGCCAAATGCTGTTAAAGATCTTCGATAAGAAACTTGGTACTGTAAAGGAATTTCTTTGCTGGATGTTTACTTAAGTTGAACGGTCTCTTCGTAATGATTCTGGGCTCTTTCTCACACACACAACTCCTGCTACTGGCGCAATTGTACATGTAGACGTTGTATTGGTACCCAATCCCGCAGTCGTTTAGGTCGTTGAGGGGGTAGACAAGTGGTATGAGTTCCGGACCTAACGGCACACCGTCCCGGTCTGTATATAGAACTCATCGTTGTAATATATACGCTATGCAAATACAATATTACATCCTTCGAAACTTCTATTGAGCTTCTTCAGAATGTAAATTTAACTTTTAAACCTAATGTTCTGTGTTTCTGTCAACAATTTTCTTTAAAATGGAAAATATTACGTATTGGGTATTTTTGTGTTTAGCTAAAAGCTACACAAATCTTGTTTTCATTGTATCGTTCTAAATAAGTGTTTCGTTATTTCACAGGCAAAGTCTTTTACTGAATACTCCTATACAGCTATTGTAAAGCAACTTGTATTGTCTTATCTTGGTACACGTGTTGGGCAAATGTTTTATGTTTCAGAGTCAATAGAAAAGTTACGCGTGTACCGCGATTATCTTAAAATATTGAAATAATGTATATATGTAAACAAGTGTAGATGTAAACAGATACCTGTGTAGACGCCTTCCGCTATCAGGTCATTGACGGTAATCCATGGATAGTAGCCGTATGCTACTGTTGCGGTGGTCCAGCCGGTGTGGGTGACGTTATAGATGATATTGAGGGTACTGGGGGTGTACAGCTTGACCAAGTAGGACTCCTCGCTAATACAGTAGTCGTCACAGCCCTGCCAGGTCAGGAGTTGGTTCACGTAGAGGTAGCATTTGTCAGCAATGTACTGCCAACCGTCATCTCAGCCGAAAAATCCTGTTATATTGCAATAAGAAAATAAGAAAAGGTCTAGATTGTTGCATCATCATGCCAACCCTCATCGCAGATAAATTATCCTGTTAAATTGCAAGAAAGTAAGACAAGACCCTTTCAATGTCCCCATATTTTATATTACCAGAGAAAACCATACATAGGAAATGTAAAAATGATGAACACAGAGGCGAGACATATCAAACAAAAATAAAACGAAAAAAAAAAATGTTACCTTCTGATATATGTATATATGTATTAATGTATTGCCACCGACGTCAAGTTAAATTAGTTAATTAGCCAAATGATCAAATCTTACAATTAAATCGACATTTGGAGACACACATATATAAATAAAACGCAATTTACATGGCGAAGAAAAAATAGTCTTGAAAAGAGCAGAATTGACTTTTGGTTAATTGATGAAATGTTAATAACACAAGTAAATTCTTGCGATATAAGACCAGCTACAATACAAGCCACAGACCACATGGCTATCTCTTTAAAAATAAAAATCCCTAACAAAAGAGGTCCTGGATATTGGAAGTTTAATAATTCGCTTTTAGATAATACTACATACGTATACAATATTGAAAACATAGTAAAGGATTTCATTTCTGCAGATATTGACCATCAAACAAAATGGGAATTGTGCAAAATACAAATAAAACAATTTACAATGAAATACTCAACACAAATATCAATGCTCAGAAATAACAAAATACAATCATTAGAAAAAGAACTAAAAATTCTATACGAAAAATTAGACGAAAACAATGAAAATCAAATAAAAACTACTATTGAAGAAATTGAATGTGAAATTAATTCTCTTTACAAAATTAAAATATCAGGAGCACGAATTAGGTCGAGGGTTAAACTTTTAGACGAAGATGAAAAGAGTACAAAATATTTTTTTAATGTAGAAAAATCAAGACAATGTAAGAAAACGATCAGCTCACTAAATTATAATAATAAAAAATAACATCAAATGCAGATATATTGAACGCAGAGAAACAATTTTACGAAAACCTCTATAAATCTGATGAATCAGATGAAACAATCAAACAAAAAATAACATACCAAGAAGGTATTACTTTAGATAACATCCTGTCCCCTAACCTAGCACAAACATGTGAAGGTCTTTTTACGTACAAAGAAGCGTTTAACGCATTAAATAGTATGAAAGCCAACAAAAGCACCGGTTTAGACGGCCTTACTGTTGAATTTTACAATAAATTCTGGCATTTGATCGGACAATTAGTGGTTAACTCCCTTAATACTGGGTTTCTAAGAGAAGAATTATCATATACGCAAAAGCAAAGCATTTTCAGCTTAATATTCAAAAAGGGCGATGCCGTTAACTTGGAAAATTGGAGACCGATATCACTCCTAAATACTGATTATAAGATAGCTGCAAAAATACTTTCAAATCGTTTACAGTCCGTCCTACCCCACATAATAAGTCAAGATCAACAAGGTTATATAAAAAATCGAAACATTTCTTTCAATATTAGACAAATCCAAGACGTAATAGACTTTATAAATATATCCGAAATGAAAAACGAAGGCATAATACTCTTTTTAGATTTTAAGAAAGCTTTCGATACAGTAAAATGGCCATTTATGATTAGTACTCTAGAAAAATTTGGCTTCAAAGAAAATTTTATCAAGTGGATAAAAACCTTGTATAAAAATGCCAACGCTTGTATAGCAAATAATGGCTGGATATCTGACCATTTCTATATATCACAGGGAGTTAGGCAAGGATGCCCCCTCTCCGCTCTTTTGTTTATTATGGTTGCAGAGATAATGTCTACTCAATTACGCAATAGCCGCTCATTCAAAGGCATTAACATCAACAACGACTTTTTCAAGATTATACAACTCGCAGATGACACAACACTTTTCCTTAATAACGAAAATGATATTCCTGTGGTTTTATCCATTATTGAAGAGTTCGGTAAATCATCTGGGCTTAAACTAAATATTGCAAAAACAATGGGCTTGTGTATAGGAAAAATCAAAGCCGAAAATATTAAAAACACGTATGGTATTGCATTAACAAACAAAGTAGTAAAATCGCTTGGTGTTTACTTTGGAAAAAGTACAGAAGAATGTGAACAGCTTAATTGGGAAGAAACAATAAACAAAGCATGCATCATATTAAATTCTTGGAAAAAACGAAAGCTAACTATCTTTGGTAAAATATTAGTTTTAAAAACCTTATTCTTGTCAAAATTCATTTACCTAGCACAGAGCAATACCACACCACATAATATCGCTAAACGCATCAACACAATTATGTTCAATTATTTATGGGATGGTAAACGAGACAAAATAAAAAGAACAACTGTTGTTGGATTTAAACTAGCCGGAGGAATAGAAATGCCAGACTTTCATTACTTTTCTAAAGCACTTAAGCTCAAATGGATTCAGCATTTAAAAAACGAAACAATTGCTAATTGGAAAAAAATACCTGTTTATTTCCTTAATCAATTCGGACAAAATTTACTCATATTTGACATGAACGTTGACTCTCTTAAATCCTTAAATACAAGCAAAATAACAATTACTCCTTTTTATACAGATTTAATTAACACTTGGATTAATTTCAACAACATACGGTCTACCACTCATGACTGCAACAACTTTATTTCCGTCAGAACCCAGATCATTTGGGGAAACAGATTCATAAAGAAAAATGGTAAAAGTTTACTCTTCAAACATTGGATTGATTCAGGAATCGTTTTTATTAATGATCTACTTTCTCACAAAGGAGTACTAGACACAAAATACATCTATGATAAGTTAATTATAAAAAGAGACTGGATAGCTGAAATAAATTGTATATTATCCGCCATTCCAAAAAAGTGGATGAAGCTCATTAAAACATACGATTCAATAAAAACGTATATTAATACTAAAAATGTAACTAAAACAAACAATAACTATATACAACACATGACAAACAAACAAATATATAAAATCTACATTGAAAACATTTTTGATCCACCATACATGCATAAACAATGGACACGGATATTCAACAAAGAAATTAGTTGGAACTCCTGGTACTATTTACTGCACAAAACTAACTACAACAACGCTGTGAAACAATTTAAATACAAGCTGTTACATAATCTTATCCCAACAAGTTTGAACCTGTTCACTTGGAATATGGTAGATTCACCATTATGCTTCCTTTGTAATGAAGTAGAGGATTACAGTCATTTTTTCCTTACGTGCAGATATGTCAATTCCTTTTGGTTAAATGTAAATAGTACTCTTAAAGAGTGTGGCATTTCTAAACAGATTAACCAGTTAGATTATTTAGTTGTAGGTTATAAGATAGACACACATAAGTATAACATGATAAATACAATATTGTGTCTTATAGGATACACGGTTTACAAAACTTACTTTTTAAGCAATAAAAGAAATAAATCGATTAACATGTGGAAACATCTTCTTAATGAATTAAACATCACTTTGTATTATTTAAACATTAAAAGAGTGAATACATCTATTTTAAGAAAGTTAGAAAGTATTAGAAACATGGAAGAAAAATAAAAGTTCCTCTTTCTTACCATAGACCAGCATTTCATGTACTTATTTATATAACAAAGGAAAATGTACTTATGTTTAATTTTACTGTATGTTAGCCACGAGCATCATATATGTATTATGTTTTTCCTGATGTTTTGTCTATGTACATATGTGTAAATAAACGGACAATCCAAAAAAAAATGAAAGGGAATAACTGTTAAAACTGGCAAACATTCACACAAAAAAAACAAAAACAATGTAAGCTGAGGTCAAGGGAGTGGGTTACTTCGATTACTATATCGTGGGTTTAAAACTGTCAAACGTGTACTTGCCAACAATGTAGCTGAGGTCAAGAGAGTGGGTTACTTTGATTACTGTATCGTGGGTTTAAAACTGTCAAATGTGGACTTGCCAACAATGTAGCTAAGGTCAAGTGAGTGGGTTACTTCGATTACTGTATCGTGGGTTTAAAACTGCCAAATATGTTCTTGCCAACAATGTAGCTGAGGTCAAGTGAATAGGTTACTTCGTTTTTCTGTATTGTGGGTCTTAAACTGTCAAACGTGTACTTCCCAACAATGTAGCTGAGGTCAAGTGAGTGGGTTACTTAGTTTTTCTATCCAGGACATGAGTGTAGTGAAAGGGATAATCTAACTGAATTCCGAGAGATTGTTGAGCTAGGTAATAGCTGCAGTATTTCCAAGCACTTCTTCGTCTCCTGACACAAATGGCCATGCAGTAACAATTGTTAAGTAATCTGACATCGTCTAATGATAGCTTGCGGCCGCTAAATGTGGCTTTTATTATGCTTTTGCGACTTCTAAATCTATAACCACGTCGTTGTGAGAAGAAGGAACGAGTAATGTAGTAAACTGATCACTTGTCTTGTTAAATTTACATTTGTTTAGCTTGTAACAAGTACTTTAAACGTTACTACAATAATGCTTGAGTATTAATGAATGGATCCTAACACGCAACACAGCATTAAGGGATATATTTGTGGACTACTAAAGGTTAGAAATACTGTGTTCACGTTGAGTGATGATTTTAATTCCAATCCTTGTCAGTCCTTTTTCCGACGTACCATTTATGTTGACAACAGATCACTAAGACAGTGAATTAGTCGGAGAATAGACAATACATAGGTGGGTTTTCCTTTAAACGGTATTAGTTTTGTCACCGGCATGTCCAAGCACGTCCAGAAAATAAGAACAAGAGATAAATTATCATTTAAATGACGTGAGCATAAAATAATTTAAGAGCAAAGTATAATTTGAACAGTATAGATTTTCCAATTACGTTTATTAAGTCAAAAGTGTCTTAAGTAAGACCAATATTCCATAGCAACATCCTTTACCAAATGGTGCTTTCCGCAACTTTGCATATTTAAAATACATGTTCAGATAGCATTTGTGATTTTTCACGAATAAGTTCTGGTCAAACGAAATGGTTTTTTTTTCTCTCCCATGAATGTATTGTACAGATCAAATAAACTTTAAAAGATTAAAAAAAAAAAAAAAAAAAAAAAAAATTGGCGTGTAGATTAACAACCTGACGTTCCACTAAATTGTCGATTTCACTGAAAGTGTATGGCCTTCTTAACTACATCTAGCTTCTTTTAAATTTACGGTTCGAGTTACATTCAAAAAAGCATTTTGAAATTCGCACGTTTTCGTTTTTGAAATGAAATGATAAGAAGCATTTGACAAAAGAACAACAAAAAAACACATTCATTATGAATCCAACTGGAAATAACGGTGTAAGGTCTGCCACACACGTTGTTTACTTTAACGACAATGTATTTGCATTGTTTCCGTTCACATTAATACAACTTTAATCTACATAAGAAAATATTAATGAAAACATGTGTTCCGGAAGTAAACATTATTTCTGTGACTGTTTCAGTACTAAAATTATTAACATTGTTAAATCTGTAGACTCTTGCGTGTATTGTTCACTGTATGTAGACTCTTGTCTCATGGAATGTTCTAGATAGAGGAGCAAACTATGTTATTTTGAATTCCATGTCAGATTTGTTTTGTAGTTATTTTAACCGAAATACATACCATCTCTTCTAAACACTATGTGGACATTATTTTTCAATGACGTCACTACTTTAGTCATAGCTTATCAAACAAAACGTTAGCGCTTGGACATTTATTTAAATGGATCGGTTTTCTTTTCATTGCTTACATTCGAGAAACCATCAGGAAGTGCGAGGTTAGAGCTCTGTAAAACCGGCTTAAGCACCCCCGTCGGTTCATGTGGCCGACTGACCGTTCCAAGGCGGTAAATGTAGGGTTTCCTCTTTTTTTGTAAAATGACTCATTACTGATTTGTTCCTACATTTACATTTGGCTTGCATGTTAATACCTTTGTCCTTTGCCTTTTCACATTTTGTACATGTTGCAATGCTCATAGGACTTTGTCATATATATTCTTATAGGAAAACTCATCTCATCTTTTTGATTTTTGCAAATGGTATTCAATAAATGTAATATTTCTCATTTGAGTTTTTAAATTTTACGCTTTTTCTTGTTTAGGAATAATTGTTATTTTATTAAATTAAAATATTTTTATATTTTGCTACAAATGTATAGACACCACACTGGTGATGTATTTTGACTTCGATCTTGTCTATAATCAATCAATGAATCAATCAGTAACAGTTAACAAATTAAAGATGTATAAGCAGTTGTGACCTACTTTCGACGAGGGCGGCATATTGTACTCCACAATCCGCAGGAAACTGACTCCCATCGTTCAGGATCTCAGCATCCAGTAAACATTGCCACGTGGATTTCTCATACATCATAGAGGTGCAGTTCCTGTGTTCTAAGTTCTTCTTGGCGCACTGCATGTGGTTTAACCTTTCCCACTGACCAAGTGGTGTGCCATAAATGAAAATACATGTGCTCTTTTCGAACTGAAATATCCCTGGGAGTGCTAATGTGAAACTCAACCCAAACAGAACCAAGGTAGCACAGAATCTGATCATCTTTGTGTAGTCCTGTTTAATTTTTCTACTGAAACAATATACATACATATTGTAACTTAAATATAAACTTTCTTTAGTTGATGAGAAATATATACTTTCTTTAAAAGAAAAACACAAATTATGAATAACGTTAAGAGTGACCTTACTATATAATTCTATCGGGTATTTTCCAAGTGATAGAACCCCGTCCATATAGTAAGCACATTGAAATGTAGAAAACAACAAACAACGCGTACCAATGAATAATCAATGGAGGCCGGAAAAGTTTTAAGTTTTAAAACTGAATTATGTTATTTTCATTTTTACACCACTCATTTTAATGATACAGTCTCCATTTTGTTAAAATAATAACAAAATGATTGGAATTGTTAAGAACACGTTTACACAATTTCAAGCTCAACAACTCTGCACAGACATGCTCTCCTTACTTGACAATACTTTTCAGACAGCAGTTGTAACTAAATGATATCGTTGCTTAATCGATGTAGAAATTATTTTAACCGCAATAGTTCGTCTTTAGCATTCATCAAAGCCTCGCTCGAATTCCAAATACAAATTTTCGCATCGAATATCGGAAATCCAGGATTACCTAACCCTCCGAGAAAGACGTAATAGTCAGCAGATATATCTTTCATTATCTAAATCGACATAAACAATGTCGACCTTTGTAAACAGAAAATAAAATATGGTTGTTTATTTTTAGAATTATCAAGTTAAAATAGTGTGTGCATGCTCAGATTATGTACTTTGATTGTGTATTTGTAAACGGAATCAGGATCATGTATTAAGAATACTTGAGATAACATTATTTTGTTCGTTATTTCTTCTTATTTTAAAAGGCGTATAAATGTGAGATTGTGTTTTATACGTAACAATTTAAACTTACAATTATGTATTAAGAAAATATACATAAATATAAATTACATTATTTATACAAACAGTTTCTTGCAATACCAATTTTATACATTATTATACAAATAAAGAATTGTGCTTAGGTCAACAGCACATTGTCAATTAGCCAGGTCCGCAAAACTATTTATTGACCGGAATATATATTTTTACTTGTCATGTACATACTTCTCTATTTACATGTCTAATGTTTACGCTGCAATGAACTACACACAAAATACTATGTTCATTTCTTGATCAGCTACATTGTGACGTAGACATCGTTCAGGCATTCCTGATTGCTGATTGGTCGGAGGTTTAAATTAATACAGACAGTTTTCACAAATTAACTTGATGCTGACGTAAAAAATACGCCACACAGCAGACGTGTTTGTCAAACATTTTCAAAGCATGAGTTCTTTCTTTTTCTATTCTTAAACGTTTAACTTTTTTCATGTGTTTGCAAACACATTACATATAATTGTGGTTTCAAACATTTTATATTTTTTAAAATTTGTAATAATGACAGTTATAGAACTATAAACGAAAAACTACTTTTTTGTGGTTTTGCTTCTTTACTTTGTGGCTGTTGGATAAATACGAAACATATTATCACGGAAGCATAAGCTATTCCTTTGATATAACCTGTATGAAAGGTCGCAGTGACTACGCATTATTTTAAACAGGCCACCTCGGTTCAACAGAAGAACGTAAAAAAACAACGACTCATTCCTTAATTAAAGAAAGTTGTCATTGTTGTATTGTAACAACAAGCCATCCACGCTTCTCATTTCAATATAAAACTCTCAAAGATGTCAGCGTTAATTTTCTCTGTCTGTTCTCTCGAGAGATAATCATGAAAAGCTTTCCCTGCTAACAATGTTACACTTTTTGTTCTTTTCTATGTTACAATTTCCCTTAATGTTACCAAATTAACATTAGACACACTGATACACTGCCGATTATTTTACCAGACACAATGTTGCACGTAAAAAAAAGAACACGACCGTATTTATTATGTTCTCTGTGCTCACGTGAAAATATTCTCGAGTCAATATCACCAATATGACTAACGACAAAACAAAACGCTTTAAATTCAAAAGGTATGTGATATTACGCCTTAAATTTATGTATTCAAATATTTTCTTATGGCATAAAACTACTATATTGTCTTTTATTCTGAAAAGAAAAGTAAATGTTAAAATTTACCTTATGCTCACTTCGACCCTTCGTGGTTAGCTGTTTTACATCAATGTGCCCAGAGAGGACTCGCACTTTCTAGAGACTAACCATTCACGCCACGTCAATATTTAGACAAAACACACAATTTAGTCACTTTGAAAGGTTCTTAGAGGACTGTTTTGTATCAGTGTGTAAATAATTAATAGCTCTCCTTTCCATTCATGTTGTTATCCGATTGGTTCATCAATCAATAATCTTGATTTCTTTGCTTGGTTCTGTTAAGGTTTGTTATTATACGAAATCTTTAAAAATAGATTTCCACTTCATTAAATGCTATCTATTTTTTTTTAAATTTCATAAACGTCAGAAAGTCATTTTGGTTTAATATGCATTTTCCCAATTGACAATTATGAAAGTATTTTAGTTAAAACTAAAAAAAAAAATAATTCAGTGTATTCCTATATATTACGTTAATGGAAACCTATGTACTCCTAAAACTAACAAACAAAACAACAAGAACATATATAAGATAAATATTGAACAAATCACGTTTAGTCACGTAAGGATAAGACACAAACCATTTCCAGCAAAATGTTAAGCAATTAAATAAAATATTCATGAAATGTTGGTGCTATACATTTGTTTAAAAGATCATCTTTGTAATCAAAATGTGTGTAAGAGTCTATATCACTGATGTTGTTATTTATATCTCAAAAACAAAACAAATGAACTAATCTGACCACCATCTGTCCAAAATAAGAGATGTTCCTATATGCATCCTGTTCATCGAAAACACGACAAAATAGGTGATAGATTAGGCAGAGTGAAGAATGCAATTCCAAATGATTTGTGCGATTTCGAACAATTAGACCTAGATCAAATGGAATAATTCATCTTTGAAACATCGGGGTCCGTCACTTATCGTCCACTTTAATAAATGTTTGCCAGAATTCTCAAATTAATTGCGAAATTCCTCTTAAACGCCGTGAAAGTTATTTCTCTGAATATGTTTATGACATCAATAACTAAAGATTTCATTATTTAGCTGACTTATAGTATTCACTTAAAGGGCCGGACTGAAGATAATTCATCCATGTTATAATTAGTTATAAGCAGATTTCTTAATTAATTAGCCTTATCCTTACAAATGCTTCTTTAAAGATTGTACCAATTCATATGAAACTTACACCAATATGTGAAAATAATAGTAAGGGTACGTTTTTAACTTCTACAACTATTCTATTTCTGTTTAAAGGGATCAGTCAACGCTTATGTTTATATGTTAATGTTTATATTCACATTATGCATTAAGTTTGATGTTAAAATGCGCATTAATAAAATTCACAATTTAACAGAAAATTCAGTTGCGTATGTTTGTCTAATTGAGCAAGTGGAACAGGATACTTAAAATACCGGAATCTGTCGGAATGTTTCCATGCGCTTCTAGCTTCTTCTACTATTACATCTCAAACAATTAATTTGCGTGCAGAGATACATTGGACAATATGTTTTCATTTTACTTTGTACAAAATTGTTACAGGCAGTAAGAAAACAACGATTTAGAATCATTCATACATGTTCTTATCGCGTATTTACCTTAAAACGTCGGTAATATTATATTAAATAATTTAATTAAAAGAAAGGTATTATTTGCTTCTCTTGGTAGTATGTGAAAATAAGAGTCATCAATTTTGTTTTGATTTACATAATGAGGTTATTAAAAGTACAGTTCAAACACGTAAGTGGTAGCTAAGTTTAAAATTTGTCTATGATTTCTTAAGAATTGTATTTGACATAAAAAAGTTAAGTCCCGAATATTTATATATTTTCATAGTATCAAACAACGTGACTACAAATGCCAGTAAGGCAAGAGGAAAGTAGCTAAGTTGAGCGATGTAATATGGGTTGCTGAAAGTGGCTTTGGTTATGTATAATGATAAAAGTGTCAAAAATTGCTTAGGGTTGCTACACTTTGTATGTGAGTACTAGAACCACTGTATGCGAAGGTGTTTCGCTTTTCTTCTTGCCACCCTTTGATTAAATTTGCATTTGTAAAACTATATTCCCGTGTTTTAACCAACACTATGTGTTTTCGTTTCAATTTATTTGCCTCACCTTCTTATTAAATGTGTAATTATTTTCACTTAAATGTAATAGTTTAAGAATATAAACCATGTTACTTAACTCTGCTAACATGTGTTGTAGTGTTAATTATGCAAACATTGTTTATGTTGTAAAGAATACTTCTAAATAAAGGTATGTCTGTGTGCCGATGTGTTCTCAACGCCGTACTATTGAATAAAGAAATGTCTGTGTGCCGATGTGTTCACAACGCTGTACTATTGGATAAAGGAATGTCTGTGTGCCGATGTGTTCTCAACGCTGTACTATTGAATAAAGGAATGTATGTGTGCCGATGTGTTCTCTACGCTGTACTATTGAATAAAGGAATGTATGTGTGCCGATAAGTTCTCAACGCTATACTTATGAGAAAAGGTATGTTTGCACCGGTGTTTTCAACGCTGTACAATTGAATAAAGACTTGTCTGTGTGCTGATGTGTTGTCAACGTGGTACTATTGAGTAAAGTATTGTCTGTGTGCTGATGTGTTGTCAAAGTTGTAATATTAAGGTATGTTGTTGTGCCCATGTGGTACCAACGCGTGTGTGTTTGTATGTTTTAATTGAAATGTGAATTATACCGTATGCTAACTACAGATATGGGAGTGCGTGTTTATTTTATATTTTCAGAGGAGTCTATATAACCTTTGAGATTCGGGACATAATCATGTTTTATGCCTGCAGATATTTCTGCCATAACAGAACTTTCAAATTTCAGTAGACATAATAGTTATATTGAAAGCAATATTAAATTATAATAGCTATGATATTTACAGGTCAGACTTTCAAGGAATATATACGTTATAACATATGAGCTGTCTGTCTTCCCGAATGCTGTTAAAGATCTTTGATAAGACACTGATGACTGTACATGAATTTCTATGTCTTCGTTGAATGTTTCCTTAAGTCGGTCTCTTTGTAATGATTCTGGGCTCTTTCTCACACACACAACTCAGCCTAGTGCTGCAATAGAACATGTAGACGTTGGATTGGTACCCAATCCCGCAGTCTCGTAGGTCGTTGAGGGGGTAGACAAGTGATAGTAGTTCCGGACCTAACGGCATACCGTCTCGATCTGTTTATAGAAATCATCGTTGTAGTATATACGCATTAGAAACACAATATAACCTCCTTCGAGATGTCTATTTAGCATTTTCTTCGGAATGTATATATGACGTTTAAACCAAATGTTCTGTGTTTATGTTTTTTAGCTAAAAACTATACAAATGATATTTTAAAATGTATCTATTTATATTGGTGTTTGGATATTTTAAAGGAAACACCATTTAGTAAACAATCCCGCATAGCACTTATAAATTTAGTTATGTCACCTCGGTGCAAGTGGGGAGGTAATGTTCATTTATGTTTCAGTGTGTAATCAAGTGTAGATTTACCTGTGTAGACGCCTTCCTCGATCAGGTCATTGACAGTTATCCACGGATAGTAGCCGTATGCCATTGTTGCGGTTGTCCAGCCGGTATGGGTGACGTTATAAATAGTATTAAGGGAACTGGGGCTGTACAGCTTGGCCAAGTAGGACTGCTCGCTAATGCAGTAGTCGTCACAGCCCTGCCAGGTCAGGATTTGGTCCACGTAGAGCTAGCATTTGTAAGCAAGGTACTGCCAACCGTCATCGCAGCCGAAGAATCCTGTTATATTGCAATAAGAAAATAAGAAAAGGTCTAGATTGTTGCATCATCTTAAATTTAACGTGTTCACATTCATGGGGGATAAGATTTCTAAAACGAACTACGAACTTAATTCGTAATGACCTACTAAAATTGTTTGGTTTTAAAAACGTGCAGTGTTTAAATGTCTTTTACGGATCTTGCATGGCGCCATTACGGCATAAGACTGAAGTAGACTCTTTACTAGCTCAAACGGGGCTCGCTCGACTACCAAAGTAGGTTCGAATGGTATACGTACGATGTCGCGTGAACCTTTTTCGTGTGTGAAATGATTGTTTATGTGTGTTTATGAGGTATATCTGAAGTCATTTTATTTAAAATTAGAAAGGCAATAAATAAGATTGTAAGCCGGGCTAAAAGTTTATAAAAATGCTTACTCGATTCGGCGTATTGCACTCCGCAGTCCGCCGGAAACTGGCTCATATTTTCCTGCATCTCGGCGTTCAGAAAACATTGCCTCGTGGCTTTCTCATACATCAGCGAGTAGCAGTTGTCTTGCTGCATGCACGCCTTGACGCACTGCATGTCGTTGATAGTCTGCCACTGACCTTGCTGCTGCCCGTAGGTGAAGTGGCATGTATTTTTCATAAACTCAAAGAAACGGTATTGCTCTACGGTAAACCCTAACCCAGCCAGACCAAGGATAACGCTAAGTCTCAACATCATGACATCGATGGGTGTTTGGGAGTCTTGATAGGATTTCCTCTGCGTAATTAAACAACAATATGTTGTAGCAAACCATAATGTGTTACTGATGTTTTATACTCACAATTTATTATAAAATGTAGATGCGTAATTGCCTCAAATTAAAAATATTGCTGCAAGGTGTAACATTTTTTATTCCGATAGATCGATTTTCTTTCCATTGCTTGCATTTGAGAAATCCCTCAGAAAATGGGAGGTCAGATCGCGATAAAAGCGGTTTAAGAACCCGTGTCCGTCCTTTTTGTCGACTGTCCGTTGGTCCAGGTGGTAAATGTTGGGTGTGCTCTTTCTGTTAAATGATTCATCACAGATTTGTACTTACAAAGAATGTTAACAGATATCCGAATAGCCGGACATCCGTTCGAATAATCGGATATCTGGATCGAATTTGGCATTCGGATATTCGTTTTAAAAAAAATAAAATAATTTGAACGTTAAATTGTATGTTTTTACCATTTTGCTAAGTTATCTTTCTGCTGTCAATATATATTCACGCAGAAGCAGGCTTAACTGATTATCGACAGGTAATGATCCGCAGTATCGTATATAGGGCTTCACAGTTTTAGAAATGTGATAAAGTATGGTGATATATATGTATAATAAGCTAATTAACAGCCAACGTTTGAAGCTTCTACGGATCCATTCTGTTTATAGAATATTAACTTTAAATTTGTTTGTTGGGCTTCACAGTTTTAGAAATATGTTAAAATGGTATGTAAAATATCTGGCTAATTGACACTAATTGTTTAAAGAACCTAATAATCCATTTTTATTATAGAATATTATCTTTAATTTCGTTTGCTCGGTTTTATTGAGAAGTGATAGAGCTACTATTATAGTAGACAACAGGCTAGTCAACCTAAATCAGTTACTCAAGTTGAAATAAATCCGTTTTAATTATATAAATGTGTAACCTATTAGCTATTAAATATAAATCAATTAATATTAACCCCGCATATATCCGACAGCAATATTACCATTTACAAAGTTTTATATCAGGATATCCGTTTGGATCGTTCAAATGATATCCGGATCCCAAATTTGGTATCTAATAAAAATTGTCATGTAAGTTAACCTTCTTGAAGTCTTACATACTTAAGATATTATAAGTTGCAATTTGAGATTTTGTTTGCAGAAATACACGTGCGATTAACAAATTGTGGCTCCAGTGGCTAACAATCTTATTGTGTCATGTGACTAAGATCGAAAAGGCAAAATGTTACAGTGTTTGTCTATATTTCTCAACAAAATAAACGAACTTAACAAGATATCCAACTGCATTGTCGTCCAGTGTTTGTGAATATTTCTAAACAAAATGCATTGTTGGAAAGTATATAAGTTTTTTTTTTTATCCCAGGACATGCTCTTTACTGAGTATACCTTGAAAGTAGTGTACGATAGTATGCCGTCTTTCGTTTAATTATCACAATTGAAAAAAAAAATCATAAAATGAAAATTATACACATATAAAATAATTATCTACGTAATACAATAAAATAAAAATATCAACATGCCGACTTGTTCTGTCATGAGAGTGTTTCAAGTTTCCATTCGAACCGCCAGACAGAAGCTATTATTTGACATATTTGTTACATTGGGATTTTTTTTCCAAACACTTCAAACATTTTCGTTTAACAAAGGTTTCAAAATCGTTATCTTTACCCCATTATCAAAGAAGTATATTCCGATTGTGAATAAGACTAAAAAAACGCTGTGAAATTTACTATTTATGTAAATAAAATGTGCTTTGGGTCTTAAGTTGATCTGAACTTAACGCAACAAACAATGTTACTCATTATCTTATGTACACTCTCTTTAATGGGCATAATAACCAACAGGCGGAAAGACATTCCAGCAAATTTGGGAGACATATTTTTTCTATATTCTTAAAGATACGTGTGTTCTTGTAAACAGGTAAAACTGTATATGTAATTTAAAGTACAACTTGTAACGTGAAATTTAACTTTATGATACAAAGATGTTAATCACTTTAACACAATTTTGAAGACCTTATCTGTTTGGCATTACATACATTTTACGATTGTTATTTTGTTTTAACATTACTATTAATACAGTTAAGAAAAATAAGTCAAAACGGAAAACATTAACTAGGACAAAGTAACAACTAAATCTCATTTGAAGTTAAAATTTTAAGAACCTCATAAAATGAAAATACAACAACATTAAAACAAATCAGTTAAATACTCTGCTATAAAATTACCTTGTGTTCCTTCGAAACGTCTTTGAAACTATGTGCGCAATAGGCACTGACGTAAACGATTAAAAAAAAGAACAGCAGGGACACAATCTAAAACGATCTCTATTTACTCGGAACAAAAGAACAATATCAAAACTCAGACAGAATCTAAATAGATATTCGTATACGTCAGTCATTATGCTTAGGGCTGTCTAAGTTGAACATACAATAATCGATTAAATTTGCATGAAATTATTTTTTTTGTTTTAAAAGTTTTAACGAAGCCTAAAGCAATTCGAAAGCTTCATAGATAAATTTTATCGGTATTTATATATTTGCATGCTAAGGATTAACAATTTTCAAATATAAATTGTTATTTAAAAATATGTTGATAATAATAATAATGTATAACCGTTTTACCATTTTATGGCAGTTGTTCTGGCCATTTGTTACTTATGCAGGTTATTATTACCTTTTTACAACAAAAATATTTAACGTTGCTACCAATATATAAACTTCTCAAGATGGCTGATGAAAATAAATGGTTTCATAAATTAAACTGAATATTTAATAAATTAAAAGTATGTACTACGTGTAATAATATGTTTGCCGACTGTCTGGAATAGTGTCTCTTTTGCAGGCAAGTCTATGTTAAAAGTACATGTGTAATATGTTTATTGCTGATAATTTGTGAAATGATTGTCCTATAGCTGGTAATGTGATATATAACTGTCCTTTTGCTAATAATTTGAGATATACCTGTCCCATTGCTGGTAATTTGAGATATGGCTGTCCTATAGCTGGTAATTTGAGATATGCCTGTCCTATAGCTGGTAATGTGAGATATGGCTTCTCTGTAGCTGGTAATGTGAGATATGATTTGTTTGTTTATTGGGTTTATCGTCCCACCAACAGTATTTCAGTTATCTGGAGACGGTGTCCACTTGAAGCAGATTTGGTGCTGCCTCCACCGTGTATAGCATGCCGTGAACACCTGGCATGATACCACACTCTGTCACATTATCCTGACACCGGGCCAACCAGTCGTGGAACTACCCTTATATTTGCTTGAGCGTTAGCAAGGGAGCTATACCACTACCATGTTTAACGTTTGGTATGTCGCGGCCCGGGATCGAACCCGGGGCCTCCCGCACCTGGAGCCGACGCTCTACCAATTTGTAAGATATGACTGCCCTTTAACTGGTTATGTAAGGTATGACTGACCTATAGCTGGTAATGTGAGATATGACTCTCCTATACATGGTAGTGTGAGATATGACTGTCCTATAGCTGGTAATGTGAGATATCACTGTCCTATTGTTAGTTAAAATATCTATAGGTTACATATATACCTTCATTTTTCAAAGTAAAATGTCCAAAAGCAACATCGTTTTAGATATTTTAAACCCTAAATTATTCACTTCAATAATGTGCTTATGAAAATAAGGAAATTAACCAGAGTTCATACCGAAGTTGTCAAACCCAATAAATAAAAACGAATAATTTGAAGGTGTTTACCTTTACCACTACAATTTTTTCGTTCCACCAAGGTATAACCTATTCCTGTCCTGGCAATAATGTTACATTGTAGTCTGGGTATTTCTGCCTGTTGACAATTATATACAGATCATCTGTATTGACAACGTCCAGCCTAGATTCCTTTTGTTAATTTAGAACAAAAACACAGACCATTACGGGTTTCTGTCGATTCTATATTTATGTTGTTGTTTTCGCTTAGTAATAAGACGGGGCTCCTTTTCTCAAAATTAACTAAGCAAACTTTTGTCGCAATCGAAAATGAAAACAAATACTGAAGTCCGCCATAAGACCTGAAGCCGTCATTATGTAACACGGTTGGTATGAGTTCCGGATTTATCGACACCCCGTCTCGGTCTGTAAACACAGGAAGAAACTTGTAATAACTGAATGGCACCCTGACAATTAAAGTTACTTTGGCGACTTCTTACGCATTGAAAAAATCCCCAAAAGCTTACGCGTTAATGACTGCGATTGCGATTTAACGTTTAATACTTTAGTGAGAAGGACAATTTCATGTCCTATAAAGGTTTACTACAAAATATAAGTCTGACACCTCTAGACAAAAGCAAACATGTCAAATGTAAAAATGACAAAAACAGAGAAAAGAGACATAATGCACAAAACGAAAAAAAACAACAACAGTTACCGCCTTGGAACGGTCAGTCGGCAAAAGGATTCTTCTTGTGGAGCGCCCGCTAGATGTATTAATGTCTTCAGTACAACGTAATGGAAATCGCCCATATACATTAAAATCGATCATTATAAGCACATATTCTATTTAATAGACATATTTCAACCTATTTTTAAGTAATATATGCGGAAACTTACATTACATGCAATGGCGCTTTCTTGCATTGGGTAGTTAATAGTAATCTATAGATTAGACAAATTGCATAAATATTTAAGATATAAACGATTAAAATATAGCCATGTAATCCTTTACCTTGCATGGAACAGATACAAACTAAAACTAAGAGAAGTGAATATTATTTGCTTTGGTAAAGGCCACTGAATGAGCTTAGTTTAGATAATATTACAAGTAAGTAAAGAAAATTAATATTATAATGAATAAAAATGCGATGATGAGAGACGGCCTTTATTAGAATAAATATAATACACTTATATTGATGATGATGATAATATTTAATACGTCACGATGATACGTATCTTATGTTTTTAATATACTAAACGAAAAGAAAAATTCAAATTAAATACCAATAAACAATGAAACACTTATATGACAAAATATAAAGTAACACTTGCCAGGTGAACAAGGGTCCAAACACGTTCCTTTTCTGAAGAAAAATAGTTTTATATTTCTATTTTCAGACTAATGATGATTGTTCATATTTTACTCAAAGACAACATGTTATCAAAGAGATATAAAACAAGTTTTTATTTTTATAAAAGGGAAAGGGACTTTAAGTAAAATAAATAAATATATTAAGAAAATATTAAAAACGGGAACATTTCTAACTTCGTAAATTTTAAATAAACCTTCTTGATTAATCATGACAATTTGCGTTTTTGAGATAATTATAAACACTAAACTGAAAGATGTTTTCCCAGATATACTTCGACTAAATGATTTGTAACCGTACAGACCATGTTAAATACCTTTGTCTTGTGCCTATCAACGTTTGGTATATGCTGCAGTACTCATAGGACTTTGTCATATTTTCGATTAATGATGTAACTTGTGCAGTGTGACGGCCGTAAACATGTCATTTGATTCATCCTATAAAAACTGTTACGTGCATTTCCTTCGACGGACATTTGACTCTGGTTCCTAAACTCCATCTTTACATGAACAGGATGCCACTACAATTTACTCTTCCCTGGTTATTGTTTTCTTGGTTCTGAAAGTATATTTCTTTTAAGATAAAAATATTGATGTAGTTCTTCTAACCGGGATAGTACCCCACTTTCTCTCTCTTTCTTAAACACTATGTGGATATACTTTTTCAATGACGTCACTACTGTCGTCATATCTTATCAAAGAAAACGTCAGCGTTTGGAAATTGTTTATTCAGAGATCGGTTTTCTTTTCATTGCGTGCATATGAGAAACCGACCAGAAAAAGTGAGGTTAGAGTTCTGTAAAACTGGTTTAAGCACCCCAGTCGGTCATGCTTCATATTAGTTTATGGATGGTTAAAATACAAGCACATTCATTATTTTCATATTTTATTCACAAAGCACGCGTATACGACATTTTAATATTTACATAGCTAAACAAACTTTTGTAGATACATAACCGATACAAGAGTTATCAACAGCAGCAGTTTTAGCAGCAGCGACAGCTCAAACAGCGTTCAGAGGGAATTAGCTAAGGACATAACTGTATGCCCCCCAGAGGACCTCTAGCTATGTCTTTAGTATCATTTCCTGCAAATGCAAATATCTACCTTGTTTTCTTCTGCTCTGTTTCCATTGTATATTTTTTAGTTCGTTGTGTTCTTATGTTTGCCATTCGGAACGTTTACTAGATGTAATATTTGTTTCTAAAATCGATATTTGAAGCACAGGACAAATCTATAACTTATCAACAATACCTGCCCGGCTGTTCAAACAACAAGTGTGACCTCTGTTTGCTATTTCCGAGAATTGTTTACGGCATTTGTTTTAGTTGCAAACATCTAAATCGGAGATCGAACAACATATAGCACATCTACAGGGGTCCTCTGACATTGACAAACGTAGTTTCATAATTAATAAGGTGTGATTGCATGTTAGCCGGCGCCGTACGACCCATCAATGTCGGTGTGGTGTAATACCTTAAATACAAAATGCACCTGTTCTATTGATGTTAAATACCAGTTACATACAATACGAGAAGAGAGTTTAACACCGGTTTGTTCAAACCAAAACTTGCTACCTATCCTTCCGGTGTCTGTTTTAACTTTATCTTTAAAAACTTGTTAAAATAATATTTGTTTTCTGTTTCGGCAACGATATTTTGTTAGGCCATGTTTCTCAGCACAGGTGCTTTTTGGCGTCAATAACAGGGCAAAAAAAAAATGGAAACACTTAAGTTATGTTTTTCTTCTCAACGTTTGCAGTGCCTGACAACGATTGACCTTGTACATGTATTTGACAAGCCCTCGTGATAATGAGCCACATAAGGAGGCAGCTCGATTTTCTGCTCTGAAACGTTGGGAAATGTAAACAAAAGTAAAACAAGATCGATATAGATTCAACTCGAAAAAAGAAAATGCCATTTTAAGATAGTTTTAAAATGCAAGTGCTACAAAACAGTTCAAATCACAAGGAAAAAGGAGTCAAACAATAGCGATTTAAGTGGATCCTGTTATTATCCAATTAAACTGGTCAGCCCCGGGTGAAGCCACTCTAAAGCAAGGCATAGGTTATGTCAGTATTTAAAGGTAACCATTGTATCGATAGATGTGTATAATAAAACTGCACAAAGTCTCAGTGGCGAAGTCAGTACAGCACTGGACTTTTATACAGGAGATTCAGGGTTTGAATCTTAATTAAAGCAAGCATTTTTTTATTTCCGTTTAATTGCATGTTAGTCTTTCCCTTCCTTGTTCATTTACATATCTTATGATTTTTATCCACGGGTTAATTTTAAGCCACAAACTTTTCAACAGTTGTTATGGATACGGTAAAACAACATTTCTGTCGGAATCAGTATGACTTTAGTTGTCTGCACATACGTTAATTTACCCGCACTATATTCAGTCAGTCCGGCCTGAAATTATTTTATTGTTTCTTTCACATGGGTTTGTACCAAATAATCATTCAAGTATCTTATTCCTTGTTTATTAACTTTATGTGATTATTTCAACATTATTTTATCTTCTCTCTAGAAACTTTGAATTTCGATTTTCGAATTTTTGGCTAAGATGTTGTATTTAAAAAGCTAACATTTATTATTATTTTTGTTTTAAGATTATCGAACAACACTAAAAGTAAATTAGACAACGTGTCAATAAGTTGGAAACGGGTTTTTGTTTTATTGTTTGTTTCTACTCTCGTATAATTTAACCATCGTGTCGTATGTTTTTTCTACAAATATAGATGCATAGACTCTAAACTCATTATTTAAGCTTTTGTTAACACTATTGCATCAGACATGTTATTTATTTTAAACGTTTAATATAGTTTCAATACTATAGAATTACTGTTATGGTGGGTATGATACACGTCTTGTTTGACAACTCGGTAGCTGAATTGGTTCTATAACTCATTTAAATTTAAGTAAATCTTTCTACTTTTTGTGGTCCTGTCGGCTGGGGCCAAGAATAAGCCATCTGTATCCAGAGCGGTAAAACTTCGCCAAAAATGGACCATGCGTTTGCCGTTCATGGCATCCCGTGAAACCGGAGATGGGGATTCTAGCAGTTGATTACCCACAAGATTGGCGTACGGTATATACGTAGTCACCCGTGGAATGTAACACACCGTTTTGGCCCCGTATTCGGTGTACCCGGTTGGTCATATGGACCCGGTACGACCAACCGGCTGGTCACGCCGATCACTAGGTTAATATTATCTCACCTACTTTTTTCTATCATTACGTTTCTACGTCTCTGATACAAACAGGGCTTGACACTTCTTACCTTCATTCTCGTACATAACTAAGAAGGCGGCGGCTTGTGGGTTAATCAAGCGGTATGTAAGTCTCTTCATGCTTTAACCTTTCGAGTATAACACCTGTGTAGCCCTTGCGCTTGGAGTTGGAGATCCACTCCGTATAAGCGTCCCCTTGTTTGGCTCCGAGGTGGGTGGGGATCATATGTGTTAATTTTTTTCTCTTCTCCCTCATGGCTTCAAATATCCTCAAGCGACCTCGACCGAATATCACTGATACCTACTCGGATGAAGAACACGTTTTTGATACATTTCCGAAATAAATCCACTTTAGTCACAGCTGAAAAAAGTCTTTGAACCTTTGGCAAAAATGTCTCCATTTATAGCAAAAATCACTTTAAGTTATAATCGGAGATCCCAAAACTGTAAAAAATTAGAAACGGTTTCTTACTTGATGAAGTTACACGAAAAGGTCAGTCTGATCAACTTTTAAATTAAAGAAAATACACAGCTGACATTACTACATCTACCCACAAATCTTTTAACTTTTCAAAATGCGTTATCAAAGACCGAATTCTTGCCGGGGTATCAGAAGAGGAAATTTTATCAAACATTTCAAACCAGGGAGTAACACATGCAAGAATATGTGCATTGCAACATATTACAAACTCCGAAAAGGCACAGAACAAAGGTATTTCACATGCAAGCCAAGCTAAAAATGAAGAACAAATTTGTGATGAGTCATTTAACGAAAAGAGCAAACCCGACAGTTACCGCCTTGGAACGGTCAGTTGACAATATGGACCGACTGGGGTGCTTAAACCGGTTTTACAGAGCTCTAACCTCTCATTTCCTGACGAATTTCTCAAATGCAAGCAATGAAAAGAAAAACGATCTATTTGAATACAAAAATTTCCAAGCGCTGATATTTTCTATAAGTTATGACGAAAGTAGTGACGTCATTGAAAAATAATGCCCACAAAGTGTTTAAAAAATAATATAGTATTATTTCGATTTGAAAAGCTACATAAAAATGGTGGACTATAAATAAAATTGACTTAATGAATCACGAACAAACACGAACAGAGACGAATAAATGGTTGTATCATCTTTTCATGTGAAGATGAAATTGTCAAAATTCATCGTGACGGAATTCAAATTGAAACCTATACAAACAGTCTTATCTTTATCACACCTCAACCACCATCACACCTGAAAGTTCTATAATGTCAAATTAAAGTTGAAATTTACATCCCAATCCTATGCGTTGCTTCAAATGTCAAACGTTCGGCCATCACTAAAGTGATTGCAAAAAACACTTAAGTTTGTGGCAAATACAATTCTTCAGGTGATGACCATAATGAATTCGCCTGTACAACATTCAAATTGTCGCAAAGAACACCATGTCTTTTTAAACATTTGTGAAATTTGGAAAAAGGAAAAAGAGATTATAAGACTCAAAGCTATCAGCAAAATTTCCGATTCTAAAGCAGGAAAACTAAACGAAACTCCAGCAAAATTTTACTCCACAACAGTAAAATCAGGTGTAAAATCGGTCACAATGAAAGACGCACAAACACAGACGGAAATAGAGTCAGTATCAGAACATCGGAAACATAAAACCAAAACAACAACACAAACAACAGGACAAACAGTACCACAACTGCAACGAAAACCGCACAAACCGACAATAAACACTGGTCCTCCAATGGGGCTCCAACAGAAAGGATCAGAAGATCCAATCAAGATAACAAATAAGTTTAGCTCATTAACTGGCGAGGACAATATGGATTGCTCAGCTTGTTTGTCTTCCATATCTGACGACAAAAAGTCAAAATCAAGGTTGCAAGTTAAGAAACCAAGGTCACCCGATGAAGCTCCATAATAATATTTTAAGCACTTCAAATAAATTCCATGAATAACAAAATAATTCATTGGAATTGTCGAGGATGTCTTATAGTTAATTTTAATGAAATATTGGCTACTTCGAACCCTGCTGTGCTATGCCTTCAAGAGACAATCCTGAATGAAACTGATAACATTGATTTTAAAGGTTATTTTATATACAATCACATTCATACAATATGTGATAGGGCGTCTGGAGGATCGACAATACTTATGAAGTCCAAACTGCCACATTTAAAGATTAACCTTCATACTGATTTACAGGCTGTTGCCATTTTAACAGCCCATAAAGTCATTACAGTTTGCTCTGTTGATCTTCCACCTGATTCAGATATTACAAAATCAGACTGGCTTAATAAACCAATTACCTTCCCCTTATATTCGTGTAGTGGACTTTAATGGAAATAACCCATTATGTGATCGTTCTGATTATAACAATATGGGTAAAACAATAGAGGACTTTAATGCCCAAAATGAATTATGCCTAATGAATAACAAAAAGGCAACTTACTTTTACAACGAATCTGTAGACCTAAGTGACAATAATAAAAACTGGAGGATGAAAAAAGCAAATTGAGAATTATTTCAACATTTGAGAATGCTGATGATAAAATAGATTCAAAAGTTCTTCATAGCATTGCAGAAAAGTGTATACCTAAGACCACGACAACGTCAAAGCGTAACAAACCTTGGTTTAATGATGAATGCAAACAATTTAATATCCGTCCTACTAGTGCTAATTTAAATATTGCCAAAAAAGAGCAGGCAAACCATTAAACAAGCCAAAAGAACATCTTGGCAAAAATTTGTTTCTGGCATGACCAGTAAAACGTCCGTAAAAAATGTTTGGTCAGCCATTAGAAAAAATAGCTGTAGAAGCTTCTTCAGCAAGAGTAAATCATTTAAAATCTGTTGCCACAATAATACTAGACATCATTAAATTTACTTTTATCTATTTATTATGAAATTTGGTTTTCTGGAGAAGTTTCAAATTCCTGGCAAAATGCATTCGTCATCCCTATACCTAAACAGTGAAAAGATCCACCAGATCCTCTAAGTTACAGACCTATTGCTTTGACTACTTGTATTTGCAACACTTTAGAAGGGATGATAAATAATACACCCGTTTAGTATCTTTAATCACATAATTTAGTCACTAAATTTCAAAGTGGGTTCAGAAACCAACGCAGTACACTCGATCAACTCGTTCGATTTGCAACTTTTACAAGAGATGCATTTATCCAGATGGAACACTTTGTAGTGGTGTTCTTTGTTCTTGAAAAGGCATACGTACAACATGGAAACATGGGAGTTTAAAAGATTTAGGTGACCTTGGTCACAAGGGTCGTTTACCCACATTTATTTACAGTTTTCTTTCTGACAGAAATGATTAACTTAAATTGGATCTACATTGTCTTCTTTTCATAAACAGGAACAAGGTGTCCCCCAGGGTAGTATATTGTTAATTACTCTCTTTGATATCAAAATAAATAACACTGTAAAAACTCTAAATAATGGAGTGGATTGTTCACTATATGTGGTCGATTTCTTTTATACCTCATATCAAATATATACACACTACTTGTTTTAAGTCTCCTAACGTTTTAAAATTTTCATCCCATACCGACTGTGGAGCTGATAAAATCGTTTTATTAAAGTTATATAGATTAGTAATAAGATCGAAATTCGATTATGGCAGCATTGTTTACGGCTCTGCCAGAAGATCATATCTCCAGTTGCTGGACGTTGTCCACCACCAGGGACTCTGCCTAGCTCTGGCAGCACTCAGGACCTCTCCTGTAGAAGTCTTTACGCTGAAGCTGAGGAGCCGTCATTATACCTTAGTCGAGAGAAACTTGCGCTTCAGTGTATTACTAAAGTTAAATCTAACCCTAAAAATCCATCACATTGTGTTATTTTCAATCCTTAATATGAAAACTTGTATAAGCGTAAACCAAAAGCAATTAAACCACTTGGTTTACGCATGTTGAAAATCATACAGTCATCACATCTGAACTTAAATAAAGTTATGAAAAGTAATGTGTTAGAATTTCCACCATGGCAGCTGAAAACTCCCAATTTTGATTTATTTCTTTGTGCAAATAATAAATCCAAACAGACCCTCTCGTACTACGCTCAAGGATTTTTGAACTGCGCAACGTGAAATACTCTGATTATCTGGAAATATATACTGATGGCTCAAAAGCAGATTCAAATGTCGTCTGTGCTTCCATAAGTAAAGTTCATAATATTTAACACAAATTACCACCCGAATCGTCCATGTTTACAGCAGAACAATCAATCAAGCATCGTGTTTTATAGCTGTGTATGTAACGTTAGGAAAATACTTGTGGCCAAGAGATTTCATCTTCTTAAAATCTCAGTGATGTATAAAACTCTATATACACTAATTCCGTATGAACCCAATTTACATAGTTTAACCACTTTACTCTGATTCGAGTTATTGCAACATGGTTGTAATTAAGCTTGTGCCTCATGCATATGTACATCACTAGGATACTTACAGGTCCACCACTCTACTATTATTGACTGGTGTACTTCAGTGCTATAATAGGCGGATGCGCTTTAAATGTAGTTAAATGTAACTGAAGATCGTTGCAACGCTATTGTTTTTTTTCCAACAGTAAAATGACGTATAACTCACATCTAATTAAGAAGTCAATATGTTATACATTTCAGTTTTACAAATGTCTCCTTTCCTCTGTAGTACTTCAGCCAATACGGCAAACTGAGACTATGGTGCTCTTAAGGATCGAATTTTGATTTCTCAATATCAACACAACAGTTATAAAATTGCAAGCCAGGAACAACATAAAGACACAAGAACATACGCCTTACAATGGAGATCAAAGACAAAAGCAAAGACTGAATATAAATACATCCAATAGAAATATCTCCCACTGACTCCTTAGACAAATGTCTCTACATGGACGTCTGTTGTTTCTGCACATAGTGAACGCGATCTTTTGCTTTGTTTGTACTGCATTGGTAAATGAACCAATGCCAGCTCCAGTAGTTTGGATCACATTGTAAATAAAGTAAATTATGTTCTAGTTTCGGTATGAATAAGATAGTTTTGTTGTTGTTGTTTTTGTTACATCGCACCAACACAACTATGGTGACCATGAATAACTAACAAAAAATACAACTGCCGAACAAACGTGTGTACCTTTATACAAACACCTGAAATTTAAAACACTGAAATTAGAAATGTAATGCCATTACATTAAAATTAACATACCTTAACATTTTTAACATTTTACTTTCTTAGCAATGTCTGTTCTGAAAACAATTAAAATTTTCAATCTTTTGGGGAATGCGTTGTTTTGCGTTGCTTTATACAAATTGGGAAATTAATCCTTAGTGTGGTTAGGTGTGTTCTATTGTCGTCTGTTTTTTATTTATATATATATATATATATATATATATATATATATATATATATATATATATATATATATATATATCTATATATATATATATATATATATATATATATATATATATATATATATATATATATATATATGTGTGTGTGTGTGTGTGTGTGTGTGTGTGTGTGTGTGTGTGTGCGTGCGTGCGTGCGTGCGTGTGTGTGTGTGTGTGTCATAATACCTCGTTATGTCTCGGCATGTTACTTTATGTCTCGTTATGTCTCGTCATGTATCATTATGTCTCGATATGTATCGTTATGTATCGTTATGTCTCGTTATGTCTCGTCATGTATCATTATGTCTCGTCGTGTATCCTTATGTCTCGTAATGTTTTGTCTCAGTGTGTTTGTCATTGTTTGACTTGTGTGTGTGCCTTTTTCTACTTGTCGTTTATATATAAGTGGCAATCCTTATAGGACGTTTTTCATAGTTTTTATTCTTTTTTATGTTGTGCCAATAACTTGTTCGGGCGAATCCAAACAACCACGTCTTTTTTACGGTATTCAACCAAACGCAACAGGAAGCATTTTTAGGATGCTGTTATAACATATTTGCATCTTCCACATTCGAGATTCTCTCACATGTGTGCTTCAATTGTATGTGTTCTTTAATTACATTTGTGCTTCTCTTTCCATTTGGGATTTTATTACATGTGTATTTCAATCTATTGCATTTGTGCTTCTATTACGTTTATGCTTTTATTACATTTATAACATTCCTATGCTTTTTCATATTGTGATAATGCTCCAATAAAATAAGTTGTCTAGTCATAATTTTCAACCACAGAAAGATGTTAACCTCCACAGAGAAGGACACGTTCTTTGTCTGCACGAGTTTTTAAAACAATATTGCGTATGCCGTATTTATCTGCTCCTACTTGTAATGATGATATAGGCTAGCTTGGACCATTATTTATATCAAACAACCAAAACATTGCTTCCTCAAAAGTTCTTGTGATAACTTTGTGTTTGTTTGTTTGTTTATTGGGTTTATCGTCCCACCAACAGTAAGTCAGTTATCTGGAGACGGTGTTCACTTGAAGCAGATATATTGCTGCCTTTACTGTGTATAGCATACCGTGAACAACTGGCATGATACCAAGCCCAGTCACATTATCCTGACATTTGGCCAACCAGTTGTGGAATTACCCTTATACTTCCTAAGCGTTAGCATGGGAGCTATGCCATCAGTACTTTAACAACTATGGTATGTCGCGGCGCGGAATCGAACCCGGGGCCTCCCGAACCTAGAGCCGACGGTCTACCGATTGCGTTTCCATGTCCGGTACTATTTTTGTGTCCTACATCTGTGCGAAAATTTAAGCATAACGCACTGTTACTGGGAACAGGTATTTTCCATCTGAGCCAAGCTGCACAGTTTGTTACTATTAACTTCTTTAAACAGTGACTCTGCTATAATATCAATGGGGCTCTTATTCACCAACCATTCTTAAGCCTAAGTCATGACGTAAGCTCAAATCACAATTTTCATAACAACAAACATAAGCTTATTTATGGAGTTTCAATGTGGTTTTAAGCTCAAAGTAGCAAAGTTAAAGTGTCATGCAAAAATACAGACACGTAGCTTAATACATAATGAAGATATTGTTGATTGACATCCATGACTTGAGCAATTCTTACTTAAGAATGGTTGGTGAATACAGCGTCTTTATGTGGGAAGGTCTTCCAGATTACCTGCGGTGCGCCGCTGGTTCTACCCAGACATACGTTTCGGATCTTCCTCCCCCAACATAGTTTTACGTCGCTTTAATGAGTGTAATTGGTCGCTGGGATGTATTAAAAAAAACATCACTTTAGATCAACATGTATATCAAAGTGCTGTCGTAAGAATATCAGAGCTACTGCAATGGAAACTTATCAAAAATAGAAACACTCCACTATATCAAAGACTTATATACATCTATATGTCTTTGTGTATATATTTACGAAATAATGTAGATTCCAACGTATTACTAGTATGACATAGAAAGGTGCTAACACCTGTATCATAAAAAACAAACAAAACAATAAACTATTACTATCAACTGTATCAGTATAACTGTAAAGGTTTCTGATCACATGCTATGTGCATGTGGAAGACCATTAACATAAAATTATTGAACTATAACCCGACTATACGTCCAATCGGAACTCCTCGGGTAATTCCGTCCTCGGGACAATCATGTCTGGGATGTTTCTGGTGCAATGATACTTACAGAAAACACGACCGTTTTGTTCGCCGGAAGTCGGAAGAATATGCCTAAAATGTAGTTCGCACAAACATAAACAATGACGTCGTTTGACAGCTGTTTTGTTTGCTACGCTTTGTAAATTAAACTTGGATGATTTAAATTTGAAGCAGCCACAACTTGAAATTTAACTGGCATTGTACTATAGTGAGCTGTCATTCCAGCTGCCATCTTTGTTTTGACTTCTGTCACAAAAGAAGTCCCATTTAGGGTAATGGACGAGGTGATCCGACTACCTACATACATCCGAAAGATGATTCGTGAATTATCCGAGGTGTTCCGATTGCTATGGGTCGATAAGATTATCGCAACATCTCGAACAGTGTTTATAGTTTGGCGGCCATTCAATAATATAACTACGCCTTCCTTTACATTTTAAAGCTAGCATTATCTTCTAGAGATCTATTTTATATTGTTTTATGTCAACAGACATGTGTCAGTTGGTATCTCTACATCTGTATGTTCAGTTAAAGGGGCCGGCTATCGGAGTAACATTGTTTGACTTAATGAATTTAAATGAAAACATGATGTTTAAATAGAATAACATTGTGTACGAGTTCCCGTTGTTAAGTTCTTTTTTAACTCATTGTATTTAAATAGTTTTGTAAATTTTTCAAAATACTTATCACACACACACACACACAATGTTATACAATCTTGAGAGATATTTATTTAAGTAGTTTATATTAAATGTTTATATTTCATTTCTGTATACAACGTGCATTTTACTCAATATACTAGACAGGTGTAAAATGCTTGGACTGGTAGATTCAAAGCTTAGATTTACTTTATACTCGTTCTCCAGTTAATTTAACTTACAATATTATTGTCTTGAGGCATCGCCTTTGTGGAACATCTTTTGTGATAAAAATGTGTTTTGTGATAAATATCCGTAATGGGTTCACGTGATTGTCGTGTTATATGGCGAGGCAACCTTTAACGACCATGTCTACTGGGTTCGTGTGTTTGTCGTGTTATATGGCGAGGCAACCTTTAACGACATTGTCTACTGGGTTTGTGTGAGTGCCGTGTTATATGGCGAGGCAACCACGATGTCTGAAAACAATGCCAAGATGTTTTGTACATGAAGACTACCACAATACATCACCATTTAACTCCATTATATACTTGTAAACGTGTATAGGGTACAGTGTTTAAACTGTCGAAGATTTAATATATGTTACAGTGTCGACTAATGGTTAAAGGTTTGCAACAAATATAAAAATAATCTGCGATAATTCAAATAATTACTGGTTTACAGATCACGATGAGTAAACGAAAGGATAAAAAGAAAGGTATGTCCTTCTGCACTAGATATGGTGTCTTATTGTTAGGAATTAAAATAAAAATCTAAATCTAAATGCAGTCATTACACATATTAGTTTTTATCTAAAAACTATAAAACAGTGTATTTACAAATCAATAGAATTACCACATAATTAAGTGTTTGTTTTCAATTATACGAATGGTTTTTAATGAAATTAATGGCTTTTTAATTATACGAATGGCTTTTAATGATAGGAATTGCTTATGATGAAAAGAAAATAGTTACATTTCGACTGGATCTTGCATAATTGACTGGCTATTATATAACAAGTCACATTACAGTTAATTTTGCGGAACAATAAAAATTTTCGATCATTTTATCCAGTAATTGATGGGTTTTTCTGTTAAGTGACATAATTGCGAAAGGCACTCGATAAATTCACGGCTATTACAGTATGAACATTAAGTTTAACGACCTTGACATTTAAACAGTTGTTGATTATGCGTTGACTGTCATGAACGTTGCAGTTTTAATTCACAATAAGGCCATACGTTTTATTTAACAGGGTGAATGCATACCGTCTTTTGTTTTATTGTTTTTTAAAACAAATACCACAGTTTTGCGAAGGTGTATAGCCCCCCTGAACCACGCATTTCGAACGTCAAGTATTGTGTTGAAATTGAAACATTAAAACACATTTATAAAGTGATCTAATATACTCGGATATCTGCATGAGGTAATAAAATCGCCGAGCGTATTTTACAAGGCGTCGCTAGGATTGGCTACGCGTCTTATTCTCCCAACTTAGACACAACAGAATCCTTTGGAAAGAAAACATGTTCACATATAATCTAGTAATCGGAGATAATGTGTTATTATTTGTTTCTTTTTATGTTTAAGCATATAAAATAACACATACAAATGTATGTATGAAAATATAATCGTATAGATCTGTAATGCCTAATGTTGTTTTTCTTGCTGATTAATAGATCGTTCTGTCTTACATAAGTGTGACAAATTTATTCGCTTTGCATTTGTGCATATATGACATATTGTACATACATGTATATGCCATATCGAACATACATGTATATGACATATCGTACATACATGTATATGACATAATGTACATACATGTATATGACATATCGTACATACATGTATATGACATATCGTACATACATGTATATGACATATCGTACATACATGTATATGACATATCGTACATACATGTATATGACATATTGTACATACATGTATATGACATATTGTACATACATTTATATGAATAGCGTGCATACATGTATATGACATATTGTACATACATGTTTATTACATAGTGTACAAACATGTATTTGACATAATGTACATACATGTATATGACATATCGTACATACATGTATTTGACATAATGTACATACATGTATATGACATATCGTACATACATGTATATGACATATCGTACATACATGTATATGACATATCGTACATACATGTATATGAATAAATATAAAATGTTATTTTCTGTTTCTATGATAATCAGAGGCTCCATTAGAGGAAGCCCAGCGTCTAACAGGACAGAGGCTGACCCCTGAACAGAGACGAGGTGAGTTGATTGGCGCCTCTCTGGAGAGCAATGTCTCTAATGGAATAAACATTGTATGGCGACAATAGTGTAGCACTCAGAAATAACAGGAAACAGCAACAGTTCGGCGAGACCGTTTAAAAGAAAAGACAAGAGTATACATATGCCGCAGTTGTGAGTGTTACTTGAAATTATTAACAAAGGGGAAGCAAAGAATAAGGAATAAAAGGAAGTAACCGATAGTTAAGCTGCCATCCTCCTAGCAGAGTTATACCCCTTTTCCTCGCGTATATTTGACATGAACCGGCAGTACAAGAGGGTGTCTTGTACCCAGCAGGTTCATCTTCTTGTTTGAAGCGCGTGCTGTCTGCAGCGCCTTGGGTGTCTTACAACCGTGACCTTTCATTGTATACCGACAACATCAATCATAAATCACTTTCAAAAGTCCACTAACGATATAAACGAAAACAAATATGTGTTGGTATGTTAAGTGTGAATGATCTTAAAGCCTTTATATATCTGAACATATGTAATATTATTGGCACAAAACAAAAAAGTATAGGGCAGAGTCTATTAAGATGTTTCTATAAAAAATAGAAGCCGAAACGATCGCACCTCACTTCTACCTGTTCTACCAAAATGACATGTAATTCGCCCCATAAAACTGTCAATCAAACTTAACTTGTCGTCACAAGGCGAGGAGTCAGGTCAGAATGCGCGGCTTGTTGCGTCATATAGTAAAATAGATCGATCTGTTTTGTTCATTGTAAAATAGAAAATAGAAAGGCGAACTAAATCGCTAAGGAATTTGAATTTTCATAGCTTCTGAATGGCTACAAATGAAGGGGGATTTCTAATATCAAGAAGTACATGGCACAAACAACTAGCAGAAATACCAGCATCTGATCACTCATTGCCAGGCTTTAATACAAATGAACTGATAAACGCAGGTTGAAACTGCACAAAATAATAATGTAGATTATGGCGAACTTTGAATGTTAACATGCTTCTGGTCGCAATGTATAATAAAACTTTATAAAACAAACATTCTTTAATAGATAATGTTAAAATAACGTATTCGACGCTTTAAAAAGTTGTCACATTTTATTTATTAATAAAACTACATTTACAAGCTTGTATCAGTTGCAGTCAGTGATTTATAGACCAATATATATTTGGCTGTTTGATAAAAAAATGTCTGAACCCTTGGATTCCACATTTTGTTTGTTAAAACCCTGCATAAACAAACACGTACATCAATGAGCAATGTTACAGTCAGGTAACAATAATACATTCAGCTGTTTGGGAAAAGAACGTTCGGATACAACCTTTAACCATTTCTCCCCAGATATCAGACGAGCATTTCAGATGATCGACGTGAACAGCAGCGGTAGTATCACAGTGGCGGAGATACGTCAAGCTTGCAAGAAACTTAAGATTCTATTGACCAAGGATGAGATGGAACAAATGGTCGCCAAATATGACGCCAACGGTGGGTGGAGGCTTTTAATGGGTTAAGATTGTTGTGGTCTATTCAAAATACTTTTTTGTCACATAACCTACCGCGCGAACGTGGTGTAACACTCATGCGTTATTTTTGGTAGCACACTAGTTAGTTATCGTAGTGTGACGTCATTAAGTATGTAGTGTATATCCATTTCCTGATCACTTTGTTGTCGCCGTTTTATGCATTGTGTTGGACAATTTCATTTTAATTAATAAAACAATAGCATTTTAGTCATGTTATAAACGAATATGTTCCTTTTTATGGAAAATGATTGAGTAAAGAGTGGACAATAAGTCTTTGCCATCATCACTGACTAAATTTTCACAGACATACACGTCGATAGGTGAATTAAAGTATGAAATGAAATAAATTTCAAACTTAGGTAAAGTGTGCACAGAATTAAAGTACGTTTTTGAATAATCTTCTATTCTAATTTAAATGCATGCGTCAAATAAAGTGATTATAAATATATTTGAAATTGTTAGTATAAAAACAAGTTCCTATCAACCTTTGTCTTCAGTGTCTGTAATTTGTTGAGAGTAATATATGATATTTGATTGTGGATTATGTTCGATATGTCACACAGGCTGTTACCGCTTTAAATACGCTCCAAATTGAACTATTTGCTTTTCAATTTCTTCGGAAATTATATAATAAGAAGAAAACCAATCATTTATTGTGTTTACAGGTAACGGCAGTGTTGACTTCAAGGAGTTTGAGAGCATAGTTAGTGAACAAATGTTGGTGGCCAAATACAAGGACGGGTGCATGAAGAATATGTTCCAACAGTTTGACGTGGATGGAGACGGATATATAACCAGTAAATACAATATTTATATAGTTATATAACCAGTAAATACAATATATGTAGTTATATTACCAGTAAATACAATCTATGCAGTTATATACCCAATATAAATACAATCTATGTAGTTATATTACCAGTAAATACAATGTATGTAGTTATATTACCAATGAATCTATGTAATTATATAACAGTAAATACAATTTATAGTTATATAACCAGTAAATACAATATTGTAGTTGTATTACTTTCCGGTCTTACACTATGTTCTATGATTCGTAACTGTATATTTGATTTACACGGCTTCATAAAGTAATTATTAAATTTACTTTATCACTGACTTGTTAATCTTCTGGGCTATTTGCGTGTATTTTATTTGTTTGCCTTACATAAAACAGGAACTAAATATCTCAACATTGATATTCCTATCCACTTGGTTACAGGCGTGTTTTAGTTTGCATGGCTTATAAAACCAATACCTATTAGTATTATATACCCTATGAATTTGAAGCAGTCTGATTGGTCGAGAGGTTCGCACGCGCGAGTCCAAAAAAAGTGATAACTTCTGTAATGTTTTCTAGCTAACCGGTGTTGCTCACTGATTATAAGCGGACATTAATCTGGGGTCTTCCAGCACCAAAACTACATCGGACACCCAGGACCGATCCATTCCGTTACTATCCATTCATCGCCAGTGGGATATTTAGTTCACTTTTCGCCGTTTCTGGTAATGATAATTCATTGGTCGTTTCATAATCCGATGAAGATTCCAGTCAATTGATAAAGGTCGTTCTTTCATTGTTTCGACAGATTCGTCAAAATGGCGCAACAAATGTTTTACTTCTAGTCTCCACACTGAAGGGTTTGGATTTTGTAAGCAGTATTATGAATGGCCAATTCTTGTTCTATTCGGTTCGATAAGACGAGAGAAATTTAACAATAAACCCACGGTCGGCGAATGTAGTTAAACGGAATAGTCGAGCGTGGGTATCCAAGGATTGTCGATCTATTACATTAATTTGTTCAGGCAACTATCTGCTACTTCATTGTATTCCTTGTTACTTGCTACATGTGTTGTTATTGCCCGCTGCAGTGTTAACTCCGACATAAAAATAGCTGAACGCCGCTATTATGACCATAAAAAGTCACATGAACATATATATACATTACTTTGTATTTACTCGATAAACAATAAAATGTAAATCAGAAAATGATTGAAATGTTCTTGTTAAAACTCTCACCTTCTTCCAGAGGACGAGATCCGGCAGGTGTTCCACAATACAGGTGTGGATTTATCGGAGCAGGAAGTAGACGAGTTAATTGAGGAGGCGGATGAAAACAAAGATGGCGTCATCTCTTATGAAGGTAAGGCTCAGATGGCTGCACTGTCTTCTTTATCGTCAACAATCCTTACCATTATCACCATCATCACCACCTCGAATATCTACACCATGAACATCGAGAGGTACATGTATCACCTTCATAAATCATGGTCACCATCATTCATTAACACCAGATATGTCATCATCATCATCATCATCATCATCATCATATCGCCATCAACACCAGAAATGTCAACAATAGCGTTGATAAAGTTACCGGCAGCATCAGAGTCAGGAGAAACAAAATCAGGTGATGCATAACCATTAACCTCGAACATCTACACCATGAACATCGAGAGGTACATGTGTCACATTCGTAAATCATGGTTACCATCATTCATCAATACCAGATATGTCATCATCATCATCATCATTATCATCATCATCACCACCAGCGTCATCATCATCATCATCATCATCATCATCATCATCATCATCATCGTCATTCTCATCATCATAATCATCAGAATCATCAGAGTTACCAGAACCATCATCATTATCATCAGTAACATCCTCAACAACAACAACAAAGGCATTATTGGCATCAACATCGGCAGAAGTAGCACAACGTAATCAACATCATAAGCAACAAAACAAAAATGGTTTCATAATATTGAAATAAATACCTACAATACATTCGACCCCTAAGCATTTGGTATTATGAAAGCATTTTCAAACAATAAACCAATTACATCTTCTATGAACCTTTATTTATTTATTTCATCATCGTCTTGCATATTTCAGAATTTGTTCAGACGGTGTGTGAGAAAGACTGGTGACCAGCTGTCGTGTGATGGTGACCAGGTGTCACGCGGTGATGACTAGGTGTCACGTGATGGTGATTAGGTGTCACGTTATGGTAACCAGGTGTCACGTGATAAAGTTTAACATATTTTAGCTGCATCTTACCTAGACAAGATAAAGAACAACAAAAATGGCAAAGATAACAAACTATAACACAAAGCCCATTAAATATCATGAATTACTATCTTTGAGAAAATCAACCCAGGAAAAATTTGGTCGTAAAGGGCAAAAGAAGCTGCGACGGGAACAATCGATCAAACCAACGAGTAACATGAATAGCTTTCATTGATAAAAAAAAGTCTTCCATCTTCGCAAGCATACAATTATATATTTGTATATATCCTCTTAATTGTAGCATTTTTTGAAATATCACACCTGCATCTTAAATTATTATTATTATTATTATTATTATTATTATTATTATTATTATTATTATTATTATTATTATTATTATTATTATTATCATTATTATTATTATTATAAATATGTCCAATTACAGAGAGAGAGAGAGAGAGAGAGAGAGAGAGAGAGACAGACAGACAGACAGAGACAGAGACAGAGAGACAAACAGACAGTCCGACAGACAGACACACAGACAGACAGAGACAGACAGACACAGAGAGATAGACAGAGACAGAGAGACAGAGAGAGACCGGCAGAGAGATAGGCAGAGAGAGACAGATTAGACATGGATACAGAAAGAGAGAGAGGGGAGATGCAGACAGAGAGACAGACAGAGACAGAGAGAGAGAGAGAGAGAGAGAGACAGACAGAAAAAGAGAGATGATTTTAAAATTTATCAAGTTTATCATGTATTTATGTTTGCCATGTTTAGGGTCATAATACTTTATTTGGTATTTTCCGCGTGACTAGTTTATGTCTATTAAATACAATATTTATTCTTTATTATTCATGCAAAGCGACTAGGTCACAATGGACTTATTTGCATGTTTTATACTTTGTCAGATACAACTTGGTAAAGCCTCAGTAAAAATGGAATAAACATAAAAAAATTCAAACCAGTTACTTGCAACAATATAGTGATCTCCGTTATTCAACAAATCTTACCATATTGTTAGATGTTTCTGCTTTCCTTTTTTCCATAGATATAAATAAAGAAGTTTTGTTTTCAAACTGTTTTTATTGTTATTACGGTGCTATGGTGGTGGTAAGGTGGTGGTGGTTGTAATAGTGGTGGTTGTAGTGGTGGTTGTACTGGTGGTGTTAGTGTTGCTGAGGATGGTGTTTTTTTACGATGATGAGGATGAGGCGGGACGAAAATGATAGTAGTGTGGGCTTAGTTAAGTTGAAACTTATTTACATATGGTCGATTGAGACGCAAGTTAATTCAGCTTAAATTAATCCGTCTTGACTGTCCACTTCCTGGGTAGAGCCACTACTTAGGTACTGAGTACCTGGAGCAATGAGCAGTAAATAGTCTTGCTAAAGGACTAACATTACGTGGTCAGTTTCGGGGTTCGAGCCCGGGACCCTCCGATCCGGAATATAACGTCTTAATCACTATATGCCCAGTAGTGTGGGTGATGGTGGTGATGTAGGCGTGGATGGGTGTGCTTGCGATGATGATGGCGGAGTATGGTGATTATGGCATTGATTGATCATGGTTAGTGGTGGTGGAGGCGGTAGTGGTGGTCGAATGGATGTTGGTGATGATGATGGTGATGACAGTGATGGTGGTGGTGGTGGCGCTATTGTTGTTGGTGGTGGTATATAGTTGTGGTGGTTATATAACCTCAAATTAAAATATCGAAATAAACTTATAAAACATTATTCCGACATGTTCGTTGCTTTTTACGAAGTTTCTGAACCTTCAATGACAAACTCAAGAAAGAAAACTCAGATAGACATTGCAGAAATTGTACGAGTTATCTTTCTTTAAAACAAACAAAAAATACCACTTTTCTTATCTGAAATTTGTTTTGTTCTTATCATAATGTTGATAAATATGGAAAAAATCCCCGCAAGCTTAACTCCTGTCATCTTTGCTGTTGACATACATTCCTTATGTACACTGTTTTATCGGCCGAAGTTACATAAACAAATACACAAACCCACATGAAAAAAATATGTCACATTTTTTCAATTAAACATTATCAAAGGCGAGCTGATGCCAATTGCAAATGGTCACATTAGTTTAGATATTAAGAGGGAATCGCTGTGCTACTTTGATATTTTTATATAAATCAAAACATCGATAATGCCTTGTTGATAAAATATATATGTTCCCAGTAAGCCTGCCAAAGAACGAAATGCTTAAATATTGACAAAAAGTGTCAATGGAGAACAACATGCTTCCTAACCCGTTGGAGTTGGTAGATCAGGATCTGTACATCTTACTGCACAGTTATCATCAATGTGTATTTAGAAGTGCAAATTACGCTCGTGTATTAACAAAATCTAGCTTACAATGGCTTAATTATATATATATATATATAAAAAAACTATTTAAATATGTTTTATTGAAGTTGTCATATTTAAACGTGTTACATTAATAATGTCTCCCAGCTGACCCGCTTTGCGCTGGTTGTTCTACCCAGACCTTTGTCTTAATCCAGCAGTGGGCACTGACAATGGTCCTGATTGTGTCGTTTCCGAGCAATATTAAAAACAATACAAACATAAATAAATGATAACGTTACAGTGAGGATTTTTGTTTTGTTAATAAAATAACATTCAACATATGTGTCGATATCAGTAAACGTGGCTGCTGTCCGGGGATCATCTTATGATTAGGGATGGTGGGCGGTGTCCCGGTTTGTAGCCCCAGTCCAGACAGGCCATGTTATACACAATATTTCAGATGGTAGTAGTTTTACCCAGGAAGTTATAATTCGACACAAATTAAGTCGAAACTTGTTTTTAAATCGACTCAAGCAAGCTTTAACGTCAGTTTTATTTTATTACCGTTTTGATTACATATACATTTAATATAATTGTAATGTGTAGAGACTTGCTGTGGTGGTTTCTACCCAGATAGTTATCTGGAGCCAACGATAACACAATATAGCTGGACCTCGGCAGAATGACCATAATTATCACGTATAAAACACATATGTTGATTGCTTTTACCTGTGGTTAGTAGTTTACGTTTCATTTACTAAATTTTAATCGATTTCGATTGTTGTATAAATGGTTAATTGCGAAGGTTACAAGTAATTTAAATAAAAAGGTACTGATCCTGCAAAAATTATATTTGTAACTAGGTTACTAGGTTACTTGACAGCAATTTTGAAAAAGTTTGCTTCTCTACTCTGTACAATGGTAACAAAATAAAGACAATACTCGCCACCCGTGATTTGGGAAGTTTTAGATTACAATAACGGTACAAAAAGCAATTACGATATACCGGCGATACACACCTTATTCTCAACGTTCCTTCATCTTAAAGATTAATAAATGTGTATAAATTAACCTTTTATACAAGAATAGTAAAGGTGGGCGATGGTCACCTGATTTATATACATGTGGGATATGTATCGAGTCAATGAATCTACTTTAAAGGTATATTCCGACAGTCTGGATATCTTTCTCAAATAACCTAACATAACATTGCTTTAATTGTTGGTCGCTACGACGTATTTTAAAAACAAAAACAAAACAAGAGACAAACTGTCAGATAGCACCTTTAAGTCCTGGATGTTTGGTCGAAAGGCGAAGACTCCATACGTAACGGGCAGTGTGTCGTTAGATAGGTATGTATTATTAGGTATTTCTTCAGTTTATTAATGCCTTTTGTGTACGTGTGTTATTGTGCATTTGTGATACGCATGCGTGTAATCCGTATGTATGCAATTTGTCTATATGATAGATATATTTGTTGTGGTAACTTTTCTAGTCGTAAACAAATAAATGCATATGACAGATAATGATATAAAGGTGTAGGTAGTTATGATTGCATATGTATGTTAGACTGTGTCTATGTTTTGGAGTAAAACAACCCACACAATCAACAATACCACATCAGCAACAGTAAAACTACCTCTTTCAACTTTCCACTTATCACTGCAACCACCAGAAATACTACCACTTCTGTTACACCAGCAACAACCATCACTGCCACTTCTGTCACACCAGCAACAACCATCACTACCACTTCTGTTACACAAGCAACAACAATCACTACCACTTCTGTCACACCAGCAACAAACATCACTACCACTTCTGTCACACCAGCACCAACCATCACTACCACTTCTGTCACATCAGCAACAACCATCACTTCCACTTCTGTCCCACCAGCAACAACCATCACTACCACTTCTGTCACATCAGCAACAACCATCACTACCACTTCTGTCACACCAGCATCAACCATCACTACCACTTCTGTCACACCAGCAACAGCCATCACTACCACTTCTGTCACACAAGCAACAACCATCACTACCACTTCTGTCACATCAGCAACAACCATCACTATCACTTTTGTACCACCAGCAACAACCATCACTACCACTTCTGTCACATCAGCAACAACCATCACTACCACTTCTGTCACAACAGCAACAACCATCACTACCACTTCTGTCACACCAGCAACAACCATCACTACCTCTTCTGTCACATCAGCAACAACCATCACTACCACTTCTGTCACACAAGCAACAACCATCACTACCACTTCTGTCACAACAGCAACAACCATCACTACCACTTCTGTCACATCAGCACCAACCATCTCTACCACTTCTGTCACATCATCAACAACAATCACTACCACTTCTGTCACACCAGCAACAACCATCACTATCACTTCTGTCACACCAGCAACAACCATCACTACACTTTCTGTCACATCAGCAACAACCATCACTACCACTTCTTTCACATCAGCAACAACCATCACTACCACTTCTGTCACGCCAGCAAAAACTATCACTACCACTTCTGTCACATCAACAACAACCATCACTACCACTTATGTCACACCAGCACAACCATCACTACCACTTCTGTCACACCAGCACAACCATCCATCACTACCACTTCTGTCACATCATCAACAACAATCACTACCACTTCTGTCCGATCATCAACAACCATCACTACCACTTCTGTCATACCAGCAACAACCATCACTACCACTTATGTCACACCAGCAACAACCAACACTACCACTTCTGTCATATCAGCAACAACCATCACTACCACTTCTGACACACCAGCAACAACCATCACTACCACTTCTGTCACATCAGCAACAAGCATCACAACCACTTCTAGCACACCAGCAACAATCATCACTAGCACTTCTGCACACTTAAAACAACAACAATGAAAACAAGAATGACAACAACAGAAACAACACTACTATTTTTGCCACTACTTCTACTACAAATGGTGCTTCTAGTGCTACTGCTGTTGCTATTACTAGTGCTACTACTACTTCTCCTAGTATTGCTACTACTACTACTATTACTACTACTACTACTACTACTACTACTACTACTACTACTACTTCTACTACTACTACTACTACTACTATTACTATTTCTGCTACTCTTTCTGCTACTACTACTTCTTCTACTATTGCTACTACTACTACTACTATTTCTGTTATTACTACTACTACTACTACTACTACTACTACTACTACTACTACTACTACTACTATTTCTGCTACTACTACTTCTTCTACTATTGCTACTACTACTACTACTCCTAGTACTACTACTTCTACTACTATTATTATTATTACTACTACTACTACTACTACTGCCTTTACTACTACTACTACTACTACTACTACTACTACTACTACTATTACTACTACTTCTACTACCACTACTACTACAACTACAACTAGTATTAGTATAATATAAAAGTATTAGTAAAAATACTAAAAACTAATAACAGTTAATAATATGATCTGAGTACATATTTTGGTCAGGTGTCTGGAAGATCCTGTCTGTGTTACAATTATTGTCACCCTTTAAGAACACGTTATCAGTAGAGGCCAGCCACAGCCTTGTAACCCCGACATTTGACCTTAAATCTTGTCACAGTTCCCCGATAGAAACATGGCGCCTGGCAGGACAATATGTCTGATTCTCGTTGTCTGGGTCGTGGTGTCGCAGTGCAAAAATAAAAACAACAATAAGTAGATTCACATCACATTAAAACATTGTAAAAACAACATCGAAAACTCTCACAGGGTGCACTCAAAGCTAGCTGGCTTTTCGATCAGATGTTTAAAGACTAGTAAATAGATTGCTGTTTTCCGGATCCTGAGGTCCTAGGCTAGGGTTGGAGGCCTGGATGCTGGTTTCCGGATCCTCAGGTCCTAGGCTAGAGCCTGAGGCCTGGATGCTGTTTTTTGAGATCCTAATGTCCTAGGCTAGAGCTGGGGGACAGGATGCTGTTTTCTGGATCCTGAGGCCCTAGGCTAGAACTGGAGGCCTGAATGCTGGTTTCCGGATCCTAAGGTCCTAGGCTAGATCTGTAGGCATGGATGCGGTTTTCCGGATCCTAAGGTCCTAAGCTAGAGCTGTAGGCCTTGATGCTAGTTTCCGGATACTAAGATAATAGGCTGGAGGTGGAGGCCTGGATGCTGTTTCCTGGATCCTAAGGTCCTAGGCTAGAAATAAATAGTAAAGAAATAAATTATAAAAATGTCAAATTTAAAAATTCATACACTTTTGTGTGTCTTAACATTCACACGTTCGTACGTTGCCTATGATGTTCACTTGTACTTAACGCCATCGCGTTTTACAGAGTCCAAGAATGTACGGGCCACGGACTCGTGTTCCGGACGTTGTAACCAGGGACTGAACGCCAATTACGACTGTCAGTGCAATACTGCATGTGTAAACTACAACGACTGCTGCAACGACTACGACGAACTTTGTCTTGGAGGTAAGAATTTGAAGAACGTCTCTAAGCGCATTTATTGTCTTTTCGGAACTCCTTGGTTTAATTCGTCATTATGACAACGCATGACAAGTTATTTGAAGACAGAATCTTTTCAGTTTATATACATCTGTTACTGTTTCTTTGTTACGGACATAACAAATTGTCTTTGCTCTTTTCCTTTAAGTGACTGTTTGGTACTTCATAGTTATCGAGTTGTTAATAATTATGTTTTTAATTTATACACCCGACAATGGTGACGTAGTCATTACAAAGGAGTTACCGAATGGGTTATAGTTGCTTATGAGAGCTGAATCTTGTAGGTTAGTCGTCATGATTCATCGCAGCGACGTAATCATTGTTTTTGTTCTCAGTTATTGCGACGTCCGCCTACAATTGGTGGAGTGCAACCCCAAGTGTTTGAGACAAATCATTGAAGCCCAGCACGTAAGTTGTTAGACATCAACAGAATTGAAAAAAATGTCGCCTCGACCGGAACCATAGAGTTATCATCGTCATAAACTTTCGGACATGGCCGGAAATCACGACTTTATTTCGGACATGGCCGGAAATCACGACTTTATTTCAAACATGGCCGGAAATCACGACTTTATTTCATACATGGCCGGAAATCACGACTTTATTTCGGACATGGCCGGAAATCACGACTTTATTTCGGACATGGCCGGAAATGACGACTTTTTTCGGACATGGCCGGAAATCACGAGTTTATTTCGGACGAAAATGACGACTTTATTTTGGACATGGTCGGAAATCATGACTTTATTTCGGACGCTTTTCTGATATTCACTTCATTATTTACGATGACTCGATCTTTTCCTCCGACAGCGTCGTGTGCCGGCCGATGCGAGACGCCGTACGACAACAGCAAACCGTGCCAATGTGACCATAACTGTTACACGTATGCAGACTGCTGTCCTAACTACGAGTTACTGTGTCACGGAGCAACCACTCAAGGTAACATCATCATCATCATCATCATCATCAAAACATCATCACCATCATCATCTTCTTCTTTTTCTTCTTCTTCTTTTTCTTTTTTTTTCTTCTTCTTCTTCTTCTTTTTCTTCTTCTTCTTCTTCTTCTTCTTCTTCTTCTTCTTCTTCTTCTTCTTCTTCTTTATTGTAACGTATTGTTTATTGTCACAGAGCGTACGTTTTCTACAAATTGCAGAACTCTGTTTTATCGCTTCCAATGGAGCGATGACAAATAATTTTAAAAAGGGTTACGCAAATGGCACTAATACAGCTTTGTGGTTTACAACAGTTTTTATTAATATGTCAATCAGAGTAAAGGTTGGATCTAGTAATATAAGACAATAAAACATCAATACACAAATACATACATTAAAGTTATAATTACAGAAAATTGAAGTTAAATTAAACTAGCACTGTTCGTTTCTATTGTAGTCGAAAAATGTTATAAATGGCAGTATATTTTATAGTTCAAAGTTCAGTGTTCCAGCATTGGAAATAAAGATATATTTTAAACACTCACAAAGAGTTACTTGAAAACATGATGTTCGCATCAATACACATGGCTGTTATTACTGTCACTAAAAGAAAGGTGACGAATATAATAATTTCTTCACTATACACGGGTCTTCATTCTTCTTGAATAGATGTCATCTGCTTTCAAGTTGTACTCATTATTTGTAGGTAATTTGGGTAAGGTTGCCTCTATCTTAGACTGTCTTCCCAGGATGGGTCTGCTATGGATCTAATAATCCCCTTCTGTTTTCCAAAGATGAATCTATCATGCCATGGGTTATCTATCCCCTTTCTTATCCCCAGGTGGATCTATTAATAAATTGAACAACTTCTTATACTCTATTCCAAACTCGATAAAGATTTACTGAATATTGTTATTTATATGAAACATTAATTGCAATAATGTTAAGTCATTAACAAAAATAGGATATACTGTTGTCTCAATAAAATCTACAGGTATGTTTATGCTGTAAAACCTATATACATTAAATGCCATGCTTAGCAAAGAATTGGGACTACTTGCTACTTTAAAGAATTAACAAAAATCTGATCATACATATAGAAAAACACATACCTCAGTACTCATAGGATTCCTTTTGTCACAATGTGACTCTTTCCTTATGTCTTTCTTTCTTTTGTCACGATGGACACTTTTCTAACTTTTGACCATCAATGTGGCCCACAACCAAAGGAATCATACACCCCGTGTCAACGATGTTATTCTCACTAGGAACCGAGCTGAACTGACTCGCACTTCTCACATGCACATTGACATACTCTGACCCAGACACAAACCAGACACTCCCATTCCAAGATCGGACCCCTCTTTGCCCCACTAATTTGTTTTGATAAACTTTTCATTCTGCACTCACAGCAACAAATCCCTGTCAGACTCACACTACACACACAAACTCACAACCTGACACCCTATTAAAAATAAACAAAGCTAACCTTGATTTCAATTTTGCGACACACCCCCTTACTTAAGGTGAAAATCTGTCTTTTCATCCTCTATGACACTATTCTTGCCTTGTTCCTCTAATCGTGATAGTTCCGACTAAGGTAATCTGCGCCAATGTTGTCCTTACCTTTGATGGCTACGATGGTGAACCGGTATACTTGTAGCAACAATGCCCACCTCATTAACCTACCATTAGTTTCTTTTGCTTTGTTAAGGTAAGCTAGAGCCATATGATCTGTCTCGATCAAAAAATGCTTACCATACAGGTACTGGTGGAACTTTTCCACTCCCCAGACTACAGCTAAGCACTCCTTTTCCACGACTGAATAATTAACTTCTCTCGGTAGTAGTTTCCGACTAGCGTAGCCCACTGGCATCTTACCTGTTTCTGTTTCTTGAAGAAGGACTGCTCCAATGCCTTCATTTGAAGCATCTGTGCGCAAAATGAAGGGCTTGCTTACCTGTGGGGTATGGAGAATGGGTGACTCCATCAGCCTTGATTTCAATTCTTGAAATGACTTTTCTTGTGGTGTTTCCCACTTCAGATTGTTTGGCCTGCCCTTCCTTGTCAGATCTGTCAGTGGAACAGCAATACTCGCAAAATTCGGAACAAACTTTCGATAGTATCCAACCAGCCCAAGAAATGATCGAAGTTGTGTTTTTGTCTGGGGTCTCGGTGCCTTGTTGATCGCTTTAACTTTTTCTGCCGAAGGCTTGATTTGCCCCCCTCGAATAAGATGACCTAAGAAGTCAAGTTCTTCAAAGGCAATTTTGCATTTGGTTGGCCTTGCTGTCAGATTTGCCAACCTTAACCTCTCCAACACAGTCTGCAAGACATTCAGGTGCTCTTCAAAGGTTGAGCTGAAGATGAGTATATCGTCTAAGAAATTTTCAACGCCGTCCAATTCCTTCAACAACTTTCTCATCATTCGGCTGAATGCCCCTGGTGCCGTAGACAATCCAAATGGCATTTTCTTAAACTGCCAATGTCCCTTGCTCGTTGAAAAGCTTGTGTATTTTCGGCTTTCTGGTGCAACTGGGATTTGCCAATAACCTTTGGATAAATCAATGCGAGAAAAGTATCGACAGTTGGAAAGTTTCGCGAAGATTTCATCTTGGTTGGGAAGTGGTTCAGCATCAAATACAGTGACTTGGTTGATTTTCCTGTAGTCAATGCAAAATCTATTGCTTCCATCAGGTTTTCGAACAATTACCACTGGTGATCGGAATTCAGAGTCTGATGGTTCAATGATATCCATTTTTAGCATACTATCCACCTCCTGGTCAATTGTCTCTTTCATTGCATATGGTAGAGGATAACTTTTAGATCTTATTGGCTCATTGGTCGTTGTGTGAATGTGATGTTCACCTAGATTCGTGCTACCTGGTACATCTGTCAGTACATCTGAGTATTTGTCAAGCACTTTGAAGACCCTGTCTTTCTCTGTAAAGCTCAGTGTATCTCCGAGGATCACATCTTTGGCAAACTCCGTTTGATTTCTGTTTAGCAGGAGGACTGTATTGTCATCCTTTCCTTGTTGTGATGTCTTCAACCCTTCCGCTACACCTTCTTCAATCACGGCTGCAGTGACATGAACAAATATGCCACTACCCGCTGAACCACTTTGTTCTTCTTCATGCGTTTCCTGCAACTCTCCAGAATTTTGTTGAACGTCAACATCTGCCATAAAAGCGACATTTTCGCTTCTCACCTGGTACTTTTTCAACATGTTGGCATGGAAGATCTTTTCCTTTCCATCCATCTTCAACTTAAAATCCACCTCTCCAATCTTGTCAATGATCTGGTATGGACCCTTCCATTGCATCAGCAGTTTATTGGTGTTTGTTGGCAATAGCACCAGCGCTTTGTCCCCAACGTTCAAATTCCGTACCTTGGCTCTCTTGTCAAAATTCTTCTTATGCCTGTCTTGAGCCTTCTTTAGCTCTTCTTGTGCGACTTTCATTGTCTCTTCTAGCCGTTCTCTTAGGTCTAGAACATACTGGTAGACTGTTTTCACCTCCCCGGGCTCAATGTTCTTCGTCATGAGCTCCTTCAATATCATCATAGGTCCTCTGACTGTTCTACCGTACATCAGTTCAAACGGTGAAAATCCGGTGCTGGCTTGAGCGGCTTCTCTGTATGCAAACAATGCAGGACCGATAAATTTGTCCCAATCCCTTGGTCTCTCTGAACATAGCTTCTTGATGATTGCCTTTAACGTGCCATTGAACTTCTCCACCAATCCATTGCATTGAGGGTGGTAAGGCGTTGTTACCAATTGTTTGATGGACAGCAATCTACTAACCTCTTTCATCACACCTGACACAAACTGTGTCCCCTGATCACTAAGAATCTCTCTAGGAACTCCCAGCCTAGCAAAGATTTCAACCATAGCCTCTGCAACAGTTTCTGTCTCTATATTCTTCAAGGGTACTGCTTCCGGATAGCGTGTTGCATAGTCGACCATGGTAAAGATGTACCTGAACCCCCTTTCACTGCATGGTTTGATTGGACCAATCAGATCTACTGCAACTCTGTCAAATGGACTTTCAATCACTGGCATTTCTCCTAGCGGACTTTTAGGGACTCTTCCTTTTGGTGCAAATCGTTGACACTGATCACAAGATGCACAGTGTCGTTTCACATCAGCCGGAAGTCCGGGCCAATAGAATTGTGACATAATTTTGTCTCTAGTCTTGTCAACCCCGAGATGCCCTCCAAAAGTTCCTTCATGCGCCAGCCTCATAATATCTAATCTGTATGTAACTGGAACAACAAGCTGCTTCAGTGGCTGTCCCTTGTTATACGTTGGAGATTTAAACTCGCGGAAAAGAATATCGTCCTTCTTAAAATATCTGCATGTGTTGAACTTCCCAGATGTCTGAATCTTTCCCGCCTTTTCAAAGTCTCTTAAGGCATCTAATGTTGTATCTTTCTCTTGCGCTTCTTTTAGCTTTAAAGGCCCCACTTCATTCAGAACTCCCTTCATGACTTTCATCGGTTTTGGCTTGGCTTCAGATTCTTTTACTTGTGCACGAGTTTGAACTGCACCTGCTTCTTCCATTGTGGATTTCCCCCCTTCTGTTTTCTCAGATTCTAACTTGTGCTGCTCCTCGACTTTCATACGTTCCCATAGGCCCTCAAAGTTGCCCAAAATTAAATCATACACCGGAGCTTCCATCACAAGTGCCTCTACCGTTCCACTGTAATATGGTGTTTCCACTGATATGGTTGCAACTGGAAATTTTCTGACAGTTCCATCAATCAAGACACAACTTCTGTTCTCACCTTTGTAGTCTTCCTCTTTAACTAAACTTGCTTTTACTACAACACTGCTACAGCCAGTGTCTCTAAGTACACTTACTTCTGTCTCACCTACCTTCCCTGTACACACCGGTAGTCTATCTACCTTGCCAAAACATCCTTTATTACATGCTGCACTTACCAAGGGTAACTCATGTCCACATCTTAGAGTAACCTTGTCATCAGTCTTACAGCATTCTTTCATTCTATTCATACAGGCGCCAGCTATATCTTTCTTGGCATATCCTGGTCTCGGTGCATACCTAGCACCAACATTTGGCCTATCATCTCTTCCTGCACCATATCTATACCCACCTCTCCTCCTACTTATCATTGCACTTGCTTTCTCTCTCTTCGTTGGACAGTCTCTCGCTAGATGACTGCCATTGCAAATGAAACATTTCTTACTTCCCTCAATGTCTCTCCGACCAATGACCTGTCCCGTATGGGCCTCGGTGTACTTGTCAGCTAGTTCTACCATTTCTTTAACCGACGATGGGTCTCTCTCCTTTAAGTAGACAGATAAAGGTTTACTTACCTTTTGGAGCAACTGCTCCCGGATGACAAGATCCTTCAACCCGTCATAGGTCTCGTTAGTCTTCGAAAGTTCTACCCACCTGCTCAGGTAGCTTTCCAACCTAACTGCATACTGCGAGACTGTCTCGCCTGGTTCTTGTGTTGCTGATCGTAGCTTGATACGAAAGCCCTCCTCTGTCATCCGAAACCTTTTGAGTAACGCCTCCTTTACCTTGTCGTAGTTGAGGGCGTCCTCAACTGACATCCTGCTATATACAGCTAATGCTGTACCCTTAAGATAGGCACTTACCGTTGTACCCCAGGTATCCCTTGACCATTTGGCTGCTACCGCAAATCTCTCGAAACGCTGAAGATATGAATCTATTTCATCTTTTGTCTCATCAAAATTCGGCAGCTTAGGCAACCTAGCGCCATAATTATGCCCTATTTGCTCTACTGAATCAGTAGATACCGAATTACTATCTACCCTTAATCTTTCCAACTCAACCTCTCGCTCTCGCAACCGTGTTTCTACCTCCATTCTCCTTATTTCTCTCTCTTGTGCCCTTTCTTCTCTCTCACAAAGCTCTAATTTTTCCTTTTCTACATAATCCCGCAACTCAGCTCCATCTAGTCCTAACAACCTTGCATTTTCAATTAGAGTACTGAGATCCATGTTTAACTAACTATGTACGTTATTGAGAAACCAAACAACAAAGATTTTACTTTACAGTAAACCAATACCCAAGTACAAAAATTTAACCACAAAATTCACAACCCTAACTTCCCCTTTAACCTGGAGTTTCAGTGAATGAGCTACACCCTAGCAGTGACAATAATTTATGGCCAATTAATTACCCTGGCCTCAGATAACCCCAGATATTCCCTCGGTCAACTAATCCCAACACCCAAAGCCAGTTAACACTTTATCCTAGTCAGTACAGATAAACATCGGGCTTATCAGTCAGGAATGGCAATTTGATCCCTGATGCTAGCAGAGTATGAAACGTGTCGTCTGCAGAGAACAGGTTTAATGTAAACAATGTATGAAGATACCACAACGCTGTATTTAATGAGTGCACAAATTTTGCCCACCCCACCCGCGCAGTACCATGTTTGTCACAGAGCGTACGTTTTCTACAAATTGCAGAACTCTGTTTTATCGCTTCCAATGGAGCGATGACAAATAATTTTAAAAAGGGTTACGCAAATGGCACTAATACAGCTTTGTGGTTTACAACAGTTTTTATTAATATGTCAATCAGAGTAAAGGTTGGATCTAGTAATATAAGACAATAAAACATCAATACACAAATACATACATTAAAGTTATAATTACAGAAAATTGAAGTTAAATTAAACTAGCACTGTTCGTTTCTATTGTAGTCGAAAAATGTTATAAATGGCAGTATATTTTATAGTTCAAAGTTCAGTGTTCCAGCATTGGAAATAAAGATATATTTTAAACACTCACAAAGAGTTACTTGAAAACATGATGTTCGCATCAATACACATGGCTGTTATTACTGTCACTAAAAGAAAGGTGACGAATATAATAATTTCTTCACTATACACGGGTCTTCATTCTTCTTGAATAGATGTCATCTGCTTTCAAGTTGTACTCATTATTTGTAGGTAATTTGGGTAAGGTTGCCTCTATCTTAGACTGTCTTCCCAGGATGGGTCTGCTATGGATCTAATAATCCCCTTCTGTTTTCCAAAGATGAATCTATCATGCCATGGGTTATCTATCCCCTTTCTTATCCCCAGGTGGATCTATTAATAAATTGAACAACTTCTTATACTCTATTCCAAACTCGATAAAGATTTACTGAATATTGTTATTTATATGAAACATTAATTGCAATAATGTTAAGTCATTAACAAAAATAGGATATACTGTTGTCTCAATAAAATCTACAGGTATGTTTATGCTGTAAAACCTATACATTAAATGCCATGCTTAGCAAAGAATTGGGACTACTTGCTACTTTAAAGAATTAACAAAAATCTGATCATACATATAGAAAAACACATACCTCAGTACTCATAGGATTCCTTTTGTCACAATGTGACTCTTTCCTTATGTCTTTCTTTCTTTTGTCACGATGGACACTTTTCTAACTTTTGACCATCAATGTGGCCCACAACCAAAGGAATCATACACCCCGTGTCAACGATGTTATTCTCACTAGGAACCGAGCTGAACTGACTCGCACTTCTCACATGCACATTGACATACTCTGACCCAGACACAAACCAGACACTCCCATTCCAAGATCGGACCCCTCTTTGCCCCACTAATTTGTTTTGATAAACTTTTCATTCTGCACTCACAGCAACAAATCCCTGTCAGACTCACACTACACACACAAACTCACAACCTGACACCCTATTAAAAATAAACAAAGCTAACCTTGATTTCAATTTTGCGACATTTATGGTCGTGTTACATTTATGATGACACCGGTTAGGGCGGTAAAAGATGTGTTCCACAACGCTGTATATGTGTTTGTATTTCCTTCCACTTGTAGGGTTCGTCTTGTCGTGTAAGTCATCTTATTTTGTTTCTAGAAGGTTTTCATATTTAAATGACTTCAATACTTGTCAATAATATGTTTAATCGCTTTTAAAATTAAGTTTAAAATTCTGGTAAACTTGCAAACATGGGAGATAATTTTCATGCATTATGTGCTAACTATACATGTTTCATGATAGACTTGACATATTGTCTTTAGACCTTGGGTACATTATTCATTGTTTATATGAGTCAATAATATATGAATTTATGAAATCTTTCCTATACATGTTATGTATATGTTACAACCATGAAATAACTGTATTACTTGAAATCATGAGATACCATCATTTAAACAAACAATAAAGTCATCATCAGTCTTAGAAAGGTGTATTGCTTTATGATACCGGATCATCATCATCATCATCATTTGTTCCACATTGTGCCATTTACTTAGGTGAGACGTCCTTAGCTAAACTACGATGATGTAGAAACAGGAATGATATATTATAACAAGAGAGAAGTAACGAATTTTCTTTGGACGCATGGGAAATGCAAACAAGAGAAAAGTGGATAATACTCGACTTGTACATTGTACATCGTCGTTACAAGTGCATTTTAAAATTAGTCTTTCGTTTAAAACATATTTATACTTACCATTCAGGAAACATAAACTTAAACATCTTAACTCATTGTCGGGAAACATGAACATGTATATTGTTTAAAGTTGTATCTGAAGGTTTACCGATATCGAATGCATGCAAAAATATTTTCCTACGGATTGTTTGGGGGTAGGAGGTGGTTGTTGCTTTTAGTTACATCCAAGTAGCCAGTTATGATCATTATGACGACGTCCAGCTGTTTTGGTGGAGGAAGACCCCAGACACATGTCCGTGTAGAACCACCGGCGCACCGCAGGTCAGCTGCACAACCTTCACACATTAAGTCCTTCGGCCCGAACGAGAATCGAACCCACTCGGTGGGAGGTTAAGTAGTCAGAGAAGTTACAAATCAGCGACTTTACCACTACGCCACGGGGGCCCCTGAACATGGATGTCGGTCACCAATAAACAACTTTCCGCAGGATCTTTTCAAACACATGTATAAACTGTCAAACACCACTTTAAATAGCGTGTGAGCTCTTGTAAAATCGAGGGATATGCCTCGTTCTCAGTGGCTGAAAAATCGGTTGAATAAAAAATCCTTTGCTAAAGCTCAAATAAGTGTTATGTTAGTAAATGTTTATTTTTACTATATTGGATTCATTTAAAGAGATATCGCACCTACACATATATGTTTATTTCAACAAGATCCAGCTATAAATGGCTGAGAAACACTTCTTGAAGCGTAGAACAAGCGATACATCGCATGGAATCTGGAAGTCTTTCATGCATAAAGTATTTTCACCTGACTGACACATGAGCCTTAGCAAGATGTTATGATCTTACGAGCGCCCCAATAAAGTCGTGTACCTCTGCTTCTGTATTCTTCACCCAGCTCCCAGCAGTCAGACCCTCAGCTCTGTGGTACAGGACATATGGAATGCGGACGTCAACAGACTGACGGCCCCCGATATACAGATCAACACTGCCGGTTCCAAGTATGTCTTCATGTAGTGTCCACCTGTCTGTATGTTTATTTGAATGTTTGTACAAAATATTTGACTAAAAGGTTATGTCACCCGTATGCTGTCTTTAAAATGGTGGCAATTGTTAAAATTTAACATATAATCATTTTTGCTCGCTTGTTGTAAATACAAACCCACACAGTAAATTTAACTGTTAGTATGTACTGGTATACACAATATATTTTTACAAAGTATAATGTTTGAATCATATCAATCATCTACTGTCTACTGCCTGTCTTTGTCAGTTACATCACCACCAGCACCCTGTACGTTCCTTGTTCGTGTGACCGACTTCTTGACAAGCTGACTTTTCCTTCCGGCCGCCATTTTCTGTTTTTAATATTCACTAAGTTATCACTAAACACAGTTTTGTTGATTAAAACAGGATCTGTCCACCCCACAATTGAACAAGCAAAAAGTAGTCTTGCGTATTTCCATAATTTACACTGAATCGTAATGCAAGGACGCATAGTGAAAATCCAGTAAAAGCCATAATATTATAAATTGTTTGTATTACATTGCCCAGTCTGTTTAACTTTATGCAATTTTGATGATAAAATATAACACTAAATGAACATTACCATCCGCTATAGCTCGCAAGAACACAGCAGTACGTGTAATGTCATCCGTATAGGGTAAAAGTGACTTTATTTCCCGCGGTAAAGTGTGTCAGCCGGTCACGGTTCTCAACCATTTTACCTTCTGCGAGTGTCCACAACATATAAAGCTCGTATAGTTTGACAAGTAACGGGTTGTCTAGCACGAATATTCTGCATAGCAAGTTATCCCCATCTGATATCATTGTCTTACAATTTGACAAGGCCAGACCTGGTAGCGCAATCGGTAGAGCATCGGCTCCTTGTACCGGAGCCACCGTGTTCGATCCCGGGCCGCAACATTCCAAAGTCGATACAAATGGTAATGGTATAGCTCCTTTGCTAACGCTATAGCAAATATAAGAGTAGTTCCACGACTGGTTGGCCGGGCATCAGGATAATGCGACTGGGTGTGGTATCATGCGAAGTGTTCACTGCATGCTATACACTGTGAAGGCAGCACTATATCTGCTTCAAGTGGACATCGTCTCTAGATAACTGAAATACTGTTGGTGGGACGATAAATCAAACAAACAAACTTACAACCATACAAACACTTTGACTTCTTTTCTGTAGTAATTAATGCATACTACAGAGGTAGCTTCGCTGTCATTATTTCTGTGGATCCCCGATATTCAGTTTGAAATTTTCAGGTTCTAATTTTTGTAGTATTTGCAGTCCTGACTTTCTGCCTAACTGCTTGGATTTATTATATCGCAACGTTTTTTTTTTTCACGAAAATTTTAGATTTTATATAATAAATACTGTTGCGTATGTTGATATTTCTCAATATTTGCCGACATAAATAGTAAATGTGACCTTTATTCTATCAGTATCGCCTCTTTGTATTCTATTTTAATTTTCTTGAAGCAACATAATCGTATGTGTTGAATGGAATTATTATTTTGAATGTTATGTTATGCATTTCGTTCTCTTGCCTTCACAGCTTGTTTGTGAGTGTGAGTGATGCAGCCCTTGCCCGCGGCACCTACCCTATGTTTGTGGATCTGTTGAATAACTACAACCCGTCCATTGGCCAAGCGGAAGTGGTCACCGCGACAGAGACGACAGAAAACACCCGGTTTATGGACGCCATATTGGCAACTGAAGTTATGGCGATTGCGCGAGCTTATCTCGTCTCTCAGAGTAAGGCGGGTGTTGAATGAAACTTTGCAAACATATAAAAGGCAATGGCAATGTGATGTGATTAATTAATTTTGCATATGACATTTATTTGTGTCCAGTTATAAGCCGTGGGCATCGTTTCGGCTTACCTCGCCTTTTGATGTATGCGTGTGTGCGTGCGTGCGTGGAAGGGTTGGGTTAAAAAGCTGTACAAAGATATATGTATGCAAACGTTATAGGTTTTCTGGCGTCAACAGTTTCACTATTAACAAGTCAGTAAACAAAGTTAGGTGTGATTGAGGTCGCCATATTGGTTACTGACCACAGCACGGTCTTGTAGAGTTGCTCAAGGAAATTAGCGGCGACCTGACCGGGGTACGAACCACGGACCCTATGATCCGGAGTCGTGCGTCCTACCACTTGACTATTCCGCTCCTCAGTTTATGATCTATATATGCATACTAAGCACTTGCAACGTTTCACCGTCGTTATTCAAGAACAGTAAACATTAAACACATTACAAAAGTAATAACCATGGCCGGGACATTACCTTGTCAGTCTAACTTTGGAAAATATAACATAATAGGATGTTTAATTAGTAAATTTAGCGTAAGGGTGGTTGACTGTAGCTTAGCTTGATTCTTGCTATGTTTGGCATGACAATACGGCGCGTTACTGACTTAAGCCCTCTTTTAGACAAGGTGGGTCCAGCCATTGCCGATTTCCGGGCCATCCTAAACGAGCTGTGGTTCAACCTTTACTCCCGGTCTTCTAGCAGCAGCATCACGGACAGCTCGGGGTTCGAACACGTTATGGTCGGTGAACGCACGGTACGCGCATAAACACAGACGTTAATGTTTTTGTTGTTTTGCTGTAATGTAAACGTTCATGTACATGTATATTTTTGAGCTAGCATTTATTGTTTTAAATATACGAAGCTTTATCATAATATGATGAAGTGAAGCTCTTAACAAATTAGCACATGGTGTAGATGATATAGCATGGTAAATTTGAAGCAAATTATTTTAGATATTAACAAAACCACATCTTGGACTAGAACAGGCATTTTTCATGCTTTATAGATTAAAAAGCCCATCTAAGACTAGAACAGGAGTTGTTCATGCTTTATAGATACCACTATGTTTGTACTTATATTAAATATACATTTAAAGAGCATTACTATTCTACTATTAGTAGGGTTAATTAATATACGGATTTAAAAAATGGTTTTGCAAGGGTCACATGCAGAATTTAAAATACGTTTTCATAGAATATATTTAAATCAACCTATATGTTATAATTTCGACCTTTCATTATTTAACACCAACCCCTATGGATCGCAAACGAGACCTGATGCTAGATGTTATTTCCTGGACTTGTTTATAAGCCATTATTGCTCCGGGTACTTCCGGTCTATTTCGTAAGCCCGGGAACTCCACGATCATAGAAGCATAAAACGCCAAGATGATCCAGGTACTGGAATAACAGCAATGTTGTGCTAAGTTTTAGCTGTTTTAGACAGAACACCCAAGATTCAATTGTCGAAAAGCGTATTTGCCAATCGTCTTAAAACATATATAATGTAAACTTAACTTACTCAACTTGTCACCAGGGGTCGTCAGTGTCGGGATTTCACAACTGGGTTCAGTTTTACCTGGAGGAACGGGTAGCCAATCTGAACTATCAGGGAATGGCGAAGGAAGCCGAAGTGAGTCGAATACTTACTCAAATATGTTCGGACCACTTCGAGTTATTTCAAAAGTTAAATCAGCTTTTTGACGACACTTTGACTGAATATGAAAAAATCCTAACTCTTTGATTTTTTGCAAAGTTGCAATTTTCTTCGTAAAATTAACGATCCAATTCACCATTTAAGAAGGACTGATATTCCTATTTACCTCAGTACACTTTACAGTGAACAAATTATACTGTCATGTACCATAACATTGTATATACGTTGTACAAATGCGGCTCTAATGAATCATTCATTAGTGTTTATTGTATTTTAGCGAGTTGTATAATGGTTTTCATTTCGCTCCCCCATTGCAGCCAAGTATGAAGGGCGCCATGTTCACGTGGCTGGGCGGTTCAAAGTCTCTCGGCTCGTTCTTTCTTGGAACCAGTCCTGAATTCGATCTAGCCCTGTACAGCGTCTGTGCCCTGATGTATCCCAACGCCCGGTGTAACTTCAATCTACAGGGTCACGCTGTTTCTATACAGACCTGGGACATTAACCATAAGACGGGTCTACAAATAGGATCAGCGTACCCAGCACTTTAGGCACTCTGATTATTGGATTGCCTTTATGTTTTGTGTGTAGCTCTGAAATCGAAATGAAATGAAACGTATTAACGTGGCATTTATAATCATTTAACACACATATTCTTTACATATAAACTTCTTTTATTTCGAGCGTAGAACGTAAGACTGTAATTGTTTGTGTTTTGCTTTATACACTACATAGAGTATCAACACACGCAGAACTTTAGACACTTTGATTAACTAGAACAAGATTTGTTTATGCACATATTATTATATACCTGCTATTCTTAAGTTAACCTGAAATTAATCCTTACGCACTGTATGTACAAAATAATTAAACAGGGGATTTTGCAAACGTGGCTGACGTTTATAAGCCTCCCTACCAACCAGCATCAGGCTTCAGCTTATCCTGTAGGTTGAACTGTCACCATTTTTCTAATAGTTCTTGTTCCATTTGAATGTTAAAAAAAAAATCATAAACTGTTATTGTCTTCTAGGTGTTCTCCCTACGACAAATAATATCAACTCACATTTGGCACAAGGCCGACTTGGAGAGCACACTCAGGGCTACAATCACTTTGATTATCTACATGTACAGTTTTAATGTAACCACGTGTGGTTCTTCTATAATCTGTCCCAACTTTAAAGTCTTTGTTTAAACAACAATCGGTTATTGTCACCAATATTGTCTTTAGAATATTATGAAAATCTTAAAACTATCAATAATGATGATGATGATGATGATGATGATGATGATGACGATGATGACGACGATGATGATGATGATGATGATGATGATACTAATATATCATAATTATAACTTCAACACCAGCATAAGCCTTTCATTTAACCTTCTGCTTTTTGTTATACAAGGCTGTTTGCATGCTTTTCAGAGATGTCTGTCATTTTTTTACGTTTATTATTAAATATATATCTAGAGACAATGCGATATAATTGCTTTGTTTCTCAAGACTGCGGTACAACATTGTATAGGTTCAAATGTTTGTAGACCTTGAATTTCTGGAGCCAATGGGTTTTTTTCAAATCTAAACTTTAAAAGAAAGTCAAACCAATGGTTAATGTACTTATTGTGAAATACATTATTTTCTTATCACGAGTCAATGCTAAAAGCTATGTAGGAAGTGTTAAAATCACACATACAATTCTTATGTGAGTCTAGCAAAGTGCGAACATTGTTGGGGTCATTGTGAAACTTGACTTCAGACCATGTGGTGTCACATTTAACGTGTGATTATGGTTACTAGTTTTGAAATAAGTGTCCGAGGTAGCAAAGTCTTCTTTCCGGTGTAGAGACAATAACATTTATTAGACAAAATTGTCTCCGACAAAAGGTGCTCCACTAAGTGAGGTGGTCCTCTGGCAGGTTTTGCTGTATTGTTTGTCTATAACTGTGTTACAACCTGGTGTAATAACACCAGGATATGTAATAAAGTTATTATTGCATTGTTACATTGTGCAGTTTTATTTTGAACGATTTGTTGAAGAAAGGACACAAAAGTTACCTCGTAGAGCATCATATTAAGGTACAGTTCACCAGAGACGGATCCGGCGGGATGCAGTCCGCCACACACACACACACACGCACACACAGACACACACACACACACACACACACATACACACACACATACACACACACACACACATACACACACACACACACATACACACACACATACACACAGACACACACACACACACACACACACACACACACACACACACACATACACACACACATACACACACACACACACACACACACACACACACACATACACACACACATACACACACACACACACATACACACACACACATACACACACACACACACACACACACACATACACCAATCAGGTAACAGAGTAGATTTGTGAAAACACATACAGTACTGTATTTAAGCTTAAAAATACTAAGCTTTTAATGTAAACTTTGTTGAGTCTTAGGTCGAAATTGGGGTCCCTTCTTGTGTATAAATATCTAGTATTTACTGTGATTACTGAGTTTAATGGATTCAAACCCCACCACAAACAATTTCTGGCTCCGCCCCTGCAATTCACTGGTACTGGTTTTTAATAATTAGCAAGCATTCATTTAATAGAAAAAAAATCTTTTTTTTTACCTGAATAATATCCACGTTTTTAACTAAAAGGTGACTGACAATGTATAGAAGCGCCGTGTAATACCCACATACTCCTTATCTGATCATCGACTTGAAACATTAACATCAAATAAAGAGATAATTGTCTACATGTATGTGCTGCGAAATAAATCAACACGAGCTTTTGATATAATATGTCAGTAATCATAAAATCTAAAATATGCATCATTTCATGTTTTATCTTTTTATATAAGCACTGTGTGTGGTTAAATGTGAATGAGCTATGATAAGGATAATAGATAAACTAGTCCTCCAGTCATCTCCCCTAAATCTCAATCATTGCCAAGTTGTAATCCATCTTAGTATTGATATATAGATTCGTTCTTCACAAACGTGTGATTCCTATACATATCATTGGATAATTCCCCTTTTCACGCATGGGTCTAAAATCCGGGGTATTCATACACCGAATACCACATTACCGTAAATGTAAAACAAAATATTAACTATGACTCTCCAGTGACGATATTTACATGTTCTCACTTGTATAAAAACATACATAACTTTGGCTTCTTGATGAAGAAACAACTCTGTACTGTGACCATATAGTGATACACTGATACGTCTTTTCAATGTGAGGAAATTCAACGTGGAATATCCTTGCGTGATACGAAGGAATAAACACAGACTCTGACGTTCGGAGGGACACTGTTATAACATGCATTTAAGTATAATAAGGTATTTGTATTATTGCTATAGTGACATCTAAAAAGCACATTACTAGTAATGAAATGTAAGTTCCTGAACTTATGGATCAACCCTTTTGTCTCATTCCTTATCAGTTATTCAGATATATTTAAAGTCGGCAATGTAGTGTGTTTAAACTTATAACATATGTCACTTTCTTAAACTAGAGATTATTATACAATGACATTTGAGCCATATTTTACATTAAAAAAATCAAAACCATTAATTTATATTAAATAATTTAAAACCAGATATTAGCAGGATTTCTTATAAAGTAAGTCTATAGAACAGAGACCCTTTTATGTGCATGGATCATGCGTTTAGATAGATGACATTTTATTTTGTAATTTTCTCTACGAACTGGTTAAGTCTGGATCATCCTCTGGTACAATGTGATCGGTTAAAGCTTCTACAACGTATACATTTAATGTGCAAGTATCGATTTTACCGGAAGACATTTAATATTTATATTTTCAGGTGTTGATTTTATACTTGCAGTCACCTCGAACAAACTGGTATACTCAGGTAGATGCTGGTCTTTGTTTTTAAACTTTAATTTTATTGCGATGCAAACTGTTTAGAAATAATGTAATAATTAAATAAAACACCTTTATTTAATAACTGTTTACAGAGCCTCAAAGCGGTGTAGCCTTGTTAATAATGTATGAATCATGATATAAATGTTATCTAACCTTGGCATAAGAACACACCGCGAGACACTTTGCAATTTTTTTATAATTATATCGTATGAAGTTTTGTTTATGAAGTGTATCGCAGTTGAGAAGTCAATGACTACGTTTTAATGAAGGTGTACTTGCCGTAATATGTTAGCGGGCTTAACACTTGTGATGATAAAGGTTAGTAAATATTTTATCGGATAGGATTTTTTAATATCATAGAATCATGTTAGGAACATAAGATTATTTGGCATTCATTTTACATGCATTCAGTCTATAACTTAAGCAATTAATAATAAATCAATTAAGGTTTGATTGTTTAAACCAACGTGTTTTAAGAACTGAAATAAACGACAACAAACTGACAGACATGAACTTTGACCTTAAATGGTGATGTTTTTAGCTTAACGCTGTTTATTTATAGTTGATATAACTCAGCAAATATTAATTTCCCTTGACTGCTCACTTCCTGGGTAGAACCAGTAGTCAAGTAGTAATTTACCTGAGGTCATGTGCAGTAAATAGTCTAGCTAAATGACATTACCTTGTGTTGTTTTCTAAACGTGAGACACTTTATGACTGGCGATGGCTACGTCAGTAATGTTTGATTATTTGCTATGTGTGCAACCTGAACATAGCATTTTGCAATCGTTTCAGATGTTTAGAGGACCTGCTCGAGGCTGATCCCTCATTCATAACATTAATAAAATTAAGAAGATTATTTCAAATTAATTATCAAAGCGACAGTATGTCAAACGATGCAACACGCGAGAACATAAGCTATAGATCACATGTATATCGTGAGAAAATAAAATTGCCAGTGCATGTATTATTAAATAATCAAAATTGCAAAAGCTTATTATATAGAATTCAAAAGCAATTGTAAAATCTGGCGCAAGGCCAGAAATCATTTCATAAAACCCACGAACAGATATGCTATCAGGATACGTATATTGAATACAGGTAACTTGTCAAATACTATTTTAATGAAGAGAAGATCAAATATCGATGGACGACAGAATGCTAAATCTATCGCGATTGTAGTTTCATACCCCATATTCGATAAAGAATCTCAGTATCCTGTATGAACGTGTTTCGCTCGTGGGTTTATCTTCTGGACAACAACCATTCACTGACGATTTAGATTGGAATGTTGCTTCATAAGGTACTTGTTAAATGGTTATTATATAAGCTTATGTTTGTGAATTGTATGCGTGTGAATTTTGTTGACGCTTACGCTCAACTGCACATTTAGAAGTTTGGACACTTAAACTGTCAGTTTAAACATATTTAATTGCCAACTTCAAACACAAACATCTGAACAGGTAACACCATACAAAGGATTACTGAAATCACTACATAATCACTGATGATGTGACTGGGTGACATTATCTATTCAATGTAACAATCAATTTAATAACAGCACAACTGTAAATAATAGTTGATTGTTTACCAAAAAAAACTTTCGAAAATTAAGAACTTTATTTCCTTGTATTTTTGTATTTAAAAAAGGAAACTTGATGTTGCAGCTTTGACTAGAAAAGATATGAATTTATAAATGTTGTTAAAATATATATTTAACGAACTAAAAAGCGGGATTCTTCAATGGTCCGTAGAAGAGACATTTAATTTTATATGCGGCAAAGTACCAAGAAAAATAATGTTGTCTTTTCCATGTAGAATAAAACGCTGCGACTAAATGCTACAATCGATGTTTTGGCTACAAATTCTATGACGAGTACACAATTTCTGACGTTCCTTAATTAGGCAAGGTTAATGAAATCTTTTTTTTTAGTTTATGACTTTAAAAGTATTGACAATGGGTAAGAGTTGAATGCTATTTATTTTCTTACAGTCAGTCTGTCGTTCTTGAGCGTAAGATCATACACGCCAACTAACGGAGATACCCGCCAACTAACGGAGATACACGCCAAATAACGGAGATACACGCCAATTAACGGAGATACTCGCCATTTATTAGTAAAAGAGATGGCATCTGAACCGACTGCCAAACATAAGCATGGTACAACTGGACAAATGGACGCAACGAAAGAAGTTTTGGAGAAACTAAGAAAATATGGAGTAAACAGAGACATTGTTGTAGGTGAGTTCATGAGCAAAGATCATCCTCTTTGTAAGGAGGAACTTAAAACAAGAAAAAAGACACGCATCCAATATTCTCCGTTGACATCATTTAACTTTCATTTAAAAGATAAAATGCATAGTGGCGACATGCAGCCAATTATTGGTGGAGGGTGACCTGTTAGCTGGACCCCCAACCCCCCCCACTACCCCCTCCTACATGAAAGCCCTCGCATCGACCATAAAATGCGATGCTTTAACGATGATGTTTTATAATGTTGCTTTCGTTATTTATAAGGGTTAGCCATTTAAGTGAAGATGAAGATTAAACGAACTTTAATAATACCAGAACGCGTATTGTATTTTTATATAAAAAAAATAACCAACATTGTCATTAAGTGCTTTGTATATCATTCAGCTCCATATATTTGATAGAATCTAAGATCTTTACAAACGAAATCAATCACTTCTTGTTTCAGAGGTGAAGGATGCGTTTGACATGCTAGATGTGGATTCTGACGGGAAATTGTCGTTCAATGAGGTCAAGCGACTATTACAGATGCTGTGTCAGAACCCAAGTGATCGGGAAGTAAGGCGGATCTTCGAGGCGGCAGACAAAGACGGTGAGTCTTCCTGTGCTGTTGTGTATATTTTCTGTAAAGTATTGTGTTTTGTTTTTGTTTTTGAAAGTCATTGCAGCGACATTTATGATCATTATAGCAGATGTTTGGTAGAGAAAGACCTCAGACACATGTCTGGGTAGAACCACCGGCACACCACACGCCAGCTGGAAGATCTTTCCACATTAAGACCTCCGCCCGGAACGGCACTCGAACCCACGCGGTGAGAGGCTAAGCAGTGAGATGAATTACAAGACACGACTCTACCACTCGGCTACGGCGCCCCAAAATCAAGACTATATACAACTTGGAAACACAAAAGGCACATAAATAAAACAAGTAGGCGAAATAAAAATACAAACAATATATTGTAGACAGATAAATAAGAAAATGTAGATGACATATAAAATACTAAAAACAACGGAAGGTCGAATGCACATGGATTATAGAGAGCTTCTACTTACAAAAAAGCAAAATAACTATTGAAAATATATACCAAGACATCAAATAGTACATAGACAACACAGAAACACAAAATAGGTCTACAACAAACAGAATACATTAAAACACAGTTACACAATACTCATAAGATGCATGCGAAAAATAGAAATAATCGAATACACTCCAATATATGACTGAACAAAATGAAAGAACGAATAACATACAAATCTGACTTAACATCACAATAAATCTTTTACCATCTTAATACAACACAATACAATCGGTAAAGCGTCGACTGTAGGTACGGGAGGCCCCGGGTTTGATCCCGGGCTGCGACATACCAACGTCGTCTAAAATCGTAGTGATATATCTCCCTCACCACTAGTTGGCGCGGTATAAAGATAATGTGACTGGGTGTAGTATCATGCCAGGTGTTCACAACATGCTATGCACGGTGAAGGCAGCACTATATCTACTTCAAGTGGACACCGTCTCCAGATAACCGAATTACTGATGGTGGGACGATAAACCCAACAAACAAACATACTGCAAGCAGATCTTCCATTTGATATGCGGTGCGCTGCTTCTTCTTCCCAGTCATTTTTCTTAGGTCTTCGTCACCAAAATATCAGGACGTCACAAAACGACTTTAATTGTGTCGTTAAAATGTAAAAAATAACAACAACAACAAAACAACATCTCCTGGCTCTAGGTAATGAATCCCTGGACGCCTTAGAATACGCCGAACTGTTGTCGAGCCACCTTAAGTCACGCGAGGAAATGGAGGCGTTCTCTGTGTTCGACTCGGATGGCAACGGGCGTCTGGATTATAAGTAAGTTTGATACGTTAAAAATATGTGTAAATATTTTGTTTTGTTTTTGTTTTTGAAATATATTACAGCGACCATTTATGATCATTATAACAACGTCCAGCTCCATGGTGGAGGAAGACCCCAGACACATGTCTGGGTAGAACTACCAGCGCACCGCAAGTCAGCTAGAAGACGTTACAACACTAAATCCTTCGCCCCAAATGAGACTTGAGCCCACGAGAGGCTAAGCAGTCAGAGGAGTTACAAATCGGCGACTCTATTAGTACGCCACGGGCGCCCCCTAAGTGTTGATATACACGTCTGTACGATGTTAAAGATAATTTGGGCGGAGGATAATTTTGATAAGCACGGTTCATAACAAATATTGTGTCACTGCCTTCGTAAAGGGTTTCGAGACAACCTTTTACAGAGAAAATAAGAACTTAAACAAGGTTTTATGCTTCATTTAAGGACAGAAACCTGCGGATAATGGAGACGTCATACTAATGCGGTTTGTACGTCAAAGTGTTAATATGCACATACATATAAGGATATAATCTGGGCGGTCATTGATATTAATTTGAAACAACAATAACAACAACAACAAACAACAACGTAGAAACCAAAGAAAAAGTTCATAAGCGCATTATTTAACATCTTCACATTCATATCCTCAACTAATCGTACAACAGGTCTATTCCAGAGACTATAATGCAACACCACGTCATTTTGTAGTCCATTAACCAGCATGTATATTTCAGAGAGCTCCGAGTGGCGTTGAAGAAACTGGGCGAGCCGCTAGATAACGACGAGATTAAGGAATTGTTTGACGAGATGAAAGCCAACACAACAAACAATCAAGTGAACATTGATGGTAATGTCCAGTTAATGTTTGTTATTTGTTATGTTTTTGTTTGTTAATTACAACTCAGCGACCAGTTATGGTAATTATAGCGCCGTTCAGCTATTTTGGTGGAGGAATACCCCAGACAAATGTCTGGGTAAAACCACCGGCGCACCATACGCCAGCTGGAAGATCTTTCCACATTAAGTCCTTCGCCCCAAACGGGACTCAAACCTACGGTAAGTAACTATGCAGTCGGGGTAGCTACATGTCGGCCACTATACCACTTCGCCACACTTTCACCGGATCGGTGATGTAATGGTTAAGGCGATGGAATCTGACACGGATGGTCCAGGTTTCGAGCTCAAGGTCTGAGCACGAGTTGTTAAACAAGGGCAAGACTATATTTACTGTACATTGCTGCACGTAGTTACTGTATGTGAACTTGATCTACACAGGAAATGAAACAAAGGCTTACAATAGAAATGTGACGAAACTGCTTTTAACTGCTTCTTTGTATTTTTATCAAAAGTAAACAAGTCAGCCAATAAAAAATCTTTAGTTTTACGCCTTTAACTGCTGCGCGTGCGTTTTATCGAAGGTTTGTCAATTATGCCGATAAAATAATATGTTGTAGCCTTCGTGAATACCATGTGCCGAGCAGTGTACAATTTGTAGAAAGCTACTCTGGTTATACTGGCGGAGATATTAGTAGGCAGACGGTGACAAGGACTCGCGGTGGCAGACATGATTGTCAACCTAAGTTATATTATACATGGACGTTGTGAGATTTTCAATAAGTAACCAGATCCATAACGTTAATACCATATAGACTAAATCATATTGTTCATCAGGACGTCTACGGTAATAGAAGTAAAAGGGAGAACTATGGTAAATGGTTTTGTTTGTGAACAGCAGCAATATTGTTATTAGGCAACATTAAACTGGCGCTTATGCATTTTCGCTGGTTTCCATAAAATTTTAATGGTGTGCACACAGATTAAAGAGCCACGATTTCTGTGCGTGGGTTTATGTAATTCCAAACAGTATTCATAACATAACATGTTTATTGGCATAAATTCGATCACAAATATAGCCAAGTCTAATAGAACATAAGGTGTAAATGGCATTTACAGAGAAGTACAGAGAAATACATTAAATAGTAATACAGCTACATTATGCATATTTCAGCTAATGAATTCACATTAGTGACGATATACTATAATGTCTATATTGTAACATTTTACCAAGTGGTTTCATAATTCATAATATGGATTGTTCTGTTCATGGCAGGCATTATCTACATTCACGAGTAAGTGATAATATCTATTGACATAAAACCTGAGTATCTATCAAAAAGTAAAAAAAAAAGAAAAAAAAAAGAAAATATATTCGAGGTATCCTGGTTACCTTGTTGGAAACAAATGAGTGTCTGGACAATGTCGCCATGCTGTAAAGGGTAATACAAGAAACATTACGTATTTAGAATTATTTATTTTATGTTTACTATAGTATTATAGTATTACCTGAACTGTAATTTGTCCTGAACATGTGTGTTGACAAGATTGTAAATGAATTAATTTGTATAATGGACATTTGTGTTGACAATATTGTAAATGAATTAATATATATAATGAACATGTGTGTTGACAACAATGTAAATGAATTAATTTGTATAATGAACATGTGTGTTGACAATATTGTAAATGAATTAATTTGTATAATGGACATGTGTGTTGACAATATTGTAAATGAATTAATTTGTATAATGGACATGTGTGTTGACAATATTGTAAATGAATTAATTTGTATAATGGACATGTGTGTTGACAATATTGTAAATGAATTAATTTGTATAATGGACATGTGTGTTGACAATATTGTAAATGAATTAATTTGTATAATGAACATGTGTGTTGACAATATTGTAAATGAATTAATTTGTATAATGAACATGTGTGTTGACAATATTGTAAATGAATTAATTTGTATAATGGACATTTGTGTTGACAATATTGTAAATGAATTAATTTGTATAATGGACATTTGTGTTGACAATATTGTAAATGAATTAATTTGTATAATGAACATGTGTGTTGACAATATTGTAAATGAATTAATTTGTATAATGGACATTTGTGTTGACAATATTGTAAATGAATTAATTTGTATAATGGACATGTGTGTTGACAATATTGTAAATGAATTAATTTGTATAATGGACATTTGTGTTGACAATATTGTAAATGAATTAATTTGTATAATGGACATTTGTGTTGACAATATTGTAAATGAATTAATTTGTATAATGGACATTTGTGTTGACAATATTGTAAATGAATTAATTTGTATAATGAACATGTGTGTTGACAATATTGTAAATGAATTAATTTGTATAATGAACATGTGTGTTGACAACATTGTAAATGAATTAATTTGTATAATGGACATTTGTGTTGACAATATTGTAAATGAATTAATTTGTATAATGGACATTTGTGTTGACAATATTGTAAATGAATTAATTTGTATAATGGACATTTGTGTTGACAATATTGTAAATGAATTAATTTGTATAATGGACATGTGTGTTGACAATATTGTAAATGAATTAATTTGTATAATGGACATTTGTGTTGACAATATTGTAAATGAATTAATTTGTATAATGGACATGTGTGTTGACAAGATTGTAAATGAATTAATTTGTATAATGAACATGTGTGTTGACAATATTGTAAATGAATTAATTTGTATAATCAACACGTGAGTTGACAATATTGAAAATGAAACAATTTGTATAATGAACATGTGTGTTGACAATATTGTAAATGAATTAATTTGTATAATGGACATGTGTGTTGACAATATTGTAAATGAATTGATTTGTATAATGAACATGTGTGTTGACAATATTGTAAATTAATTAATTTATATAATGCTGTACAAAAGGTGTGTCTGAACAAGCCTTGTAAGATTCTCGAAGATGGGAAAATGAGTAAAACATGCTGAATAGTAACATCCCGTAGCTAAAGGGTGGTATCCGTTACATACATGTAACAATCTGACCACTGTTTTGGATATTGGGAGTAAAACCTGCTGAATAGTAACATCCCGTAGCTAAAGGGTTGTATCTATCAAATACATGTAACAATCTGACCTCTGTTTTGGATATTGGGAGTAAAACCTGCTGAATAGTAACATCCCGTAGCTAAAGTATGGTATCTATCAAGTACATGTAACAATCTGACCCCTGTTTGGGATATTGGGAGTAAAACATGCTGAATAGTAACATCCCGTAGCTAAAGGGTTGTATCTATCAAGTACATGTAACAATCTGACCTCTGTTTGGGATATTGGGAGTAAAACATGCTGAATAGTAACATCCCGTAGCTAAAGTATGGTATCTATCAAATACATGTAACAATCTGACCTCTGTTTTGGATATTGGGAGTAAAACATGCTGAATAGTAACATCCCGTAGCTAAAGGGTGGTATCTATCAAATACATGTAACAATCTGACCTCTGTTTTGGATATTGGGAGTAAAACATGCTGAATAGTAACATCCCGTAGCTAAAGTATGGTATCTATCAAATACATGTAACAATCTGACCTCTGTTTTGGATATTGGGAGTAAAACATGCTGAATAGTAACATCCCGTAGCTAAAGGGTGGTATCTATCAAATACATGTAACAATCTGACCTCTGTTTTGGATATTGGGAGTAAAACATGCTGAATAGTAACATCCCGTAGCTAAAGGGTGGTATCTATCAAATACATGTAACAATCTGACCCCTGTTTGGGATATTGGGAGTAAAACATGCTGAATAGTAACATCCCGTAGCTAAAGTATGGTATCTATCAAATACATGTAACAATCTGACCCCTGTTTGGGATATTGGGAGTAAAACATGCTGAATAGTAACATCCCGTAGCTCAAGGGTTGTATCTATCAAATACATGTAACAATCTGACCACTGTTTTGGATATTGGGAGTAAAACATGCTGAATAGTAACATCCCGTAGCTAAAGGGTGGTATCTATCAAATACATGTAACAATCTGATCACTGTTTTGGATATTGGGAGTAAGACATGCTGAATAGTAACATCCTGTAGCTAAAGGGTGGTATCTATCAAGTACATGTAACAATCTGACCACTGTTTGGGATATTGGGAGTAAAACATGCTGAATAGTAACATCCCGTAGCTAAAGGGTTGTATCTATCAAATACATGTAACAATCTGACCACTGTTTTGGATATTGGGAGTAAGACATGCTGAATAGTAACATCCTGTAGCTAAAGGGTGGTATCTATCAAGTACATGTAACAATCTGACCACTGTTTGGGATATTGGGAGTAAAACATGCTGAATAGTAACATCCCGTAGCTAAAGGGTGGTATCTATCAAGTACATGTAACAATCTGACCACTGTTTGGGATATTGGGAGTAAAACATGCTGAATAGTAACATCCCGTAGCTCAAGGGTTGTATCTATCAAATACATGTAACAATCTGACCACTGTTTTGGATATTGGGAGTAAGACATGCTGAATAGTAACATCCCGTAGCTAAAGGGTTGTATCTATCAAATACATGTAACAATCTGACCACTGTTTTGGATATTGGGAGTAAGACATGCTGAATAGTAACATCCTGTAGCTAAAGGGTGGTATCTATCAAGTACATGTAACAATCTGACCACTGTTTGGGATATTGGGAGTAAAACATGCTGAATAGTTACATCCCGTAGCTAAAGGGTGGTATCTATCAATTACATGTAACAATCTGACCCCTGTTTGGGATATTGGGAGTAAAACATGCTGAATAGTAACTTCCCATAGCTAAAGGGTGGTATCCGTTAAATATATGTAACAATCTGACCCCTGTTTTGGATATTGGGAGTGAAACATGCTGAATAGTAACATCCCATAGCTAAAGGGTGGTATCTATCAATTACATGTAACAATCTGACCCCTGTTTGGGATATTGGGAGTAAAACATGCTGAATAGTAACATCCCGTAGCTAAAGGGTGGTATCCGTTAAATACATGTAACAATCTGATCCCTGTTTTGGATATTGGGAGTGAAACATGCTGAATAGTAACATCCCGTAGCTAAAGGGCGGTATTTATCAAATACATGTAACAATCTGACCCCTGTTTTGGATATTGGGAGTAAAAGATGCTGAATAGTAACATCCCGTAGCTAAAGGGTGGTATCTATCAAATACATGTAACAATCTGACCCCTGTTTTGGATATTGGGAGTAAAACATGCTGAATAGTAACATCCCGTAGCTAAAGGGTGGTATCTATCAAATACATGTAACAATCTGACCCCTGTTTTGGATATTGGGAGTGAAACATGCTGAATAGTAACATCCCGTAGCTAAAGGGTGGTATCTATCAAATACATGTAACAATCTGACCCCTGTTTTGGATATTGGGAGTAAAACATGCTGAATAGTAACATCCCGTAGCTAAAGGGTGGTATCTATCAAATACATGTAACAATCTGACCCCTGTTTGGGATATTGGGAGTAAAACATGCTGAATAGTAACATCCCGTAGCTAAAGGGTGGTATCTATCAAATACATGTAACAATCTGACCTCTGTTTTGGATATTGGGAGTAAAACATGCTGAATAGTAACATCCCGTAGCTAAAGGGTGGTATCTATCAAATACATGTAACAATCTGACCTCTGTTTTGGATATTGGGAGTAAAACATGCTGAATAGTAACATCCCGTAGCTAAAGGGTGGTATCTATCAAATACATGTAACAATCTGACCCCTGTTTTGGATATTGGGAGTAAAACACGCTGAATAATAACATCCCGTAGCTAAAGGGTGGTATCTATCAAATACATGTAACAATCTAACCCCTGTTTGGGATATTGGGAGTAAAACACGCTGAATAGTAACATCCCGTAGCTAAAGGGTGGTATCTATCAAATACATGTAACAATCTAACCCCTGTTTGGGATATTGGGAGTAAAACACGCTGAATAATAACATCCCGTAGCTAAAGGGTGGTATCTATCAAATACATGTAACAATCTGACCCCTGTTTGGGATCTTGGGAGTAAAACATGCTGAATAATAACATCCCGTAGCTAAAGGGCGGTATCTATCAAATACATGTAACAATATGACCCATGTTTGGGATATTGGGAGTAAAACACGCTGAATAATAACATCCCGTAGCTAAAGGGCGGTATCTATCAAATACATGTAACAATATGACCCATGTTTGGGATATTGGAAGTAAAACATGCTGAATAGTAACATCCCGTAGCTAAAGGGTGGTATCTATCAAATACTTGTAACAATCTGAACCCTGTTTGGGATATTGGAAGTAAAACATGCTGAATAATAACATCCCATACCTCAAGGGCGGTATCTATCAAATACATGTAACAATCTGACCCCTGTTTGGGATATTGGGAGTAAAACATGCTGAATAGTAACATCCCGTAGCTAAAGGGTGGTATCTATCAAATACATGTAACAATCTGACCCTGTTTGGGATATTGGGAGTAAAACATGCTGAATAGTAACATCCCGTAGCTAAAGGGTGGTATCTATCAAATACATGTAACAATCTGACCCCTGTTTGGGATATTGGGAGTAAAACATGCTGAATAATAACATCCCGTAGCTAATGGGTGGTATCTATCAAATACATGTAACAATCTGACCCATGTTTGTGATATTTGTGCAACTTCTACAGCAACTCATACTTTAAGTAAAAGGGATTTTTAAACAATACATCAGGTGTAAGACAATTTGATATAAGTCACACTAAATGTTCATTTGATCCAATTCTCTCATTCGATCCAATTCTATCATTCGATCCAATTCTATCATTCATTCGATCCAATTCTGTCATTCATTCGATCCTATTCTATCATTCATTTGATCCAATTCTATCATTCGATCCTATTCTATCATTCGATCAAATTCCATCATTCGATCCAATTCTATCATTCATTTGATCCAATTCTATCTATCATTCGATCCAATTCTATTATTCATTTGATCCAATTCTATCATTCGATCCAATTCCATCATTCGATCCAATTCTATCATTCATTTGATCCAATTCTATCATTCATTAGATCCTTTTCTATCATTCATTCGATCCAATTCTATCATTCTATCCTATTCTATCATTCGATCCAATTCCATCATTCGATCCAATTCTATCATTCATTCGATCCAATTCTATCATTCGATCCAATTCTATCATTCGATCCAATTCTACAAATTAGCACAATTGGGGATTCTTTTACAAATACATTTCGACATCAGAGAGGATTATCAGGATGGTTATATAACGTAATCTCAAAAGTAGGTGGTCACGTTGTTGTTTTTTATTTGCTTGAGGAAAGTTGTTTGGTCCAAACTGTCTAATACCACCTCTACAGGTATGTCTTGTCCAATCCGTGTTGATTGTTGTGTTGTGTTAGAAACAGGATGAGGCCGACCAGCACGTTCTTAGTTTGTTGTTTGTTGGGTTTATTGTCCCATCAACAGTATGAATGTTATCTGGAGACGGTGCCCACTTGAAGCAGATATAGTGCTGCCTTCAGTGTGTATAGCATGCCGTGAACACCTGGCATGATACAACACCCAGTCACGTTTTCCTGACACCGGGCAAACCAGTTATATTTGCCTGAGTGTTAGCAACTACCATTTTACTGGTATCTCGCAAAATGCTGTTTATTGATGTTCTACAACTGTATGACAAGTGAGCCACAATCGTCATTTTAAAAACTGTATTTCCTGTCTTATCCACGCTGCACCGTTAACTTTCTTTAAACTAAGAAAACCACGTGCCCACTTATGTTTTAACTCGTCCACGTCATCCGTTGTGACGTTGATGTCTATTTTTAGAAGGAAGGTCACTAGTTCTTATTTAAAGATTTGAAAATAATGAAGATTTAAGTCGTTATTAATGAGTTTTACTGCTCTAAAATTGAGATACTGTTGAAAATAATTAAAGTTTAAACTGAAGTATGATGTTTTTTTCTGCAAAAATCATGTACAAAAACCCCAAACAAAGATAAAATATTGTTACATATATTAGAGTTATGGAAACTTTTAGATACTATCTTAAACATATGTAGGATGAGGATTAACAGTAAAAAACCCGTCAATATATATATATGACTGATGAAACGACATGCTACATTGTATTTTTTTTAACTCGCTTTGATATAAAAAGTTAACTTTCAGATGTATCATGTGTTGTTATTTGTATAAACTATTGATATTAAAATGATATGTCATGATATTAAACATTTACTTAGCAATAATAAACAAACGTTGTTTTATTCTATTCTGTGTTAAGAAAGATATTAAAATATCAAGCATAGAGACGTTCTATTTAAAAACACACGTGGAAAAGAGATTTAAAAGAAATAACCGGATTATCGGAGATTAAACCAATAAGAAACGCGGTTTATTTTCCCATCCATGGGTAATTACGTTAGATACAAATGTGCAGCTCGTGATAGTTTGAAACCCTTCGGTAGCAGGGCCAAGGTCGGACTTTCACAAGTAATAATATAAGATATGTTTATGTTTATTGAGTTTATCGTCACACCAACAGTATTTTAGTTATCTGGAGACGGTGTCCATTTGAAGCAGATATTGTGCTGCCTTTACTGTGTATAGCATGCCGCGAACACCTGGCATGATACCACACCCAGTCACAGTATCCTGACACCGGGCCAACCAGTCGTAGAACTACCCTTATATTTGGCTTAAGCGTTAGCAAGGGAGCTATACCACTACCATTTTAATGACTTTGGTATGTTGTGGCACGGGATCGAACCCGGGGCCTCCCGTACATGGGGCCGAATAATATATTAATGCGGAATTTGATAAGCAAACAATGAAAGTGAATAAAGGTCATGTTTAAAATAAGCAACAAGTTAAGATAGATGTTTCTGATGCATAAAGTGTATAAAAAAACAAGGGAAATAAATAATGCACTTGTTCAATTCAAAAAGTAAACATTCTGTTTACTTGACAACTAGACAAACTGTAAATAGTTCACAGACATCTTTTAATTATGGCACAGTGCTTTGATCTATTGGTTTAACCAATTACAGTTTCTGTGTCCCTTTTAACTTGACCATGGATCCAGAAGGTGTGCTGGTGGGAGGCACTGGGGATGGGTGTGGAGTGCTGGTGGGAGGCACTGGGGATGGGTGTGGAGTGCTGGTGGGAGGCACTGGGGATGGGTGTGAAGTGCTGGTGGGAGGCACTGGGGATGGGTGTGGTAGATTGTTTCCTGCCAGGAGGGGTCCTGCCGGTGCAGAGTGGGTAGGGAGGTCCTCCCCAAGAAAGAAAATGTTTATCATTATAAATGGTGCGCTGTGAGGACTTAAAATACTTCAAACGCAAAAAATACTATTTTATAGCCAATTATTTGTTTATGAACAATAAAAGTATTTTAGGTCAGCAAACACAGCAGTCCTGTGCAGTGGTTCTACCCTGATTGTTAAAACTGATATTAGTTTGATATCACCAAAACGACCATAGAGATAAGGGTGCCAAGTTAAAATTAACACTAGTTTAGCAAGTAATTAAGACTTAATTTTTTAACAGAAAGATAATCTGTATGGTTTCCATGTAATGTCATAGGCACTGATAATACAATTTAAGGCAGCTATCTAAGTTTTTTGTTGGACCATAAATGAAGAAATTACAAGAAAATCCCTTAAAGTTGCTATCAAGGATGGCTGCCAAGACAAGGGGTCTTTACTGATGTGGAAACTTTCAATACTGAACTGGTTTAAGCCAGGAAGATTTCATCTTAGTGAAAATAAACAATTTGGGGTGTATAAAAGACAGAACATAATTGATAAATATTTAACGAATCACTTTATTTCTGTGTACACTATATACTGGTGTGAAACTAAAAGAAAACAACACTGGTGCTTTTGATACCTTGCCATGGATATAACATGCTATGAAAACATAAGCAACAACATCAGTCACTTTATCTATCTTAAAGGGTCCCTTATATTCTGGTTAAAATGGAGTTAATTTTAAATGTTGCGCAGGGATAACTGACTTTATGAAAATGCCTCACATCGGTTTAGGCAAACAATTTTATTTTATTTCCACACGTCACAGATACAATAAGTGGCATTCTTGCATATGCAGTCACTGACAGCAGGCCAGCTGAAAGGTAAAATGACACAAAATTATTCCTCTTCCTCCTTAAATGGATTCCAATACATTGTTCCATGAATCACGGAGTTTAACTTGATGTAATGAGAACTTCTCTCTGGTGAAGCCCACTCCCAACATAATCTCTATCAAAAATCACGGTCTTGGCTTTGTTTTACGGCCAAATGCTCATGCTAGTACCAACATACAATCATTTTATTAACATACAATTATCTTTTTTGAGGTTCTCTGAATAAAAATGTTAACGGTTTCAAAGTATTTCTTCAGAGACAAAAAATGTAACTCTTTCATGAAATATTTTCCATTGTTTGCATGAACTTCAACCTAACCAGCAGACAAATTGGACCCTTAAACACATGTTCAATCTAATTTATTTTAATCTATAACAAATATCACACAGTCTGCACAGCCTCTATTAAAACATCAATATATATACACAACATCAATAAAGCATAATAGTTCTTGGTTAATACGGAACTTCACTTTGTTTTTGACATTCATTGCAGCAACCATTTATGATCATTACAGCAATGTCCAGCATTTTAGTGGAGGAAGACCCCAGACACATGTCTGGGCAGAACAACCGGCGCATTGCAAGTCAACTGTACGACCTCACATTAAGTACTTAGCCCTCTTAAAGCTTTTCTTAAAAACGGGACTCAAACACACGCGGAGCGAGGCTAAGTAGTCAGAGGAGTTACAAATCGGCGACTCTACCACTACGTCACGGGCGCCCCTACAAGGAACTTCAAATAAAATACACAAAACATCACTAAGTTTCTATGAAAGAACAAAACACAACCTTTAAAATATAGTTTAACTGTGTCTAATGAGACGGAGTTCTGTCAAACATGTCTTACCATTGTTTTTCAAAATTAACATTAATTAAACGAATGGTAAAAAACAACAGTTTGTATATGAATCATAAAGCTATCACAGCTCTCTATCTTACATACAATTATGCAGACTTAGCAAGTGCTCTGTTGATACATTTAAATGTTTGTATTAATTGGGTTTTTCATCCCACCAAGAGTATTTCAGTTATCTGGAGACAGTGTCCACTTAAAGCAGATAATGTACTGGGTTCACTGTGTATACCATGCCGTGAACATGAACACCTGGCATGATACCACACCCAGTCACATTATCCTGACACCGGGCCAACCAGTCGTGGAACTTCCTTTTTCTTTGTTTGATCGATGACAAAAGCTATACCATTAACATTTTAATGACTTTCATATGTCATAGCCTGGGATGGAACCAGATGCCTTCTGTACATTGAGCCAAATAGGAAAGCGCGTAACATATATTAAAAAAACACACCAAGTAAAAACAAACAAAAAAAATAGACTTGCTGAACACACATGACCAATAAGGGTGACCTTTTCACCTCTTAATGGTCAAGGTGATAGTATAACAATGTTTGTTTGCTGCTTTTGTCTGATAAAAGCCTATTAAACAAGGAGGTGTCTGCTTTATTGATAAATTACCCACACTTAATTATAGTTATTAGTCTTACAATGCTATACATGGGTAAAACAACATATTGGTCGAGACATAGTGGCAAACAGTTCAGATCCTGATTAGACAGCCCCTCCCCCCCCCCAGCAGGCTCTACATTGGTAACTATCTCATATCAATTCAAGCTTAGCTGCCAAAGAGTAAATCTTATGGACTTCAAAAAGACAGACTGGTTTTACAGACAAGATGTTTTTTGACAGACAAGTTGTTTTTACAGACAAGATGTTTTTTATAAGTTAAAGTTAAACATGATTTTTTTTTTATCATCAAAAATAAAAATCATACAAATAACATCTCATATAAATATATATTATGACATATAATGGCTGTGTGTCTATGATTGTAAATATATTTCTTCAGATGAGTTGACAACAAAAATATTCATTTGTAATATTTATAATATTAAATATTCATATTTTTTGTTTTTTCAAGAAGATAATATTTAGTTTTACACAATTTAACGTTGGAAAGAAAAAAAATGTAAATAAACAAAACTAAAAAAACTCATAAAGGTCGTTATTTAAACAATTAATAGAAAAGGTACTTCGGTCAGAAAAGAATAGATTATAAAGTCACTATGTATATGTCAATAAAAGTTTGATCTCGGAATATGTAAGTATTATATAAATAAACCAAAACAAAACATTTAAACAAATATGTTCCTAATTACTTTGATTAAGAAAAGTTATCTTAAACAATGAAAACCATGTTTAAATAACCAATCGATGATAAATTCAAAGACAGAAGATTTAATTTATTGCACTAAACACTGTCAAACAATTAAAAGGTTGCATTGACATATCAAAGATAATAAATTCAACAAAAATGATACTAAAACAGTTAAAATATTATATTTTTTTCACGGCATCATACAGAACACATTCATATTGACTTTAATGGTGAAGAGTTTTTTCACTAGCTTTTGGCAGAAATAAATTGACAATATAGAAATAATGTGGGGACACAACGGAACAATGTAATCATTATAAACAGTGCTTGATATTTCACAACAGTGTACAAATCACAGGAACATAATAAAATAAAAATGTCGGCCATTTGAGCTTCCTACTTTAAGAGTAAGACTAAACTGATAAACAAGGCAATAACTCATTTCAACCGGCCCTCTCCACTATCACCAGTTGTTTACCCAGCCACTCACCGTGTCTTATTTACGACCCTCAACACAAGCCCTGAATGCAGCACTAGTCCTCAAGCGGCTATCAGAGCGGCCCGTGTGAGGCCAGACGTGCACTCCACCATGGATCACGTGATATCAAAAAATGTGATTAATTGTTGTTTTTATTTAAGTTTAAGTTTAGCTATCTTTGCAGCATGGCTCGATCAGGAAATGTGATTTATGTTTGACTGTTCACACATATCTTGGGTATTAAAGAAAAGCCTTTTGCAGGGCTTTTTAGGTAACAATGATTTATTTGGTTATTTGAGAAAATAAATTGTGTTCCAAAATGTCGGATACCACCTTTAATATATACGCCGTCAGCTATGCAATCGTCCGTGCTGTGGTGTTTTCTTAACTTATCCTCAATTAAGCGTTAAATGTTAAGTTGAATGTAAACATTTTTTATCCCAGCTGCGGTAATGTGTGCTTGTCCATCATTCCAGAACAAAACTAATCAGCATTGCGTAGGCAGTGCAGCATTTAGATTTGAGTATTAATCCAGAATTCTCAGAAATCAAGAACCGTATTAGTTTGCTTGTATACGTCGACATTGCTTGCGAGTTTCACTTATTCACATTTTTAAGAAATTGGCATTGATGGCAAAAAGGCTGATGAATATGAGGATCATGATGATGATTAAAATAATATTGATGATGATGTTGATGATGATGAAGAAGAATATGATGATGATAGGAGGACGGTTAATGATGATGATGGTGTTGCTGTTGGTGTTGTTGATAATGATGATCTTGATGATGATGATGATGTTAATGAATGATGATGATGATGATAGTGATGATAATGATGATGATGATGATGATGATGATGATGATGATGATGATGATGATGATGATGATGATGATGATGATGACGAAGATGATGATGATAGCAGTGTGATGATGATAATGGTGATGATGGTAATGAATAGGATGATGATGATGATGATGATGATGATGATGATGATGATGATGATGATGATGATGATGATGATGATGATCGAATGGGTCCATGCAATTTGAATATACTTTTAAAGAATCTGCAAGCAAAACTAAAGCCCTTACTTATCCAGGAGCCATTTTAATTAAATGTGAACATGACATGTTATTGATCGATAGGCTTACGTTATCATTATTTAGTTAAACTTGAATACTTGTAAACGTCAAACTCGAAGAATTTATATTTGCAAATGTTTAACTTGAGATAACCATGCCAACGTCGTTACGTACGGAATAGTCAATACTTGTTGAACGCCATAATAAGGTTTCCAGATATATTGTTTAATCTTCTCTAAAACAGGCTAAAGGGTCTGTGGTTTAAATACAGTACTTCAATAAAAATATATATGACAACATCCTATAAAAATTGCAACATATACAAAAATTGAAAGACACAGGACCAATGTACCCACATGCACGCCAAATGTAAAGTGAGAACAAATCTGTGAAGTGTCATTTAACAATAAGAGCAAACCCGACAGTTATGGCCTTGGAACAGTCAGTCGGCAATATGGACCGACTGGGGTGCTTAAACCGGTTTAACAGAGCTCTAACCTCGCACTTCCTGATGGGAATGCAAGCAATGATAAAAAAACTGAACTATTTAAATAAGTGTCCAAGCGCTAACGTTTTGTTTAAATAGGTTAAGACGAAAGCAGTGACGTCATGGAAAAACAATGTCCACATAGTGTTTAGAAGAGAGATAGGTATTATTTCGATTAGAAAACCTATAGATAACGTTAATAGTAAATGAAATTATCTATTCGAATCAAGAAAAAATGATCAGGGAAGAGTAAATGGTTGTAGCATCCTGCTCATGCGGAGATGGAATTAAGGAACCTAATTTCAAAATCCATCAAAGGAAATACACGTAACAATCCTTATAGGTTGAATTAAATGACAACATATACTACATGCAAGGGGAGATTTTTCCCGACCGCCACACTGCACAAGTAACATTGTTGTGATCATGAATAAGAATGTGTAATACAAAATCCTATAAAAATTGCAACATATACAAACATTGAAAGACACAGGGCCAATGTACCCACATGCACGCCAAATGTAAAAGTGAGAACAAATCTGTGTCGTGTCATTTAACAATAAGAGCAAATCGGACAGTTACCGCCTTGGAACGATAAGTCGGCAACATGGACCGACTGGGTTGCTTAAACCGGTTTTGCAGAGCTCTAACCTCGCACTTCCTGATGGGTTTCTCGAATGCAAGCAATGATAGAAAAACTGATCTATTTAAATAAGTGTCCAAGCGCTGACGTTTTGTTTGAAAGGTTATGACGAAAGCAGTGACGTCATTGAAAAATAATGACTACATAGTGTTTAGAAGAGAGATAGGTATTATTTCGATTAGAAAACCTACAAAAAACGCTAATAGTAAATGAACTATCTATTCGAATCAAGAAAAAAATGACCAGAGAAGAGTAAACGGTTGTAGCATCCTGTTCATGCGGAGATGGAAATAAGGAACCTAATTTCAAAGTCCATCAAAGAAAATACACGTAACAAAGCATATTTAAATATAGTAGTTTTGAACCTGCCAAAGAACAATGAAGAATAAAGAAAAGAAATAAACTATCACCATCAAAACGGCAAGAAGAAATTATTTGCAAGACAAATACTCTCGCTACCGAGCCACTAAGTCTATTTTGATATACACTTATTTTAAATATATCCGTGCGTCGTGTCTGTCACAATGTTTACAAACATTTTTCAATACTATCAATGATATAAGTTTTGTTGGATACGTACTGTATATTATTATGGTTAAACTGTATTTGGCCATTCAGATGAGAGAATGGTAAGTAAGACCAATTGTCCGTTAAGGTCAGTTCAGCGTAGGCTGTATATTAAGTAAAGGGATGGGATTTGCCGGCATTTTTGCTGATACTCTGCAGCGACATTTCTATCATTATAGCACAGGGGCACTTGAGGTGCCCAGGGACTGAACCCGGCCGTTCCATTATACTGACACCGACGAGTCAGTCGTAATGATGTCCTCTTAGCCCCGAGCATTAGGAGGGAAGCCACTACTACCAACTTTAAAGTCTTTGGTCTGATCCGGCCGGGGTTTGAACCCGCGACCTCCCAATCTGCACGCCGACGCTATACCACCTGAGCTATTGCGGCCGGTTATTAAGTACATAAAGACTGGAAATACACTATTCTTACAATGACAATGTAGTTTCTGTATTCATTAAGGCGATTCACTTTTGATGTTAATGGTTGTTAAATTGAGCAATTTTACCAATTGTAGGGAAAGGACATTAACTACCTGTATATCCTTAATTTGTGCCAGAGGAGCCTCTCAAGCTCAATGCAGATTAAAACATAAATCATTTAAATCCCCCGTACCACGACACAAACATGCGTCTACGTGATTAATGAGGAAATTAAAACATAAACGGGTGACGGCGTATTTCAAGAAAATCAATAGCTATTCGTTGTATGTTTAAACAAACCGAACTTTGCAAGATAAATTTTACCTTTTTACAATTTGATATGCATTGATATAATTTTAGTTTTCCGATGTTGTTACAGTTAAAATAAATATATAGATCGCTTTTTTAAAGTATGGTATATAACTGAAAACATTGAATAACGAACTATGGTATGAGTTAAGAAAGTAAACTCAATTTAATTTATAAATAAATTTAAATCGGTAATAGGTCATAATGTAAGAGCAATTAGTTGAAAATAACACAACATTTAGTTTGAGCTATCTCCAAATTTAAAAATTAAATAACTTTTTCTTTGCTTTAATATACACTCATGCAAACCCTGTGTTTTTTGGTTATTTTGTTGTTGTTGTTGTTTTTTTTTCAAATCGACCAACCGAAATAATTAACTTTAAATTTGTGTTGGCCTTTTTATCTAAAGGATAAAAATGGAGTTAGGTCAGTATTATTCTCAGGCGACCAAATGTATATTTAGGGACTATGAATGTTTGAACAAATCTGTAAATTTAGTCTCGGATTGTATGTGTGTGTTCCTTTCTATTTTCAAACTTGTTTCTCTAACAAATTGTGCCTTTACATTGAATGTTTCATTCGTTAAAGATGTGTTACCATCAAATATACTACCACGTCTGTGACGTTTAACATACACAAATAAATGATAACAGACACTATCTCATCTGTATATTGTATAAAAGTGCTTGATCCGGTGCCTCAAACATGATTACAATACCTTATTACATACTTATCTGAAAAGACGTGACATCGCCGGACAAATTATCAGTTTAATATGAAATTAAACTATGGTGTTATGTTTTAGGATAAAACTAGGTTTGTTAGTATTTTGTCACACAGAACCGACACAATATTTTTGGTTCTAACCCGTCTGTGTGTTGTTATTCATTATAACTTTTAAACGAGTTTTATTTCAAACACAAAATACGGTAAATTTTACCTGGACCAAGCATTTTGAACATTACCAGCAGACTGTTTTGCCAATTCTGGCTGAATCCGCTCGAGAGCATGAGCGATGTTCTTTCCTCAATGTAAAGATGTGCGGAGGATTGAAACGCCCCACCTGTCCAAGTGCAAAACAGGTTTGTGCTACCTAATGTAGCTGACGTTTTCGAGCCTCGTTTGAACCACGAGGGTACTCGGTCTAAGTTTTACAATGGTACTGAATTTCACGACAATATGTGAATATGTTTGAAGATCCTTTAAAAATGCCTCCGTTTTTCCGATGTTATGTTTAACAAATGTAGTTACATTGACTTACATTCAATTTTGATATAGTAGCTTGGACTACACATTTCATTCTTTGTTGTTTTGTCCGTCTGGTGCACTAGAGACGTTCTTAAGGTATGGTGTGGTTTGCAACAAAAGTTGATCTTGTGATATATGGTATCTACTATATCAAATGAACTGATGGAAATACAAGTGAAGTAAAGTACCGAATACCTTCTGTCGCACATGAGATAATTTCTGGAAACCAAAGGATTGGTTAAAACAAAATATTCTACACTGAGTATTAATTGTATATTAATTAAATAATATCTGCTCGTTTATTTACGTAAAATACCAATGACGATGACTATGAAACACATTAATTATACTGATTAAGGCATGATTTAAAAACATAACTATCTGCAAAAACCTAATTGAAATATAGTAAAGGTTTCAATTTCGCAATTAACATTCTACTTTACTGTTTTATGCTGTATATACATATCCTCAATTGTTTCAAAATAGAATGAGCCGCAGAAACCTGCGGCAAACAGGCATCTTTAAAACACATTTAAGATTTGTTCTGTGCCTTTTTGGCGTTTGGTATATGTTGCAATGCTCATAGGACTTTGTCATATATTCTTATTTATGATCACAACAATGTTACTTGTGCAGTGTGGCGGTCGTAGAAAATCTCTCCGTGCATGTAATCTATGTTGTCATTTAATTCATCCTATAAGGATTGTTACGTGTATTTCCTTTGATGGACATTGGACTTTGGTTCTTCAATTAAATCTACACATGAACAGGATGCTACAACCATTCATTAGTCTTTGGTCATAATTCATAAAGTTAATTTAATTTATAGTCAACCATTTTTGTGTAGTTTTTCAAATCGAAATAATACCATATACTTTTCTCAACACTATGTGGACATTATTTTTCAATGACGTCTCTACTTTCGTCATAACGTATAGAATATATTAGTGCTTTGACATTATGCATTCAAATAGATCGTTTTTCTTTTCATTGCTTGCATTTGAGAAAATCGTCAGGAAGTGCGAGGTTAGAGCTCTGTAAAACCGGTTTAAGCATCCCAGTCGGTCCATATTGCCTACTGACCGTTCCAAGGCGGTAACTGCCGGGTTTGCTCTTTTCGTTAAATGACTCATCACAAATTTGTTCTTACTTTCCGCTTAGCTTGCATGTGAAATACCTTTGTTCTGTGCCTTTTCGGAGTTTGGTATATGTTGCGATGAGGACTTTGTCATATATTCTTATGTATATTATTGAACATGTGAAAGACAAGGAAAGACAAAATATTACATTATTTTTTAAGACAAGCTGCGATTGTTTCAAATCTCTATTACATTTCGTTAGATGAGCATTAGTTTTATAAATATAGCAACATGCAGAAAAGTAAAAAAATAACGTTATTTAGTAGCAATGATATTTTTTAAATATATTAACTTGAATTTGCTTAAACTCTATCGAGAGAAAAAGAATAAAACATCCATTCTATGATGGATGAACAAATAATAAGGCTTCTAGGTTTTGGGAAGTTATAAAGTACAGCATCCGTAAAAATCACAACTAAATATCTGCCACAGGTACGAAGCAGTGTTTTTTTTTCTTCTGAAACTGTTATTAATAATTGTCGACGTGTATATGACAAAACAAAGATAAGAAAATCGAACATTTAAGCCCTTGATCTTAGATTATAAAGACTCTTGTGCGTCAATATGACCTTACCTTGAAAGATAAACACTGTTGATGTTCAGTTTGGGTATGACATGTTAGCAACAAAGCTATCTGGCCGCTTATCTGGATATAAATCAGAAACCAGTCTTAAATCTTCAATCTTAAGTTATACATGTGTAAAGACTTCAGCATTAAGGACAGGATAGTTCATGTTGAGTTAGAAGAAAATAAAACATGCTGTATTATAATTGTATGTATAAACTTTTAAACAGAGCTAATCTACCCACTAGTTAGACGTATATTAGAAGTCATACAGTTAATTAAGCAAGTACATAACATAAAATAGAAATACTAAAAGTGTAGGTAATAATCTTTGGCATTATTGTTTTCTTTCATAAAATGTTTGCTCTAGCTAACGTGGTCATGACATGTAATTCAATACGGTTCTTAAACCTTACTACTTTATTTCTAGTTAATACATCTGGAGAATAAATCAATGCTGACGGTGTTATGATATTGGTCAAATGTCAACTGATTTAGATATGCGATGAAAACAATTCCCTAGAGGTACATTTAACTTGTCAGTGTGATCTTACATTTAGCTATATAATTATGCTTGTAAATATATATATTTCTTATGATGTGTACTCACATGCATCGTTTTGTCAAATGTCACTTCTAAATACCTACATATTTATATAGAGGAGAGGAGAGGCTTATTTATATCTATAACAAATAAAGCTAACATAAAGATATATAAAATAATATATACAGTCTAACAAATGGTCGCTCAATGCATTATATGAACAAATTAAATTCCACGTTGTTAGGTAGGTTATTTATGTCAAAGGTCAGACACAATTTTGGTCATTATTTCTAATTGACATTCAAAATATATTAGCACGTTCTTCCTTTTAAAAAAATAATATATGTTATATTATATATTTTAATTACATAAACGATAAAGAACATCATCTGACATTTTGAAGTCAATAATAAAAGAAAAGTAAACAGAATAAAGTATAATAAAATAAACTGAAAAATGTGTAACTATTTTCTAAGGTAAAGTCATATGAACCTGTTAGTATGGAAGGAGAACTTGGTTTAGCGCTATAAATCGTACTATATTGCACTGCGTTTGTTCTGGTGCTTTGTAATAATCACGAATACCGCCATAATTAATTATTGCGCACAGAGATACAACAATGAATATATATTTTCTAAGTATACCATTTCGCAATAGGAAGCAGATTCAAATGTATCTTTGCCTCCCACAAACGGATTTTAAACCACGTATAATTCGGTATAGTTTAACCAAAAGGCAAATACGTTGGTACAATACTATTTATAACCATTAACACGTAATTAAACCTAAGGTTCAATATATCTATTTGCAGGGAAAATAGAAAGGAATAGCTAAACAAAGAAAATAAGACAGAGACAGACATAGTGCTTACCAGCTGTCGTATTGGACATATTAACTTAACTTATGTATACCTTTTAAAAGGAGACATTTACAATGTGTTCCTTGCTAGGAACCACTCACAGGTATTTTAATGTCAATAATATGTACGAACTATTTAGTTCAGTGTCCGATACTGCTTTTCTTCCGAAACGAGATTGGTATTCTTAATGAGTTATACATTTTAAACTGTTTATTACGCTAACTTTACACATGTTTTAACTGTTAAATATGTTAACCTGTTTTCAATTATAATTGACAGTATTGTTACCACAGGTTTTATATTTCTACTAACATATTTTTTTAACCTGATTATACTCTATTCACGTTAAACGTCATTGTATTCAGCGACGTATGACCAATCAAGTATTGCTATGTCGGAAAACCTATAAATACTACAAATCATACTACAACTTCGAAAATATTGTTAAAACAATAATATACATAAAATCAATATAATACTATAGTAAATAATGGCAGCGATTAGTTTTGATGGTAAGAACCTGATACTAAGCGTATGTATGAAAAATAACATGAACTTTTACGTAATATTAATCGCATAAGTGAAACTGCATCTAATGACATCTAAATAGCTAAGTCAATTATCAATGAATCTAAAATGAAAGCAAATAATATTGTTTCAAAGTAAAATTTAACAGATGCTACCTATGACAAATTATCGAGTTAAAAAGCACGCATTAATCTGAACAATCCCGTTAGAGATAAGAACGTTCCTCGGCCTAACAGTATAAACGTAATGCTTAGTGTATGATTGATTAAAGTCCCACAGCAGGTGATGTCAAAGTTTAGCTCCCCAGCTCTGTTTGAGATTAGCAACAAGTTCCTTCGTCATTCTCCAAGATAACACATTTTCTTAAAGACAAGGTTCCTTTGATGAATGAATTTGCCGGCATATTCATCATCAGATCATATCCAATTGCTTTGTATTTAATAATAGTAATAGTAATAACAACAACAACAATAATAATAATAATAATAATAATAATAATAATAATAATAATAATAATAATAATAATAATAATAATAATAATAATAGTTGTAGTAGAAGTAGTAGTAATAGTAATAATAATAATAATAACAATAATAATAATAATAATAATAATAATAATAATAATAATAATAATAATAATAATGCATACATAATGGTAATATCAAAAAAATGCTTATCATTAGCAGCAGCAGCAGCATCAGCATTATCATTATCAACAACAACATCAACAACAACAAGATCAACAACGACAACAATAACACTCATTATAATTACAGCAGAATAATAGCGATAACCATATCAAAAAATTGTTTTCTAATTATCTAAGAGGGTAAATTTCTTTAACAGTAATCTGCTCCTCCTGTGTGTTGATGTATCCTAGAGACGAGATTGCCTACCTGTATATAAGGTATAAACAGTTAAACGAACAAGAGATAATTAGTCAATTAGTTAAGGCGAGTGTTTGGCGCATTAGGTCAATGCAGTTATTTTCAAAATACATTACTTACAATACGTGCACTAGTAGATGATTGGTTGTGTTTACTGGAAATAAATCGGTGTTTTATGTTGGATTCGTAGACAATAAGACGGTGATCTTAATGTGGACATTGGGGTCCTTATGTTGACCGATTTACAATAAGACGTTAGAACAGAAAAATACGGTTAAACATCTCCACAGCAACATTTAAGGCACAGAAAAAAGTTGCTGCTGACAGGTGTTGCTGTGCAGAGGTTGAAATATCTTATTTACGACATTATTTTATTTCAACATTAATTTATGGATGTTATGATAATAAAACATGTGCAGTACTTCATATATTCATAATAATGTTAGCTTTTGCTGACAAAACAAAGAGAAAAGAGAAAATAAACATGCACAGTGTGAATTTAATAAATATCTTATATTAAGTCTTATATTAAACATTAAACAAAATAAAGAGTAGTCATTGACGTGCTCAAATCATGGCAGATTCACCAAGATTTGTGTGTGAATTTAATAAACATTATCAGTACTCACAATTACCTGTAAAATGATACTTTTCTTTCGATTAAGCTCTTGTTTGTAACTGGGTGTTTTTCAAACCTAATTGGTGACAGTTCAAATGGCCACTAGATTAGCACTTATATTTCATTAGTCAATCATGATTCCTTATCAGTATAAAACAAAACTGAGATACTTCCCAAGTAGACCCCAGGTGGTGCTCAGCAGAGGTCATCACAACCTTAAGGGACATATTTGAATGAACTTTTAACTTTACTCAGAGACGGTGCTGCTCAGGGGCGAAATGTAATAAAAACTTATCGGTAATAAAAGGGTTGCTGCTAAGATATTGTTGATCATCAGAATTGCCTTTTGTTGAGGTTTTACTGTACATATTTACATGTGAAAAACAACGGACCAGACAATATGGCGACAAAATGTTCTTATAACAAGGTGTCAGATGAATGTATTGATGCCAAATGTTCCCCATGTGCCGAAAACAACAAAGACCAAATTGCGGATCATTATTGTTACGACTGTGAGAAACATTTGTGTAAGACTTGCTTAGGCACTCACAATCCATTGATTAAAGATCACATCATAGTGCAAGAAAATGGAAACGACACGGATGGGCTTACCGAGACATGTGGTGTGCATGAGGACGAGTTAATAACTCTGTTCTGTCTTCAGCACAAAAAAATGATGTGCATTCAATGTCGCCGCCAGGATCACAGGTCAGTTATCTCAGCAGAGCTAAGCCCACTTGTACATTTAAGATTAACAGGGTCTGTTTTCTTAATCATGCAGTCATTAAGGCTGTACACATCTCTCTGTTAAACTGATCAACCATTTACCAGCAATTTTCGAAGGGCTTTTTATTGCACATTGGCACTCTTGTTAATATTGTGATACATTTGCACCTTTTATCAGTATACCTTTCAGTTGTCAAAAGAAGAAAAGAGGACTAAAACACAGACGTTTCTGAAGGGAGAGTTTTTATTTAAGCAGGAGTAATTTGATGCAATTATCATAGATATTCGAAATGACTCAATTAATCAAAACAAGAGTGTAATCCTTTGAAAGGAAAAAACTAATTTTAAGCAGCCTGTCCTGTTTTCAATGTGGTTGGCTATTGTGCCAATGGTCGAATATATAAGTCATCAGAACAGTAATGTTGTGTATGATACATATTAAAATATTCGCTCTAGGTAGATACATGTTAATACATTGATACAAATCGTTTTCTACAGCACCGACGAATCTTTTCGTAACCCCTAACACCTCTCAATGATTTTGCTTGTGAGTGGGTTTACAATGTTTGTTTGTACAAACAAATCACTTAACACGAGCAAGCATCGTGTGGCTTTAATGTTGCATTTATGACAGTGATATATTACTGTTGTCTTATAAAGTTGGTAAAACCAATAATATTATATATATGTATGTTTCAATAAATCATTTTTATGACGAAGCTTATGAATTAGAAAACCTATTGATGCACTCCATCACTGTATTTCAGAACATGCAAAGACGTCAAACACATCAAGGAAAATACCAGACAGCGTAGTGCTGACACAGATGTACAAACTGTCACTGCACAATTGCAATCTGAGCTGAACAATATAGAGAAATCAATTGAAGCACTGGATAACGATGTAGCGTCTATACAAAACACTGGAAGTGATTTCGTGCAGGATCTTGAAGTTTACGTGGAGAAACTGTTGTCACGAATAAAGGAAATGAGAGAGAACAGAAAGAGTGACATAAAGAGTAAACAGGACCAGCTTATTTCCAATACCAAAAGATATCGATAACAGTATGTTTTAGCTAAAGATGAGATCGGCCGATGTTTAGATGCTATTAACAAACCAAACCAGTTGAAAGCCAATCTGTTTATCCTTAAGAATAAGGCTAAGGCATTAATGAAAAAAGTTGATGCTCTTCATAACGAGCCAGACAGTTGGATAGAAGGACGTCAGTTCAACTTTATGGCCGATATTAAAATAATGAACTCCCTCAACAGCTCTCATTCCCTCGTTATAGATGTCATCACTAAACCAACGGACACTAGTTCGGTTAGTATTGTTGGAGGAGTAGTAGATAGTCCAATGCAAGTGGCTATAGGGAAAAATAGAAACAGTCAAGGAGGGAGACCAAAAGAGAAACACAAAAGAAGTCCAGTAGAGATACCATTAAACAAACGAGTAGAGGAGACAGTTAAGAGACAAGGAGAGAAACCAACAGAGAAAAAAGCACCTTTAAGAAGTACACATGTTACCAATATTAACGTCCTTATACCGGTAGATATGACAAAATGTGTTATCTATGGCTGTTGTCGCCTTGGTGACAGGTGCTTGGTAAAATCAGATAACAACAACAACAGACTGAAGCGTGTAGACCGGTCAAGCGGTACAGTAACCAAGTCCTGTGATACAAATAACGCGCCATTGGATGTCTGCTGCATTGGTCCACACACATTTGCAGTAAGTACACGTGTCATGTCTCATTCGTGATTAAGCTGTGATGTAAAATATTATGCAACAACGTATTAACACGCGCATGTCTGTTTGTTATTTTGTCACATACCACATTCTACAAAACCCTGTAATTTCATTTAATGTATAATGGGATAGTAAGACATGTAATTCAAATGAACTTGTACAGGTTTACAATAAAACGATATTCCAATAATAATATACTTGAAATAAATTTAAGTCTCTAAACAATGCCATTTTAAGGATGGATGTGTTTAAATGTACATTAAAAACATCATACTCCAAAACAAGCAAATGTGTGGTTAAAAATAAAATCGGTGACATACTATTTTATATTTTTAGAGCATAATGTGTTCTATATTAAATACAAACTGATAGAATAATAAGGCATGTTTCAATGGTTAATCAAGTATAATTAATTTATGTATATATGTTATTTCTTATTACTTGAAATAATTGCGACATGTTTCTTTAGTCAGGTGTTTGTTCATTTTGGAGCAATACTGTGCATCTACATTAAATACATAAACAGCATACGGTTCATCATCTATTCCGTTGGTCTCCATTAATCGCCCGTGGGATATTGAGTATATTTAATATAATATTTTCTTATTTACCTTGCATATTATATAAAAGATATAGAATAAATTTTAACAGGATAAACATGGTATGTCTATGATGAACTTAATGACCGTATATTTTATTTACAGGATTATTTTGAAACACATCTATTAATTACAAATCATAGTGAATTCATCTTACAGATATCGATATCTATTTAAACGAATTAAAATCAGACCGTGACTTACCTGATGATATCGCGATTTTGTCTCTTGCCGTTGCCTTTTAAATTAACAGGAAATCAAAAACATTGTCATACCTCTGAATTGTTTGCGGATATACATGTAAACTGGTAATTCCCTATAACTAGGAATAAAATTGTTGTAACTGTATGCCTGTTAGATAACACAGAAAAAATAAAGATAAGATGTTCTATTACAACTGTTTCTGTAACATGTTGAGATCGCTTTATGTAGTAAGTGAGAAACTTCAATCTTTGTTTGTGATTGTGTTCACCAATATTCCGGCACATCGTTCCACTGAAGATCGAGCAAAATCTAAGCAACTTTGTCATAACATTGAATCAACGCTCAACAGTAGGTATAATTATCAAAGTTGGAACAACGAAATTGATTCAGCAGTTGAACAAAATTAAACTTCAACGTTAAACTAATTTTTAGTTGATGTCGATCCAAGGACGTATGCATTTATTCTACTTAACTTATCATGAAGGTGTATATTGTAATGTTAGTTCAACAGTGTTACAACTTGTATAGAATAATTGTAAATGACAGTTTATTGTATACAAATAGAAGGAAATTGTAATGTACTTGGCAAGTTACATTTCGGACAAATTTTAATTTCTACTTCAAACAGTTAAGTTACTGGTACCGAAAATGATCAAGCAACATCCGTTATATTGATGTCAAATGTAAAACGTGAAACATAACACCCGACTTGTCATTACAAAAATAAATGTTCTACCATAGCCACGCTGTATAGTAAGCTATGTGTAACCTAAGACACCCACGTGATCCCTTACGTAATAATATAAATCCGACCTACATTCGACAACTTTTTCAGCAGCAATCAATATCGTGCTTATATATTTTTTTTAAAACAGTGGACATGCAACGTGAGCTATCTTTAAACTAAAAAACCAAGGGGACACTTACTTATTATTATTTGGAACCGTATCTTACGACGATATTTGCTGTCGGAACCGTGCTTATATATTAAACAGAATAGCTATTTAAAGGGACTTCTCAACGCTTTATCTCGAGTAATACATGTAATGGAGGTATAGTTCAAAATCATCTTAAGTTTGATTTAAATATGAGCAATGCAAAATGCCTTAATTCTATAAAACAGGGACAGGCTGTTGTGATAATAATTTATTACAGCCATATTGCCGGATATCAACTTTGCGATTTATGCATACCGGCTCGAAATCTATTGGCCAATAATCGAATAATGATAATAATAATAATAATAATAATAATAATAATAATAATAATAATAATAATAATGATTATAATAATAATAAAAATAACAACAAAGATTTGTGTTTTAAAATGTCTAAACATGGGAGATAATCATGCACAAATTATATTTTGATCAAATGATTTGTCTCCCTTTAAGTGAACCTGTATTTTCATATACTTTTTAACTGCCATCAAAAGTAGTATGCATTCCTTTTTAATTATGCATTAACAAACTTGTGTTTTTTTAAGATTAAACACATTACTAAAAGCAATCTAGACCACGAGTCCAAAGTTTTAAAAATCTTCAAAGACCAATACATGCATCAATTTACACTATGACAAACAATTACATTGGCATCGGAAACGTTGGGCACGATTGCAATCTGTGCATGATATCTAGAGATTATTTGAATTAGTGCTCACCTTTATTTGACGCCAGTCTCCTGTCTAATCGGTGATTTCCAAACTAGAAAAGAGTCGCTTTCTTTGCAATAGATTAAAAAAGTTATACTATTTATTTGTCATAAACTCGGGCCCCAGTGCTCACGGAAATATATCCTACCAAACAATGCAAAATCGTTTGGCTCATCAAACCCACGCATACACACACACACGACACAGACACACGCACACAAATATCCCACACACAAATACCCCCACAAAACACACCAACACAAACAACACCCCCACACACACAACACAAACATCACCACACACACTACACAGAAACACCACACACGCACAAAAACACCTCACACAAACAACACCCGACACTGAACGCCCCACACACACACTCACACAAACACTCCTCACACACATCCCACACAAACACCCAAACGCACACCTCACACACATCCACACACTCTACACACGCCACATATAAACACCCACACACACACCACACACACACCCATACACTCATACACCCACACTTACCACACCCACAAACACCCACACAAACAACCCACATACGAACACACGCACATACCACACACACATACACCCACACCCACACATATACACCCCACTTACACCCCAACTATCCACACATACACAAATGTTGTGTTGAGCGCCAAGTATGAAAGGCTGCTAAATTGTGTCTCTTATAAAACTTGATTTTAAAAGGTTTCTAGACTATGCATTAACTTCATTTTTGATCTGGCGCTAAATGAATATGTGAACATTATGAATCTGGCATTTGTTTTTGGATTACTAATTGCATTTGTGGAGTATTTGTGTCTAAAGCAATTGGAGTTTAACAAAATATTTCATCATAATCTGGTGAACACATTCTCAGTGTACACAATGGATTATCCTGGGGGCAATATCAAAACATACAGTGCAAGGGAACTATTGAAATATAGATCAATGCCCAAACAATGGATATTACCTGATCAGCAATTATTGGCAAGAACCAAAACAACCAAAAGTAATAAACCACAAAAGAAACAACTTAGTGTGAATATCTCAAACCTACTATACCCAAAACGACAAAATGACCTAAGTAATTTCAGAGAAAATGTAACATGTTTAACATTAAATTACCATTCAGTAGTCAACAAAGATGAACTAGTCGGACAATTGCTTCGTGAGGAAAATATTGATTTTGCGCTTTTGACGGAAACGTGGTATTCAGATGACAAACAATCTCACTTTGAAACATCAAATTTAAACCAAAATGGTTATAAACTCAGTGTTGCAAATCGTAAAAATCGTGTTGGCGGCGGTATTGCTTTGACTTGTAAAAGTACCATCAATATGCGGAAAAAAGAATCCGACGCGACCCAAACTTTCGAGTAAGGAATATGGCAATTGGTATTCAAAAACATTACCATAAATTGTGTAGGAATTTATAGACCCCCATCATTGGCTTCTCCTCTGCAATTTGTGAAAGACTTCTTTGAATTTTTGGAAGACATTGTTTCAAAACATCAAAACATCTTGACAATTGGGGGATTTCAATCTTCATATACACGACGACACCGGTGCTATTTCAGAATTTAATAACTGTTTGTGTGCTATGGGATTAGAACAACATGTACATATCCCCACGCAAGTGTTCGGTCAAAGTTTCGATCTTGTGATCACAGAGGTCGCAAATGGTGTTGAGCTAGTCTCATGTGAACCTGGTCCATTTCTTTCAGATCATCGTGTGGTGAAAGTCGTCACAAAAGAGAAAAAAGAGAACATTATCAGCAAATCCATCATATACATAAACTTTAAAGATATTGATCGCTCAGAATTTGCCAGTGATATTACCAATTTAAAATTGAAAGTGAATCAGTTACTGAATATGTGGAACTTTTCGAATCCGAAATGAAAGTTATCGTCGATAAGCATTCACCTGAAATTGAAAAATAAAAGTTATTTGTCGAAATCCGAAGCCATGGTTTACTGAGAGTATAAAACACTCAAAGAGTATTCTACGCAAAGCTGAGCGCATGTGGAGAAAACACAAAAATACAAATTATGTATTCTTCAAAAATGCAATGAATAAATACAATTATGAACTAAACAATCAACTAAAATAAACGCCAACTTAGTCAGAAAGTGTTCGCATTCAAGGGATATTCCAAGAAACTCTACAACTTCGTGACAGATCTCACCGGCGGAACGTACGAAAATCCAATACCGACCGTCGACAACGAAAACAGTTTAGCTGATAAATTCGCAGATTTTTTCATGAACAAAAGTGAGAAAATACGAGACAACCTTAAACATCATAAGAACTATGAACCATTGCCGAAAGATGTACCAAAAATCGAGGAATTTGGAACCTTAAGTGAAAATGATGTGAAAAATGACTAATTCCATGCAAACAAAATCATGCAAAATTGATGTTTTGCCGACGAAAGTGTTGAAGTCATTTGTCACTGAACTGCTTTCCAACATTACCACATTAGTTAATATTTCGTTGTCACAAGGTGTCTTTCCACCAAATTGGAAACAGGCAATAGTTAGACATCTGTTGAAAAAAACTTGGACTCGAACTCATTTTTTCTAATTACAGACCAGTGAGCAACCTACCATTTATGTCGAAATTAATTGCAAAGGCAACATTATTTCACCTTAACAAACATGCAAATGAAGACAATCTCCTTCCAAAGAATCAATCAGCGTACCGACAACATCATTCGTGTGAACTTCGTCTTGTAAATGACATTTTTGCTGCCATAATAAATTAAAAATGAATTCTTTAAAAACTGAACACATAATTTTCGGAAGTGCTCCTCAGTTGCGTTAACTGTCTAAAGATGAAATTAATATGTGTGGTGATAAGATCAAACAACAAAATACAATTAGATATTTAGGGGCATATTTGGACGAAAATCTGACTTTCAAACATCACATCAAGATAAAAGATATCCAAGTAACATTTTCATGTATTTTATCATGTCCTTTAATAATATAGCCATATTTTTAATTATTTTAAATAACATTACTTTCTTTTACTTTTGATAACATGTTTTAGATTCAGAATTAATTGTTTTATCATTTTTAAACTACATTTATTTATTATTTTTAATGTTCTGATATAATATTGTACAACGCCATTGAATATGTTTTATATGTAGAAATAGGCGTTAAAGCAAATAAAACTGTTTCAAGTTTCAAGTTTCACATACACCCACATACACAAACCCTTCACACACTAGACCACCAACCCTCACAACTAACATATGCACACACCACACACAAACACCCACACACCAAACACACAAGCACAACTATCCCCACACAAACACCTCCCCATACACCCCTACATAAACACACCATCCCTACATACACACACATCACCACCCCTACCCCCTCCACCACTACTTCAACACCCACCCCATAAGAAAGGGTTGATGCTTAATACAAATGTCACTGCTGGGCTAAGACTACAGAGAACGTTCTTTAATGATGACATTTCCGAAAATTTGCATTGGTATGTTAAAAGTTAATTTAACTGAATTATCTTTTTTAAAGTAAGGAGACCGCTTCTTGGAGATCACATTATATCATCATCCGGGTTATTTGCTCTGATTTCGATATCTTTACAATATATGGAAAATGGCCACAATGCAGGCGGCCATGTGCTTTTACAGATCAAATGCTTTGAAAGATATTAATACAGTTCCACCCAAGTAATTGATTTACTATAAACATCAAGGCTGCAGCGCTTGTAGTTTCTGGGAAGATTTCCTAAATGTTTCTATAGAACATCCTATAGGCCCCTGGCAATCACGTGACGTGTAGGATCAAAATTATTTGAACATGATTTTCCCCTTTCCGGCTAAATCTTCTTAGGAAGATTAGTTGAATTTGGGTTAGTGATTTTAGAGGAGATGTCATTTTAAAAATGTTGACGGACGCATGTTGTCGGATGGTAGGTTATCTATTAGCTCGCATTGCGCATTGGTCTAGGTGAGCTAAAAATTAGACTGCCTACAGAACACGGACCTCATAATAACCTTGTGTATACCTAACAATGTCCCATTCATCATTTTGTAACAACCAGCCAGAATGTCACATGTCACTAAGGACGAAAGAGCATGTAGTTATATTTTGGGTCAGAGTCTGAAAGAAATCATCAAACCCTGTTAACCAGTTCCTCGGAAGTGGATACTACGTATGCAATAAAACGCTAAATCAGACACACAATTTTTACCTGTTGAGCAACAGTTTCAGAACTGGACAGATAATGATGTGTCCTTCTGAGGTTGAGCCGTAGGTGCTTTTGTACAATGGTACACGTATCTACAATTAACAAAACAGATTACAGAATTCAAATCAGGGCAATTACATTATAGCACTGGAACAATTAGACAACATCCATTCAAACTGGTTTCAAATATTGACAGATGGAACAAAGATCCAAATACAGGCAGTGATGTTTCTGCCTTTATTATACATAGTCACAATTAAACATGCACATAAAATAATAGATAAAAAACGTGCTGATGCAACACAGCATAGACATGCCTTCTACTTGAATTTCCATATTAAAACTAGATAATGCAACAGTACGAGCTATTTGTGTCTTTGTCGGGGACTGGGCCATATCAGATAAAAAGTAAATAATAAGTTCTTTATGAAACTAAAGTAGGATAAACATTGACTGGATGGACGTCCTGTTAAGTATTATTAAATCTACTTATAATATTAATAAAATCAAAAAGTTGAATGGAGGTGTAAACAGACTGGTCTATACCAGAATCGAACTGGTGATTCAACTCAACTCAACTCAATTTATTTCTATAACAAAGGCCTCCGACCCATAATACATGAGTATACAAAAATAAAAAGCAATTGTACAGCCATCGACTAGCATTTGTTATAGGTATAATATGATGAACATACTTACACACATTTCGTATAGTTCTGTCACAATTAGAGTTCATTAATAAATAGAAATCATCCAGTTCCGTTCCTCTGTCTTACCAATTAAATAGATAGTGTGCACGTATATCGTTGTGCTTACAGCAATAGAAAATTCAATCAGTATAGGTTAAGTTTCTGCTATTTAAACAATGAATACAAATTATTTCTTCTCTTGGTATATTTACATGTCTGCCTACTTCTATTCTAAGTCTGTGGTTAGAAACATCTAAATTTTAAGAATGATCTTTTATGGAATATAGGTATATCTAGTACTAAGTATTTTTCAACAATAAGCAACGATTTAAAATGTTTATAGTGAGAGCACCGGCTAGACATGTTAATATCATTAAGCCAGTTCTGAGCGTAGCAATCTATAAGTCTTTGTTTAAACATTCTAACAAAACATTTGTGTTGTCGATTTCTTGAGTAATCAGGACATACCAAAAACGTATTGATATAATAGATCCTTAACCTTTGTTACGCAGTTACATCTTCCACGGTCATTGTGTGATTTTAACATAAGAAAACACTGTCGTGGGTATCTGCTTATAGATATATATTTTAGTCATATAGAAGATACAAAGTGGTAATCGACCACATTCACCAAGTGCTACTGAGTTGTTGGTTCCTTTCCTAACACAAAGATATTGTTTACAAAAATCATTTTGGATAGATTCAATTGTATGATCATAACAGTAACCGCATATTTGTGAGGCATAACATAACACTGGTTTTACTAGAGAATCAAATAATTTAAAGTACTCCTTTATTGGGAAGTAACCATATGACTTTTGATATTGCTTAAAAGACTTCATTGATTTCTTAGCCTGAATACCCAATTTATTGTGTGCTGATGCCCAAGACACAGACGGTGTAAAATAAACTCTCATATATTTGTAGATAGTTACTGTTTTAATGCGGGATCCACGAACGCTCCAAGCCTAATAGTTTCTAAGGACCCCACAATTATGGAAGACTATAATCTCTGTTTTATTCCAATTTAGTTCCCATGCCTGTATGTTGACAAAATTTATCTATTATATTTATTTGACGCTGCAGGTTGCCAGCTGTTTTTGCACAAGTAGCGATGTCACCTGCAAACATCAGGCAGTGTATATTGTTTATATTATTTGTTATAAAAAATCCTGTTTCACATGAATGTCTTAACAGCTGCTCGGCAACTTCATTTATAAAGATAACAAAAATTGTCGGGCTGCTTACGTCCCCTTGTTTGGTGCCAACATAACAAGGGAAATAATCAGTTGTCATGTAACAACATTTTTGTGAACATAGTTCTGACATGTGTTATTGACTGAATTGTTACAACTAAGTTTGACGCATGAGAATAAATCCATATACATGACATTGAGCACCCTTAAGAACTTCCCCTTAAGACCTTTGCGATGCAAAACATCGAACAGTCTACCATGACTGATTTTGTCAAACGCCTTTTTAAAATCAATGTATACACATTAAAAAATCTACCGCCCTGTTTACTTTTATATGTATTTATTCAACATAGAATCGCACCTGCACAGACCAAATGTCTCTTACACCTCAGTTCGACCACTATACACAAGTTAGTTGTGTAATAAGTATTCCTATTGCTTCTATATAGTCTTAAAATGTATCTGTAACAATAACAAGTAAGGTTGAGTACCAGTTCTACTTAGGGTACACATACCGGTATGCAGTGTTTGGTTGAATCACAGTTGTGGTACTTTTACTATCGAACAAGTATCTAAAACATGCCTTCTGATCAGTTGTTCGTTTACATTTCAAATAATTTCCTTGACTAATAATGCATGTATATTCATTTACATCTAGCAAGTGTCGGTGCTTTAAGTTGGCCATTTCAGGGACATCGTTGTCAATGGCGGGACAAAAAACATGTTTAAGTTAAAGTATATCACTAATTCAGTAAAGTAAGTACATTTTCTTGTGTTATATGTATTGTAAATGAGATTACCACATAGCCGATAGTTTAAGACGCCTGCTTCTGGTCTGTTTTTTGCCTGCCCATGCAGTCGTTAGAGTGTGAAAGAAGGGAAAGTGACACTGGGTCCAAAGTCTGCAGTGTATGCAGACTGACATTGGGAGCTTTATAGCATTATGTATAGCTAGGCTGTGTGTGCGGGGTGCGACATACATTATTTAACATTTTATACGTTTTTCTGTGCTAACTTTTCTGTGATTTCTGTAGGAGCCACAATATTTATAGGCGGAGAATAGAATTAGATCAAGAAACTGCCCGCATTGCATGGGAATTGAATCCGTTCATCACGTTACACTTCCGCTTGGGCAGCACGCAAAGGAAAGCGCAAAGCTAGAAAGAACTTTAATAATGAATAAAGATCGAACATATATCAAGAGATCCGCTCTGCCCTTTCTGCCTGCGGACCAAGCTGAGTCAGACAAGAGGTCCATGATGGCCCTAATCGCTCACTTGATTGCCGTATACCAATATGGCTATACTTTTTGACTGATCAAACTGTTTTGGCCACCAAATGAATACATCAACCAAATATCGAAGCTCTAGCTCTTGTGGTTTCTGACATGTAGATTTGCTAAGTTTTCCAATATTTTCATAAATGAAAAATGGCTACGCCCCTGGAGTATATGTTTTGTGGCGAATTTGAACAGCGTTTCGCTTCCACCTTCTACTTAAGCTTCTGAGAAAGTTTGGCTGAATTTAGTCAAGCGGTTTTAAAGGAGATGCTATTTAAAAATGTTGACTGACACTAGATGGGGCGATCACAATAGCTAAGAGCATAATCTCAGTGAGCTAAGAAAATACCGTGAAGAAGCAGAATGTACCAACAGCATTTAAATCACATACAATTATATAGCATTATTTGATTTACAAACTACAATTTAACATTTTACACACTTTTCCCATGTTCATGTATGAAACATTTTCCACTAAATAAATCCACAATGCTAGTATGGCTTTTAAACAATTCCATAATGCGACCGCATTGGCCGATTTTGAATATGGCGGCTAATAAAATTAAAATCTACTTTAAAACAATACTACTGCAGTACTGTTGGAACCTAATTTTCGTATTATTAAACGTAAAATTATGGAAAAAATACATATTCTGAATCAGTGGCATCTATTCAGTTAAATAAGCAAATAAAGCACACAAAACACACGCACCCTTTGGCGCCTGGCAAATTTATTATAATCATCACAACACAATAAAATATTCCCGATATTAAAACATGATATGTAGGATGTGCATAATTGTATAACAGTACATATTAGATTATGGCTGATGAACAGAAGCCATATAACAGCAGCAAACCCAAATCTGTCACCATTTAACATTATCTTTGATTAACAAATCTAAGACCATGATACAACAATAAAAGATTTCATAGATGTAATATAACAGTTCTAGTAGACAACTGGCTATGACCAAAGGCACTGACTGATTCCTAGATAAAGTAGGGAGATAATGTTTATAGTAATAATACATAAACAAAAGACGCCCCACCCACTCTGCCCCTCTCTAAAAATAAATTTTGCACTATCATTGGACCAGAAAACATACACATAACAAAACCCCATTGAATTTATATACATTGCCTATAGTGTACTTAACAATATAAACATAAACGAAATGTAAATATTGTACATATTTCTATACATGTTTTCAGCTAATGTTTTGTCCCTTAAAGCCTTTTATGGCATGAATGTTTTACTCTCTTTCTGCCAAAAGCATTTACGTTATGTATAATAATGGGAATGGTTAAGGGGCGGTTGGGCCTGAGAACGTTGTTAAAGAAAAAATGGCATAAGACCCTCCTCTTTAAAACTACCCTTCCCTCATTATTAAAAAATGTATAGTCATAGACAGATCCCCTCCAAACCATCTTTCATTTCTACACACGGACGAATTCAGCTTAAGAGCCATACCTTAAAAACAAAGCATTACGTTAAAGAAGGGGTCAACTAAGGGCGAATACGTTAAAACAATAAGGTGATTCTAGGGTTAATAATAGGCAGGAGAATTTACGAACAATAATTCAATGAATTAAACATCGGCTAGCTTTTTAGATGTTTAAGTAGGTAGCTGAAATTGGAAACCTTATAGGAGCTCACTTTCGGCACTTTGATTATTTTTTTTTTAAGTCAGGCCTGGGCAACATGGCGGGGTCACAATAAAATACGTGCTGACCCTTAAATATACTGGTCATCATCATCACCATCATGATCATCATGATCATCATCATCATCATCATCATCATCATCACAATCATCATGATGATGATGATGATGATGATGATGATGATCATCATGATCATCATGATCATCATCATCATCATCATCATCATCATCATCATCATCATCATCATCATGAACATCATCACCATCATCATCATCATCATCATCATCATCATCATCATCATCATCATCATCATCATCATCATCATCATCATCATCATCATCATCATCATCATCATCAGCATCATCATCAGCATCATCATCATCATCATCATCATCATCATGTTCATCATCATTATCATCATCATCATCATCATCATCATTATCATCAGCATCATCATCATCATCATCATCATCATCATCATCATCATCATCACCATAATCATCATCATCATCATCATCATCATCATCATCATCATCATCATCATCATTATCATGAGACAGGCAGAGAAAGAGACTGGTATAGAGAAAGAGAGACAGACGACGAGACAATGAATCAGACAACGATACAGAGAGAAAGGCATACAATGAAAGAACGCTAGACCGAGAGAGTCTGAGAGACAGAGACGACAGAGACATTGCAGAGAGTCAACACTGTATGTGACAAATCAATACATATAGGCGCACTTTACTGGTCAATAGTTGAGTTCAATGCTTTTGATTTATAGTACCGGCAACTAATAAATACAATATATTAAAAGGCCAACACGCGAAGGATGTTCATATATTAGTATATTCGAAATTTGTAAATAAGGTATCCTATACACATTTTAAATCTAAAAATAAGTGATCGCGTGGTTTTCTTACTTTAAAAAGAAGCTAACTGTACAGCGTGGCTAGAATAGGAAATATCTATGTGTAATGACAAGTTGGGGTTTTATGCTTTATTTGTTACATGGATGTAGGGCACCGATAAACAAAATTCCAAGGGATCTTTTCAGGCAACGATAATTTATCTGGTTGCTTGAGAGAAATAAAATTGGTTCAAAGTGTTGGATATCACCTTTAAAGAGTCAACACTTGATGTGACAAATCAATACATATAGGCGCACTTTACTGTAAATAAGTTATCCTATACGCATTTTAAAACTATAAAACTAAGTTTACTATTAAATTGTTGCATATGGAGGTTGGCGGTGCGAAAATTGAAGGGATGGTTTTTGTCCTCATCATTCAAAATTAATGAGAGTTTTGGTCCGGGTGAGCTTTTGTTCGACATTTATGCACAGGTATTGTGACACTTGGTTAAACTGGACACGATATTTAGTTATATTGTTTGCATCTGATGTGCTTTAAAAGTCATCACAGCACACCATTTATAATAGTAAAATATAGTTACCACCCCCTCAACTGCAGTAGTTGGACACCGTCTTCCCCCACTTTTGGATCCGTGTGCGCGATACATTAAATCTGTTGGAGATGTCCAAACGTTAGAAGCTAACTTAAAATAACTGTTTGAAAGTTCAAAACTTTAGAAGTAAACATAACAAATGTATTGTTTTTGGGAAGAACTAGACATATATAGAGATAATAAATCATTATTTTATTTGACACATCTCAAAAAACAGAGAAAGAATTTACTTAATGTACATATTACATTTTCATAAACAACCACAGCTGACTGGCTTGCACTGAACTTGTATCATGACGGACGGTAGACAAAAGGCATTTTCACACTTGGTGTGCGAAACAATGAATAAAATCCAAAATATAAACATGATTTAATACTCTGATTTTGCATTCATTGAACTTATAAATAATATTGCCGAACAAACGTTATCGCGTACATGTAAACAAACAGTTCAACGTTCCATTCACCTCGCGATATAGTATGACGTCATAAATATTTGAAAATATAAAAGTTGAGCGTTCACGAAGTTAGGCAGAAAGGGATTTTGTGATGAGGTCTTGTGGAAAATGTCTAAAGATATCGCGCTAATAATGTTTCTTTTAATATTTTAATAAAATAATACCAACGATAAATGGATTTTATTTGTATACGTACCTTTGATTCATATACTGTTCTTAAATGATTCTACTTTAGATTTTTGTTGATGGCTAGATGTCAACAAATGCATTTCCATATTTTCCTTGGGTCTATTTTAAACTTACAGCTCTAATCATGTACATAAAGCCGATAACTAACTTCTAAATCTTTATGCTAGGTTATATATGTTATCACGAACAGTTGTACAGGTTACAGATACATGTTCATTTATTTACATCTCTACATTTTCAGACACAAATGGCAAATCTACCACGTAGCCAGGCAGAACCAAGAAAGGAGGAAAGAGAGCATAACAGTTGTGTCGCTAGCAAGTTGAACGACCACGAAAGACTGACGTTTGCCATGTTACTAGCAATTGTTGACATTTTTGGCTTTAATATTTATCTACTCTATATTTCTATATTTTCAGGTAGTTGTGTGGATGTTTATTGTGTCGGCCATGTTTAGTCCACCATAAACAAACTGACGAAACTTCCCACACAACATGAACTCTTTCTTTCCCCTACACTTATTTTCAGGTAGCATCAATAATAACGACTATATAGACGTGTATTTTGTCACCAACACAATCTGTACATTTACAATGTTTTACTCTGGTCTACATTTCTGTATTTCCAGGTTGCCTTCTGTGGCTCTACCCAAGTCCACGTGTACAATACAGACAGTCTGACCAGGACACGGACCCTCGAGTTGGGACATAATACCGCCTGGATCGATTGTCACGGCGGCCTGCTGTACTGTGCTGGGTGGTCGGGTAACATCTTGTATGTACACGACGTGAGGAGTGGCAGGAAGCTGAGTGAGATATCCAAGGACATCGACGGCCGGGAACTGTTCTCTTACATCTTCGGCATCACCGTGAACAGTTCCGGCGACCGAGTCTATGTGGCTGACTGGGAGAGAGTTCTTGTATGTGTCGGCGTGGACGGGAGGCCGATATTCCGTCTCTCTCAGACGGATCTCGGACTGTCTGGAGCCACGGGTGTGACCACTGACCATCAAGGTCACGTGTTTGTAAGTGGACTGTACTCACACAACATAGTCAAGGTGACCGAGGATGGTCACGTGGTAGGTCAGATATTGTCCAAGGAAGATGGGATCGAGAGTCCAGAGTGCCTCAGTTATGATGTGAGCAAGAGTCGTTTGTATGTCGGAGGTTGGAGTGATCAGCTTCTGATGGTGAAATGGAAGTAAAGTTTATACTAGTTTGAATTGATTGAACGTAAACATTAAATATTGCTGGACATTTGTCTTTTTTTATTTGTGTAAATACTTTTGTTGCTGATTGTGATTTTGTAAATTAGTAACTAGTTATAAATGTGGGATTGAATCAACATTTTAGCAACTCAATGTGACATCGACATTTTCTTTAGGAATAAAATGAAATTAAAACGTGTATTTAAAACTCGGATCTTCTGTAAATGTTACAGACACGTATGTAGTTGATGTGTTGTTGTATTGCATTAAATATGTTATACAAATGTTCCCACAATTAAAGCTTATTTCAGTGCAGTTTGATGTTTTCATCTCAGTTCGTCATGTTTGCATATTTTACATCAGCATAAAACAACTACATCATTAAGCATAACACTATGACGTCACCACTTGCAGTTGATACGTTTTCTGCAAAATCAACAAAAGAACACAAGGCCATCAATAAATTACTGCAATTCTAAATTAATTGACATTTGTTTCCTATTTCTTAAGAATTTAATACATTTTCAATTCAAACATTCACAGTACAATTCGCATTTTAGTTTAGTACACGTGTTATCATCCGTGTCAAATGTAGCGGTATGTATATAAATGCAAATAATGTCCGAAAGTTGTTATATAAACAATCATCAATCAATTTTCGATGTCATTTTGTTAAAACAATTGTAGACGTGACCAGCAAGGCGTCAATTTTAATATATATTGTATATTATCTAGTGAGTATATATTATTTATAGCACATACACTTCAGAAACAATTAACAACTATGAGATGTGTGATTCAGTTAGAATTGTGCGTAACTGTTCTATCTGCAGCAAATCAAATATCAGTGATGACGTTGTTAAATAAAGAAACATGTTAGCTCTGTGACAAGTTGATTAAGAAGATTAATTTATTGTTCAACACTTGTTGAGAGATGTGACGAGTTTATATTTTAATCGTAATTGACAATGCAGTTCGTTATGTAAATAATAAAATAACGAGATGATATTGCATAAACAATTTCAGCTGTTTCAATTTATGTACGCGGGAATGTGTATAATTCTTACAGTTGTTTGACAATAAAAAACATTACTTTTCTGTATACGACTTTAAAAACAAGGTCCGTTATGTGCTGTCCGGAGCTATACACAACCCACTACCTTTTTTGACATTTATAGAATGCTCGTAGGTGCATATCTCCGTGGGGGGGGGGGGGGGGCAGTCAATAATATTGCATTTAAAGATTTAGTAACATTTTCTGTCAACTTAATTTGCAAGAAATACATGTTTGTATTGTTTGTTGCATCTGTTTTGATCCCATAATTGACGTGTATGCAGGAATCTTTGCGTAATTCTGTTCAACCTTTCATTACATATCCCAAATTGTTCCTGATTTGAGATTTTAACCTGAGCGGACGTGAACTTTCTTCACATGTTTTAATGACCTCACTTTATTCTTTTTGGATTATTTTTAAAGCCAGTGGCATATATTACATAAAATGACTCTTAAAGATACAATTAATGATTAATTCGAAGGTTGTTCTGCACACATCTGCTATTAGGGTGGTCCGGGGCAGGCTCTTCCGTGAAAAGTAAGATTTCTAGATTGTCAGATATGTGTTTTGACGTGAATCGGGATCACATCCGATACAATATTACCAGTCTTTAATATATAATTGATGTAATGTATTTATTATCCATGCTGTATGTGTTTCATTCAAGTTAATTGGCCCCAACCCCGATCCGCTCCTGGATGAAAACAATGCGCATTTATCATATAATTCGTCGATTATCTTTTGTATGAACAAATGTATCAATGTAGATGTTTATATAATCGATAATTGTTGTATTTTGTTTATTCTTAGTCTTTCAATAGAACGGAACTGTTTTACAGCGGTCTGGACTTAGTTTAACATATGGTTTGTGTGTACATGGTTCGTACTATTTTTTTGTTTAATATTTCATCACTGTTAGGCAGAATATTGTTCATTTAATTATTCACACTACATGTTGATTTCAAATATTGCAAAGGTTAAGGATCAATGATTGTTCAGTTTATGCAAAAAATAAGCACGTGATATGTTTTGGGGAAAACGCTGTTTAAATGTATACTAGTTAGATTGTGTCTTCTGTAGGTAAGTAAGCTTGAAGAACGCTGTTAAGTGTTTGCTTTGATAAACCTATTTTGCAATCGATTCTGGTGTCGCCTGAACGCAAATGAATTACTCATTTCCAAACGACATTCAGCACATAGACATATAATAACGGGACCGCTGACTCGTGACGTCACGCTATATACTCAATATAAATAGCGTGAATCCGTCGCAGCGCTATCACCGGGAGTTATGGAAAACTTCCGGTGTAAACTGAAACAATAGATGGAAGGTTGAAAGCTGTGTTAACATTAATTAACAAACGCATACATCTCGTGTTAATGGGAGTGAAATTATAACTTTCAAAGGGTTTTACTAAACACAAGTGATAGGGACACTATTTCTTGTTTATAGTCGTTCAGATTATAGTGTTAATCCAGACAAGACGCACATCTGTCCCGCCCACCTCGAACTTTCTGTCATGGTATGTTATTTCTTTATTCGTTTGTTGTTGTTTTTTAGTCTGAACGGTATGGTTTATCGTTATATATATTCAGTCATTTCACGTTTATTTCCCGGCTAAATAGATGGCTAAATCGAAAATCAGCACGTCAATAGCAGCTGTCAGAAAACCTTGTTCTACTTTCGGTTTCCATTGTGATAAATAGTAACTGTTCAGTTTAAACTTCTTGACTAGATAATCCTTAACAACTGAAACTTATAGAAGTGTATTTTTTTAGGGATGTTAACGAATGTTCGAATATTCGAATATTCGAATATCAAATCGCTATTCGAAAAGAGATTTGGGGATTCGAATATTTTAAAATGTGTATTTCACTTTTGTTAAGTTTGAAGGAAAATTGAAAATACATTTTTTAGTTGATCGTAGTGTCTCCCAGCGACTTAAGACGCTAGCGATATGTGATCGCGCTCGCTCTAAGATAGAGGGGGTGGGTCATGTCTCCTGATAACGAATTGGCATCTGGTTAACAGCATGATATCAACATACAGCTGTGGAAGCAGTTGCCAAAGTACAATAAACACACATGTCAGTTCAATGCTGCGGCAATTAGCAACAGCAATTACGTAACACTGTCTCTACCCAGCTTCGGTCAGGATACTGTGTAATAAATACATAATATAAGGCTATACCTATTGATAACAGTCCACCAGAACGTCTTTTATTTTTGGAAAGCACACCAAGATCACTGTAAAACTTTAATTGCAAACACTTTCTGTTTTTTGTCACTCTACTTCATACTTGTTATTTTATTCCTATACAATACCGCGACATCTGTTATTTTTGTCGCCGCGATTTTCTGTTCTCTGTTTTTGCTTCGTTCTCTCCAAATAACAAAAAAATGTATATCTACATATTTTTTTAATTGTTCGTCACAGGTTTCTTAACACACTTAAAACACACGAGCTTACAAATTTAATTATTCTTTATGTATATATTGGTTGGTACTTCATCAGTTTATTGACAGTCAGGTAATCTTGACACTAGCAAATCACAGTAATTGTCGTCATCAAATGGTTTTGTTTACCCTCGCCTTTCACCCATATATATATGGCGAGTAAGCTCCTGATTGTCACTTGTGTATTGGTAACTAAATGTCTCTAATTGACATGTTATGGCTTCGGATTAACGCCCTTAGCGATATCAGCCAATCACAATGAAACATCAATCCGTCCACCAACCAATCAAGACCGTTAATTGGCTGTACACTGTGAGCGATTTCCCTTCATAAAACCTTCGTGGTTTTGCCTAATTGTCGTACAGTCGATCCAGTATCACCCGCATTTTTTCCTTTTGAAAATGCCTCCTTTAATCATTAATGTGTTTTATAAGATTAGTTCACAAAACATAATTGACTGTTTGTTGTTTTACATTGTTTGCGGTTATTCGAGTAAAATATTAAAATTGTGAGCTATTTTGCATGTGTTGTAAAATTTCATCTAATAAAATGTGATATGGTTTGTGGTTGATTAAATCGATATGTTAACATTAAAAGGAGCTTAAGTATCACTTTTATTACGTCATATATTAATACAAATAAGTTATTAAGTATGCAAAATGCCTTTAAATTGTAAAGGTTATTACACGAAGTACAACGCGTAACAAAACGACACCCAAGTTTAAGGTGACTAATAAATAATGTATATATTATACGGGACTTTGCAGGTCATCTTAACATTGATTGGTTACTGTATAGTTTTTTAAGAGTTTCAATAATAATAATAATAATAATAATAATAATAATAATAATAATAATAAAAATAATAATTGGTAAATTAATTACATTGTTTACGCATTTACAAGCATTCTTCAAAAACAGTTTTCTCTTGCAAATTACCGCTGACCGAGTAAAGAAACACCCCGTCTGGTCCTTCACTTTAAACAGGATAATGGCGGATTGATAATATTGACGTTTGTATTGCAAAAAGAAGACATCGTCGTTTTACAATGAATAAACATACTGAACGTAATGGAAAATTACCGTGTTGTGTGCCATTATGATATAAATTCTTTCCGAATATTCAAATATGATTCGAATACACGTTACAAATATTCGAATATCGTTTAGGGATTCGATTTATATCCCTAATTTCTTTGTACATATATATGCTTCATTTTCTATGGAAAAAGTTTTGCTTTATTTATTTTTTACTTTGCAGCCTGTAGTGGGCAGAAGGGGGTGGGTTCTAATCTATTAATTCATGAAATAGAACCATTGATAGAATCAAACCTACCACTTCCGTTACCATTGTTTTCAATGAATAATTTGAAACAAAAATAGTGCTGCTTTTTCTGTGGTTTCATGCCATGAACACCTGCCACATAAATTAAACCCAGTAATTTTAACCTTCAGTTTGAGTGTTGTCAAGAAATTGAACTTCCAAGTGCATGTACCACTGTTTAAGGTCACATCTTATGACCAAGCTTTTAACTTTGAGCACCCTCTTTCTGGGATAGATGTGCTAGACTCAAATACAGCAATACTTTCCTTGACTTACTCATAAAAACATTCAAATTCAGGTTGTCATTGTAGTATATATGTGCCTCATTTATATGATTTTTACATAATATGCAGTTTTATTTACAGTGCCTGCAAAATAAATTCCTTCCACACTTGAACACATGGTTAGAGGGTGACAGCTAATCTGTATTTTACTGAACCCTGTGCATATGTTTTAATGATTTTTGTTTTTTGTTGTTTTTTTTATACATAGCACTGACACAGTTATGGTTAGATTGGTGATGTCCAGCTTATTATTGGTGAAGGAAAACCATAGATTTATGTTTGGGCAGAACCACCAGCACACAGCAGGTTAGCTGGAAAACCTTTCCACCGATAGTTCTTTTCATGACCAGGACCCAAACCCATGCATTGAAGTGCTATAAGAGGTAACATGGTTTACTTAAAACACTACAGTGTACATGTATTTTGATGTCATGTGCTGTGTCTTTATCAAAGTGTATAAAATAATGTTATGAATTCATATTTTTATCATAGTTGCAACCTTTACAGTCTTCTGTCTCACTCCTCTACTTTCAGACCTTTTGCCAAATCTTGTGAAAGAGCTTTTCGGTCCACATAAAGGCATTTTGTTTTGACAGATTAAACCTACTACCAAGAGGTTCAGATGATGCAATGAATCATCTGTATGTTAAAATCTTATACATATTAGACATTAACACACCGATTTGGAATTTTTTAGTTTAATTAATGCCATTTTACTAAAAAAGTATGTATAAACTCTCAGATTATACAGTTATACTTGTATTCAAAGTTAGTCAGTATTTAATAAAATAATATATATATATATTAATTAAATATCAGATGTATGTATGTTAAAAGTGGTATCCGACTTTGTCGAAGTAAAATATCTCACCCACTGTTCTGTGAATTTTGGCACAACTTTTTTGCATAAAACTAATATTTAGTCCAAGTAAGGGCACATTTTGAAACTGCCTAAATAATTAGTAAATGCAGTCTCTCAGGTAGGAAATGCATGTTTGTAATGATGAGTGGAGTGTTGTCCCTCACTTTTAAATTGGTTAGAGGACAGCAGTTATCTTCAACATCATGGATATTTTTTCAGTATACACTTATTTGTCTGGTTTTGTGAGAGAAAAATGGTCTAAACTTTTGATACCATCATTAATTGTATTGTCAAAAAGGTTTTAATAACAATAAACCATAATAATTATTATAGGTAGGATTAACCTGCAAAGATTTTTTGTGTGTGACAACTGATGGTGTTGCATAATCATTGTCTGCATATTTAAATTTGTATGTTTTTTTTTTGTATTTATCTGTCATAAATGCATTTTTTCATTCCACATTTAAATATTTTCTTTTCATTATAAACAAAGCTGTGTTCTTGCTTAAACACCTTAACATAAATCTTTCGATTTTAATTTTCAGTAAGTCACAGTTTTTCGTACTGGTGGTGGTTTTTGACACACTAGCGTTAAATACAACAGCGAAGTGATCGCGAGACGTATTACCGTTATTGACTGGGAGTCCAGGGTCAGATATTTCTACATTTTATATCGTTGTGTCTGTATCTATGGTAATAAGCACATCTAGTATGTGGCCTGCTGTTGGTTCAGTGACGTGTTGTCGCATGCCACACGCCTCTAAAACACTTTTGAATGTTGCCGTGATAGGGTTTGACATATTGTCTAAGTGAAAATTAACATCTCCCACCACAATAATATCATCATTATCATCACCATCACATCATTACCATCATCATCATCAACACCATAATATCGTCATCATAATCATTATCACAATCACATCATCATCATTAATAGTATAACTGAATTCTGCCTCACTCTACATCATCACAATTTGTAGCAAATGCATCTTTTTCTTCTTCTTTTCTTCTTCTTCTTCTTATTCGTCTTCTTTTTTGTCATCAGTTAACATCATTGTTATCGTCACATTCCTTGTCATCATCATTAACATCAACGTTATCAGCATGATCAGTAGCAGAAAATAAATGTCGTTTAGAGTAAAAAGCTTACTTTATATTTCGCATCATTGTAATACCTATACAGAATAATATTTATTGTTTCTCAATAAAACATTTAAATAACTATATAAGATAATTACATAATCTGCATATACAATTGTTAAAACTTAAAGAAATTGTATTTGAATAGGAAACGATGTGTTGGTAACATTTCCTTTTGGGTGAGACTTTCAAAATCTTTGTGTATAAATATACATGTTTCATGGCGTACCACGTCCGATTACTCCATTATCAAATGCATGATGCACGCACGATTTACCTCCCTTAAATAGCTCCATGCATTGATAGTAATATCTTTGTTTAAACTTATAGAACAAAGAAAGCAATCACACAGTTCCTGTGCAAACTTTGAACCACATACCGCTATTGCTAAATCACATACGCTAATATTAATAGGTAAGCAACCATATTACTTTTGATGTATAAAACAACTAACAGATCTGGAAAAAAAACACTCAAGTATATGTAACGTTTCCTAAAACTATATTATTGGCAGTCGCAACCGAACTACCTTCAATAACGATAATAAAGAAACAGTTATAATTTTCACATTACTGATGGTCTAACACTATAATATTCAAAAACGACAAACTATTACACACAGTTTAAAACTTTTTGGCTTCGATAATTGCTTTATTCCGCGATTTATGATGAATATTGCAACAATACAGTCCTTGTATATATATTTGAAAACATAACAAGTGGTAGTTGAGGCGCAATTCATGGTCTCTACAAGAAAATTGACGCAAACATTGGAAAATACGATTAGATATAGGGTAATTTATCACTACCCCTATTTAAATATTATGTGCATCGAACTAACTAATACTCTATACTCTATGCCATATTATATAAAAAAAACTATTTGCTATTTAATTTACATAGAAAACCGATGAAGGAAACTTGTGTACAAGTACATTATCTCCCTACTGCACTTAAACTCGTGTTATTTTGATTTCGTATTTTATCTCTGTAATATGAAACATATATAATTCCAAGTACAACTCTACAGTTGTTGAAGAATGGCATGTACTTATAATGTCCACATGTCTATTAAACTAATCCAAGAAACACTTAACCAATTCTGGGAACAGAAAACACTTCCTTCTTTCGTCACTGACAACACAATTAAAATGACTGCATTAACATTCGTTATCATTCATTAAATGATGTGTTATGCTGTAAGATAATTGGACGGTATGACAATCACCTATCATGCTGCTGTTACTCAATCCCATTGGCATCTAAGATAAAAAAGGTAGAGCAACATTGATCTAAGATGTGTATTTCTAACTACCGATATTATTTGTATCTGAAATATTTTAATCTTTGCCAATGATACTGATATAATTTAATCTAATTCAATGGTCACTGTCATTAGAATATGAATAGCCATCGTTACATAGACTAAGTGTAAACAATGAAAATTAGCATTTTCTATCCGTTTCCAGTGCAGGGCTGACTATACATTAACGCCATATTAAAAGAAATCTGTTATGAATAACTAAGACATAGCTAAAAATTCTGGGGACGCAACCCAAATGTATGTAGAGATAGAGATTTGCATTCCTTTGGTCCGGATAAAGTTATTGTCAATGTTGTTTCTAATAATATTCAAAACAACGACAGATGTATCCTTCAATAATCGTAAATACAAGTATACCTAATGTATATTAAAGTCGATGTATTAAATTGATCATTTAAAAATACACTGTAAATAAACAGTATTGCTTTAAAGTTAAGAAATGGTGACTAGGAATCGCATTAAATATTAAAAGCATTCATATTCCATGTGTGGTACTATCAATTGGTGTTTATGGTATTATAACGAGTATGAGAATCCTACTATCACGGTCTCAGGATAAAATGACTTAGTGTGACATTTGAGGTCTTAAAGTCATCACAGTAAAGGCAGCAACTGAAGACTAACAATGGTTAACGGATTTAAATTTGTTAGTAATCGAATTCGAATAATTGTTAAAATAGGTAAATAAGAAAAGGTCCTATCAAAATTTTCACAGATATTAAAATTGTATCTACCTGTAGACAAAGGCAAACAAGGTAAATGTAAATGTTAAAAACAACAACACAAAGACGAGTAATAACACACAAAAAGAAAAACCATCAGTTACCGCCTTGGAACGGTAAGTCGGCAAAAGGGCCAACTGGTGTGCTTAAACCTGTTTTGTGGAGCGCTCCAACCTCGCACTTCCTGAAGGTTTTTCTATCAAACAAACAGTGTAAATAAAATATTCCGTCAAAGTGAAACAACTAACAGTAAGCACCTGCATCGGGAGTTTAAACAGATAAAATGAACTTATGTACATACATAATAACTAGTAATAAAACAACATATGTACAGTATGTACAGTAGATAAAAGCCTCGGCAACCAAATAATTCCAAATGAGAGAGTAGTTTTAAATTAAATAAAGCAGTACAATCGCTGATATATTATAAGAAAAAATATAATGACGTCATAAATGCCATGACGTCATATGCCAAAATTGTCAAAAGTGAAATGTAAAAAATACGGAAGAAATAATAGAATTTAAGAAAATCAACAAATAAAACGTAGTATTGTTTAGATTTAAGTCAAATAAACAAACTTATCAATCAAGACATATCATATTACAATGACAAACTGTTCGAAATGTTCATCGTCAGTCAGACTGGCAGTGAAGTGTATACGCATGGAATCTGCCGAAATAATTTCCGTCATTCGTTAGTCTATTCGCGCAAGAGTTGTCATTCTTGCGGGACGGTATGTCAACTTCCGGTTGTCAATTTTTCAGACCGCTAAATTTCGAAAATTTTATGTTATGATGAATTCGCTTGTTACGACCACCGCATCTATACCAGTGTCAGCTAGAACAACCGTCGAAGATGTTCTCAACTTCACAAAAACAGAAATACAGACATTTCTAAGGTTAAATCGTGCAAAAATAAGTGGAAACAAACTGACACTTGCACAACGGGTTGTTGATTCCATACGATCACGGTACGACCAGTCAGCTTCTTCTGAGCAGCTTGGTTCTACCGATGTTCCACTTGTATCGTGTACGAACAATGTTCCCAGCATATCAGAAATGCAATCTGGGTGGACTGGGAGATCTGACTTTTTTTCCTAAAGTGACCATAAATGATATTGAGTCCTACCTCCTCCACAGTAGCCACAGGACTGAAGATGCTGGTAAAATGCACTGCTACAGACAGTATATATGAGGGCTGAACTTTTACAAGGAAGGTTATATTCATAAAATTATGATCAATGAAATAAGTGATTCGAGCAAACTGTGCTATATACGTTCAAAGTGCTTTCCCTTCATGCAGCAAGGTGTATATGAACAGTGGTTGTTGGTAACAAAACAGGAGCCCTTTCAAGTTGTGAAATGGTTCTCATAGATCTACTCAGTAGATATTATTTTCAATGCTCTGCAGACCCTATGTTTATTTGTAACATGTAAGATGTCCATACTATGTTGGAGGCTGTCACATTAAAATTATTTTAAATCAATAAAATATAAAATAGCTCTAGCCTCTATGTTAGAACTAAATATAGAATATGTCACAATATGTATTATCTACTTGACAATTGCAATTATCCCGGTTTAGACCCAGTTTTAGAAAAAAAAATGATCTGATTAAACTGATATTATCTGCCAGGCAAAAATCTACAATAACAATATACATGCATTGTGGACATGAGCATTTTCTAATCTGTAGGAAACAAATGCTTCAAGATAATTACTCTACTGCATGTACATGGCATGCAGTCAATGTGTTAAACCCAGTGTATTTCAATTTCAGTTGTGGAGAGGGATGTACCCATATAGCAGGCCTTCTGTTTGCACTAGAGGGGCGACTGCCCGAGGATGAGCTGAGTGATCTGCCCTGTACTTCTAAACCTTGTCAATGGAACCAGCCGAGCAAAAGGAAAAAGGATCCTAGGCCAATCACAGATATAAGTTTCAAACGAGTAAGATATGAGGATATTTTAAAGGTGAAAGAGAAGAAAACTGTCAAATATGATGTAGCCACCATTTCATTTAGAAATTCATTGTGTGCAAAACTTGGAAATTCTTCAAGAGCTGCAATATTTGACATTATTCCTCCAGAACAAGATAACTTTGTTGAAGTTGAAAGTGATTTAAATATGTCTAACTTCGAAGAAGTGGAAACAAGTGAACATATTGTATATGAATCCGACAGATTCATGGATTTAGGTATTACTTTAAAAACCGAAAACGTTTCTAAGTCTGATTTTGTTAGTTTTTTGTCTACTTGTAATAAAGACATCATTGATGAAATTGAAGTAAGAACCAAGGGTCAGCATAAAAATCCCCTCTGGGTATCTGCGCGGACAGGCAGAATTACAGCTTCCACGTTCCATGATATTAAAACTAAAAAGGATACTAATAAACCAGACAATATTGTACAAAAAGTATTAGGTGACAGCAAATCGTTTGACAACAGTGCTGTAGCATGGGGTAGGAAACAAGAACCAATAGCTAAGAAAATATATAAAGCATATAAAAAGCTAAAAGAAAAGAAAATAGTTCATATATCTGACATGGGATTAGTACTATGCAATGAATATTCATATATAGGTGCAAGTCCAGATGGTTTAGTGAGCTGTGGGCCTGATCAGTATTTAATTGAAGTGAAATGTCCATACAAATGGAGAAAAGGCTCAATACTAGAAGCATGTAAAGACAAAGAATTTTGTTGTTTTGCAGATGACAATGGGAATATTCAACTAAAGAAGAACCATAGATATTTCACACAAATTCAGGGCCAAATGGGTGATTGCCAAATGTCAAAGTGTGATTTTATTGTTTATACAGTGTCTGATTTTGTTGTAATAACTGTTCAATTTGACAAGTTGTTCTGGGAAAGCATGCTACAGCAGCTGACAGATTTCTATGTGAGTGAAATTATTCCAAAGATTTGTGTCTAGGTTCTAGGCTACTTTGTGTTGATACTCACAACAGATTTTCATGCTGACTCTTGGATCTTACTTAGTGAAAGTTAAATCTTTCTATTTTGTGACCTTCCATTATGTTGATGCTACATATTATTACAAATGACATTAATATTATGTGTAATCAAAATTGCACATTAACTTACAACAAAGTGAGCAACATGTAATTTAAAACTTCATTTAACTTGTTCTGTTTGATATCTCTATGGTGTCTGCATATAAAATAGTTACATTAATTGTTCACTGGCTTTAATTGAGATCAATCTTATTGTAAAATTCTGTATCTGTCACTCTATGGCACTGCTATAAACCTCCTTAGATAAAAGTGTATCACCATACAGACTTCTTAATGTTTTTTTTTTATTTACCAGAATACTGCAGTTTAATTTTACCATAAACAATTAATAAAGTACTTCAACAAGTACATTATAATTGTCAATTTTACAGTGACTAAAGATGTCAGTATTATTGCACCTGAGCTGCAGTCAATGTCTGTCAGTTCACAATTTGGTTTGGTGCTGCAACCTGTCATTGAATAAATGTATCAACATACGTGTACTCATATGTATGCATTTTCTTAACATTTATACTAATAAACATTGACTGGTATAATGCCTAGTGCACTTGTGTTACAGAAACCAGCACAACAAACAAGTCTTTTGATTTCCTTCTTTTATTACAATTAAATTTTTGCATAAATACCATTAACATTTACAGATATACTGTTATAATAAACACTTGCTGCTCAGTTCAGAACTGTGACATTAAAATACATTCAATGAATGAAATTTCTTCTATGAGCAATTTAGTAATACAATTTGTACTTTGTTCATAATAACATATGCGTGAAAGTGTATGTAATAAATACGTTTTATATAAAATGTACAAATCCTTTGTGCTTTTTGTAATACAATTTGTCTTATTTGACCACATAATATGTTGCTAAAGCACAGTACAAATATGAATCCTTACTCTGTAACAAGTGGCGGTAGCAAGTTGGTCATTGCTGTACAAACAAAGAATATATGATCAGCAAAGTCACTGAGAGCTAAAGGCATGACTCCTTGAAGAATTCTAAAGTTTTTTATATGTTCCATTTTTCTCTCAACATGAATCCGTGCTGAGGCAATTCTTCTAGTAGTTTCCACTTCTGCATTGCTAAACTGAATTTTCGTCTTAAATGGCGGACAGTACAATTTTACACTTATTGTTTTCAAGTCTGACTGAATATGAATGACACCTTTATCCACCATCACTGCATCGCCTTTGTGAAGTAGCTCCAACAGTCCACTATTTCTGGTTATTTCAACATCTGAAGTTGATCCTGGCCACAGTTTAGACACAAACACAACAGCTCCAGTCATACTGACTCCAACTAGTGCCTTGAAAGTGTCATGTGATTTATAACTGCTGTATGTTAATGATTTGTTTTCAAGTGATGACGGACTTTGAATAAAGACTTCCGTACAGTCAAGTACAACTCTGGTGTCTGAAAATTTCTCAAAACACTTCGGTACTCGGGCTTGTAAAACATCTTATTCAGTCAGAACAATAAGTGATCGCATGCATTCACACATGAACAATATCCAAGAATTGAAAATTTTTATATGGCACTTGCGGATATTTCAAATCGGAATTCTTAGTCCTTCACAAGTAATCCTAGTCGGAGTCTCATCATCACCATAAAAAACTCATCTACTCGACGCAGCTTTCGCTTTCTACCCATTCATTACACCAACAGATTCTGTACAAAGTTTATCAGCCCCATGTTCTATTAATGATTCAAATACAGCTTGGAATGTTAAAAAGTCAGGAAGTCCAGTATAGAACATGAATAAATCATTAGAATGTTTAATGTTTTCAATAGGAATTTCTGGCATCAAAACATCTATGCCCACAGATGCACAGCTTGGTTTACATGTCTGTGTAGATTTAATAGAACTGACATCGGCTGTAGACTCTGGTTTGATACATGGGCTGGTATTATCCTTGTCCTCTACAATGGACAGTTCACATGTCTGCGTGGCTCGAGTGGAGCCCTCGGCCGCTGATTCTGGTCTGGCAGACTCCTTTTCCTGTGCGTACCTGTAAATTATATTGAACCTAAATAAAAATTTACTGCTGTGAACACAAACATTGCTACCTGTAAATTACATTTTATTGAACCAGAGTTATTGCAAAAGTTAAGATAATTTATTAATGAAATTTACTTAACCTTATTCATTAATGCAGTCCAGATAGTGCTATATTGTATATCTATATGTACTACATATGGTACAGTACATAAATAACATAATTATGTCCTTACTGAGATACATATTAATGTATATTTATATTATTTTCAGAAATCGCACTTATAACTAAGTTCAGTACCAATGACTGGTATCAGTAAGTTTTCCGACTGTGCTAGCTAAACTGCTTTATTTTCATCTGCACAATAAAATTAAATTTCTACAGTATAGATCTTATCCAATTTGGTGGACAGCACTGACACTGGTCCTATTTAATGATCATTATTGTTATGTGTGATCTACCTTACAAATGTGTATTTCTATTGTGCAAAACTTCAAAATTGTGTAATACATGTTCGTAGCCAAAGGGTTATTATATACTGAAGCAGTTTAGCTAACAATGGAACATTAATATACAAGCAGTATCATACCCTACATGTCTGAAACCAGTCTTAGATCTACGAGGTCAATAAACAGGACATCTGATTAAAAACTTGTGTAAATAGGAAGAAGCCTGTCCATTAAATCAAACTGTCCAGATTTTTATTAGTTTGCTAGACATAAATTGACAGAATGGCAGATGGGCAAAATAGACAAACAAGAAAAATATACTCACGAATGATGTTGTAAAGCATGACAGGCGTTGTCCACGTTTTGTATTCCCTTGCGTGGTTGCCTTGCTTGATGGTCTGTCCGTGTTTCCCTCTGTGGCAAGTTTTCTGTTGGTACTTTATTTTTTATCAATTGAGTTAGGTCCAATACCGTCCCTGAAGTGGTCCGAACAAACACGAGTATATGAGGTCGGTTTCCATTTTTTCCGGCTGATTGCTCTTATCCACGCTTTCTTTGTGTACTGTTCTTTAGGAAGTTTATGTAGCGTGATTTTCTTTCCAAATTTACCGACCCTTACACTGAAATAATGGCATTCAAATATGCAACAGTAGTCTTTCCCCATTGTTTACAATGAAACCGGAAGTCGGTATACCGTCCCGCATGAACGACAACTCTTGCAAGCTGGAACTACGAAAATCCGGAATAGTACAAAATGGGTAGCAGACACATGTAGGTAGGCGAATGGTGGACTGGTTCCCTAACTACGGATGAAGTTAATTCTTGTAAGAGGCATTTAATTGATGTAGTAATAAAATATATTTATTTTAAAACGACACAATCCTTTACCAACAATCGTAGAAAATGATAAAATACTTTATGTAGAATACGTAGTACATATTATTTCAATACTTGTTAACACAACTACAATTTCAATAGGATTGCTCCTTGTTGTGACCGGGACACATAGTTCTAATATTAAACAAAGTGAAAATATTAATTCTATGCCATCTTGTGCCCTTCAATCTTGCTCTTCCCACTCCTAATGCGGTCAATGTCCTGTAATCCTTCAACATCTCTGGTTCTGTTATATAAGAATGGAATTATAACACCAATTAATTGCATTATAAATGGTAGCAATGCTACTACCATAAATAAAACAAAGTTTAACAGAAATAAAATGAAGAAGTATGAATATATACATAAATAGGCTCGTATAAAATCGTGATTTAAAAACATCGATGGGAAACAATTATACACATTCAAACTATTTTGTTTCAGGAAGATCACAGATAAATTTCCAGGTTAAAGCTACGGCGACAGCATGTCAGCTGGAAGAGCTTCTAAAAGTCCTTCGTCTCGTCGGAGTTGGGACCAACACGCTGAGATACAGATAGAAAGAGGTCAGAGGTGTGGCAAGTCTTTATCTCTACCTCTCGACACGGGTGCACAGGATTTTAACATTGTATCATGGAATAAATAAATAAAATTGACTACGTCGAAGGTCGTCAAAAGTTCTTGTTTGTTATTTTTCTCATGTAGTATGTGTAGGGTTATATTAGAAACTGCCCGAGGACGCCAAAATGCTCGATCTGGTGACACATAAAGCCGAATCCAGAATAAATACAACATTTTTATTACCTATTGCAATATAATTGCACGGGGCAGTTCCCACTTGTAAACAGCATGCTTGAGCCGATTGATCCTTTCGAAAGAATGCTGAATTCAATGGCAAACAGTGAAGTTTCGGGTCCCTAATTTCAAGCTGAAGGTGAACAGATCAACGCAGAAAAAATGTTGAAGGTGTTAGGTGCAACGCGCCTGTGAAATACATTGTAGATACAACCAGCCTACATACACAGGTTAATCATCGAGACCAAAACTTAGTTGCAGGATCATCACGACACTGCCATAAATGTTGCATTTGATATTTTGTTTGACTGTACCAGGCGATCTTGATAGTTATAGTTATATTACTTTCCTGTATCTTTGTTTTCTTGTTATAAAGCCGTTTCATATTTAACACAGGTAATTTCTTTGTTCATTCAGCTCATCATATTAAGTGAGATAGCCCCATATTGCAGTATGATCAAATCTGGCAATATATTGTGGTACGTAATGCAATACGCTATGTTTGTATCACAATATATTGTGCTACGGATTGCAATACGCTTTGTTTGTATCACAATATATTGTGGTACGTATTGCAATACGCTTTGTTTGTATCACAACATATTGTGGTACGTATTGCAATACGCTATGTTTGTATCACAATATATTGTGGTAAGTATTACAATACGCTATGTTTGTATCACAATATATTGTGACATGTATTGCAATACGCTCTGTTTGTATTGCAATATATTGTGGTACGTATTGCAATACACTTTGTTTGTATCACAATATATTGTGGTACGTATTACAATACGCTCTGTTTGTATCACAATATGTTATGGTACGTATTGCAATACACTATGTTTGTATTACAATTTATTGTGGTACGTATTGCAATACACTCTGTATCACAATATATTGTGGTACGTATTGCAATACACTCTGTTTGTATTACAATGTATTGTGGTACGTATTGCAATACACTCTGTTTGTATCACAATATATTGTGGTGCGTATTGCAATACACTATGTTTGTATCACAATATATTATGGTACGTATTGCAATACACTCTGTTTGTATCACAATATATTGTGGTACTTATTGCAATACACTTTGTTTGTATCACAATATATTGCGGTACTTATTGCAATTCAATTTGTTTGTATCACAATATATTGCGGTACGTATTGCAATACACTCTGTTTGTATTACAATATATTGTGGTACACATCAAGCGTATCGTGGTAGCCCTAGTACAATATACACGTTTTCATTGTTATACATAGTTGATTAAGTATGAATAATTCATTTATCAGCAAACGATTCTACGCGTGCCTGTCTAATGTTACAATCATGCCGTGACGAGTTGTGAAGATGCGTTTTTTTTTTTGTTTATAGAATAATATTGGTATATGTTACCGGCTTGTATATCTACATGTATTCACTATTACCTGTAGTGATTTTTTATCTTAAAGAAATTGCTTTAGATTAGTATTGGATATACTGTCAGAATATTCAGGTCATTCCAATTTTAAATCGCATGCTTTAATAAAAGTATTTTATTATTACTACTCTTAAACATAAATAACACCCAGCAGACTGCAATATTTACAAAACATAATCAAGGAATTGTTGTTTATATGTAAATTGTTAAACATGATATAAATAGCACTTTTAAGTTAGGTCACGTTAAAACCAAACCATAGCTGTTTTTCTCCTTAAAGGCTTTTAATGGTATAAGATTCATAGCAACACTTGAAAGCTTAGGTGTCGGTAAAAGAAGAAGCAGTTTAAATCGTAGCCATTGAAAAGCCAATAGTCAATAATAAATCTTAACTTCTCTTAACGTTTGGGTTTTATCAGACGATACAGATCCTTACAGACACAAGTACCTTCAGATTAAAACCTGACTACCAACGTCCATTGTATTACTCTGACAAGTTTTCAAATCTTAGGTCATAACATCTTTGTAAATTCTACCCCCGTAAAATATAATCGTTCACCAAACAGGCAATATGATATGTTAGCATTATGCGTCGGCGGTTTTGTTCAATGGAATTCGTTGAATTGAACCCTTAATAGTTGGCCCATAGATCTGCTTTTTTATAAATAAACGCTGTCTTCACTTAAAGGGGAGGGTCTCCCTAACGGTGTGTAATTTTCAAGATCCTGCCCAATTAATATTCACCACAATTCTAAATATTATGTAGATGTCGACATTACTTCCTTAGTGTTGATATACTTGTCTTTAATTGTGGCACTACTTTGTTTTATTTCATGACGTCAGAATTTATTCAAATAGTTTTTTTCTTTTCATTCTCGAATAAACCCATCAGGAAATGCGAGGTTATAGCTCTGTAAAAACCGGTTGAGCACCCTCATCCGTTCGTATTGCCGACTGTACGATCCAAGGCGGTAACTGTAGGGTTTCTTTTTTTTTTTTTTGGCTTACATGTGAATACCATTGTCCTGAACATTTCATTCAAATTGTGGTATATGTTGCAAGACTCATAGGACGTTGCCATTTTTTTTTCAAATATCCAAATTCATTGTTACCTGCAAAGGTCCTGCAGTATGTTATTCATTGATATAGATCTGTGTGAACAGTCAAGCATAAATCCCCACTCGTCAAGGCAAACAGGTATTTCCTATCCAAGCCACACAACAGGGATATTTTCAAGCTTAGCAAACCACGTGACCATTTATTTTTTATATCACGTTCTATAGTCATCCGGGTTATCCGCTCTGACGTCATATTTATTTTTATCAGAAAACACTACGGAATTGTTTTATACTTTTGGAAATAATACACATTCAGGTTGATATTTTCGAAATTAATTCAGTCTAACAATTCAGTTTGTGTTTACAATAGTATTTCTTAAGACTAAAGTATGTGTTTATACAAAAACTATTCATCAAAGGAGTGACGATGGTGTTATATGTATTTGATATAGGCAAACTGTCAGATAAAACCTTAAAAAGTGTATAGGTTTTATTCGTTTAATATCTGACGGCAAGTGCCTGCATTAAAACATCCTCAATGGGTCGTCTCATTAAATACACTTGCATTAAGCGCTTGGTTATGCTTATATCTATTATGCTCACACCACTGAAATGCAGTCATCCAACCAGTCAATTTTGTTGAATCCATTTTAAGGGTTATAACCAAGAGATTACCACCAGGTTGATTTATTCTGTTAATTGGTTAGGAATAGCTCTTAGGAATAAAAAAAATTCCTCTCGTTAGTCTTCTGGTATGTCAGTATGTGCATGAAAGATATCACCGTATGTTGGAACAATAACAATGCTAAACTGTAATCTCATCTGATCATGCGTTCTTAATACACGACATAATTTACAGCATCATCTGGTCAAGCGTTCTTAATACACGACATAATTTACAGCATCATCTGGTCAAGCGTTCTTAATACACGACATAATTTACAGCATCATCTGATCAAGCGTTCTTAATACACGACATAATTTACAAATCATCTGATCAAGCGTTCTTAATACACGAGGTGTGAATGTAAATAACGGAGTTAAATCCTTACTTGCGATCCGTTATGTACCAACAATTACCAGGTGATTGATTGAGTGCCAAATTGGTAAATATGTCCAAGTGGCGCTCTGCATGATGTTAATGATTATGTATACAAGGAACACGCACATACAAAACGTACAATTAATATTATGAAACGGGTTGTTATTTTGATTTGGGCTGAAAAGGTATTTTAAGAAAGAAGATATGTATTATATTCACATGATTAATTCGATGGAGGGATTACACTGTGCTACAATTTTAATCGCAACAGATTTAAACAATGTACTGGGTCTTAATTTGAAACATTACTTAATCATGTTGGATCAACATTCAATGTATGTAGATATAATTATACGTGTTTAAAGAGGACACGAATATGTTGTATCACTCTAACAAGTTTTCAAATCTAAGGTCAAAACACCTTTGTTAATACTAACCCTACAAAATACAACCGATCACCGGTCTGGCAATCTGATCTAAGCATATGCGTCATCAGTTTAATCGTTAATAATTGTACAATGGGGCAAAAGGATCTGAACACTTAATAATTGGCACGTGTATCTGCTTCGTTATTATTAAAAGTTCAATTGCGATAGTTTTAAGTTGTATGTAGCTGTTCTAAAAACAATTCTTCTCCACACATTTGTAAAATCTAAGTAGGTTTTATCATTTGATGGGTTCAATAAAAAATATAAATAGGTAAATAAGAAAATGTCCTATCAAAATTTTCACAGATATTTAAATTTTATCTACCTGCAGACCAAGGCAAACAAGGTAAATGTAAATGTGACAAAAACACTTAGACGAGACATAACACACAAAAAGAAAAAAAAAAAAACATCAGTTACCGCCTTGGAACGGTCAGTCGGCAAAAGGGCCAACTGGTTTGTGGAGCGCTCCAACCTCGCACTTCCTAAAGTTTCTTTTAATTGCGTATTTTTTTAAGATACCCATTAGGACGTGCAAGGTTCAAGCTCTGTTTTGACAAAACAGTAATGCCAATTCTACTATACGGAGCTGAAGTGTATGGTTACGAAGATTTAACGATTCTTGAAAGGATACACTGTAACTTTCTCCGCAAAATTACAAAAGCTAGAAAGTCAACACCCTTAAACTTCCTGTATGGAGAGCTCGGAAGATTTCCCATCACTATAACAATATATTCACGCATGATTAAATTCTGGTCAAACATTATCACAGGCAAACAAACAAAAATAACTAACAAAGTATATACATTTATAAAGCACAATCACAATAACCTAAATCTCAAATGGATAACTAAAATTAAAACAATTCTACATACAGTAAGGCGACAAGATTTATGGGAAAACCAAAACATAATAGATTTAAAACATGCCCATAAACTAGTTAAACAAATCCTTCATGATCAATTTATACAAAACTGGCACTCAGAGTTATCTACCTCAAACAAAGGACGCATAAATCTAAGTTTTAAAGACTCACCTCATCTCGAGACATATTTCAAATGCTTAAAGAAAAATGAAATTTTAAACCTGTTCAAATATAGAACTGCTAATCATTGCACCCAGTTGAAACAGGGCGTTATGAGAGCATTCCGTATGAGGATAGATTTTGTCCACTTTGTGCTTTAAATCAAGTTGGAAACGAAACACATTATTTACTTGTATGCCCTTTCTTTAACGCTGAACGGAGCTATTTTATTACATCACATTCATCCCAAGTTGTAAATAATACAAGTCTAAAAGACATACTTACAATTGATAATCCAGAACATCTTAAAATATTAAAAGTATTTTTACACATAAAGTTACGAACAAATTTCTTAGTTTACATCATAACTGATACCGATGCCTCCATGACTATTTCTCCCTTTTATTAAACATCACTTAATTTAACATATTGTATTATGCTCTCTCGTTATAAATGTCTGCATGATGAATTAAATACTTTTATGAAGGACATTTTAAATACAGATTCGGCAGCATAATATTTGATGTAATTGATTTTCGCTGGACATGCGGTCGATTGTTGATTGTTACAGAGATCGAGTGGCAGTATGGGGCTGTTTCACTTTGTGAATGTCTCAATCGCAGTCTTCCTGTTGGACAAGTGGAATCAGATGCATTGAACGTTCGGTTCGTTTCTGTTTAAATACGATGTCGCAATATATTATAATACCAGGAAAATATATGTATTGTATCTATGTATGTGTAGCTAAGTGTGTGTATGTACATTGTATATGTGTATGTAAATATATATACATGCATATAAAAAATCTAACAACAATTTTAATAATTAGCTCCACATGTATTTGTGTATGTATGTATGTATGTATGTATGTATGTATGTATATATGTTTAGCCTTAATTATATTGTTATCCTGTTGGTGTATATTACTCTTTTCGGTTAGAGTCCCAATACATGTACACCTGCATAATAATTGAAGATTGCCGATTCGTCGCCATCCCTATGCTCTTATGTACCTGAGAAGAGTATACATATATTTGTTTTGCTGCCAAAGGGTCAAAATATATTACGTTTAACTAAGTGGCTAGTTGCAATCATATGATATGTAGTACAATAATGTATTTCTTAACCATACCATTGGCTTTTATATAATATAATCTATGTTTAACATTCCTCTGGCACCAAAATCTCTGATGGCAATGCTTAATGTAGTTGACCTATTCATATACATGATATAAGTTTCTAAAACATTGATACCTTATTATTCAATTATTTGTTTCAATGCTGTAACAGTTTACATTAGCAAGCTCTTACGCAGATTTAGAACTGATAGATGTTAATAAATATCTGCTCGTCAACATCTGCGTAAAAGCTGTGTGTACATTGTCACATACAAAAATAAGCTCTTCACTATTTAGATGTAGGCAAAAGAAATTAAAACAGTTTCCATAAATTACATTACAGTTTAGTTTATATAAGTGTGTTGTTTTAATTTCTCTCTGTGTGAATATTGTGACATTGGCTTTTTTTATTTCTCTTTAATTTTTGTATGATTCTGTATAATGCGTTTCACTTACTGGAGGTATGGGGATGTATACATGTATAGAGTCTACGCGATATTCGTGGAAAATTAGGTGAGTGAAAGCCGGTATCCGGGCTGGTATATAATCCAGTCTGGAGACAGACTTATACATATTTAATTAAAAAAGTAAAATAATAATTAAAAAAGAACTTACCTCATGATCATGAAGTTAATCCATTGACCAGTACATTAGTAACGGTATAAGTAGTTCTGACTACTAAGCCATCGCCGTCCCTCCACGAGTATATTATTTTTTTTTCTTGTCTTCTCTTGCAATCTATTTATCTTAAACTGACAATGATCTCTTACTTTCTCACCCTGTCATTGCTTCCCCCTTTTTAGTCTTTCCACTGATCGGACTATTTATATTTGTACATTAACATCTTTACTTGACCCCATGTTGTATGGTTTACCATACCTGGGTTGAATAATAAAGATTTGTTCTGTCCTGTTCTGTTCTGTTAATTCATTAAATTCAACTGTTGAGTAAGCTCTATTTTCAGTAATTGCCTAATTCCCCGTACTTGTTCTATGTCAATTTTACATCTGGCATATGATTGGTTGTATTCTCCATTCCTATTATCATACTGTATTCTGATAAGAACAACACTTGATCATTTTTTATAGTAGCCACTTCTCCAACAAAATTACTTGTTAAACATAATTACGTTTTGTTATGTAAAAATTATACATTAGTCACTACGCCGATTTTGATGAGCAAATATAAAAACAAAAAAGTTTTACCTCAATGCAAACAAGTTGGGCATTACTTTTATAACAAATAACACGTACTTAAACCCAAGGTCGGTAACTATACCTCTATTTGTAGAGGAAACAGACGGGAGGACGTAGCTCTTACCTGCTGTCGCATTGGACATACTAGAATAACTTATTCATACCTTTGAAAAAGAGAAGTTCGACCTGAATGCGTTCCTTGCCAGGAACCACTGACGGTTAAGCATATTTTAATAAAATGTATTCACGCAGACCATATTCGGTCCAAGTATGTTAATGTCAGTAAGATGTACGATCTATTTAGACAGTATCCGATTCAAAGCTTGTTTGATTCCTTAACGAGATCGGTATTCTTAACAAGTTATATTTTTAAACGGTTTGTTATTTAACTTTATAAATGATTATACTATTTAATATGCTAACCTATTTTATTTATATTTCATAACATTATAACCTCAGAGACCTTTATGTCTACTTAAATATTTCAATTTATACTCAATTCACATTTAACTGTATTCGGCACCGTCTGACCTATCTAGTGTCGGTGTGTCGTAAAACCCAATAAACAAATACAAAAAAATGCACGAAAGATAAATCAGCGTGTTAAGGGTTAATATTACTAAAATGTACAGACATTAAATACATCGTGTTTCTTCTAAATTAAGAACGATTAGATTATTAATATGAAGGAATAACATAATAATTATTCACTTAGTTCGGAACACACGCACTAAGACATGTTAAACAGACCTTTAACATACTAGATGGTCACATGACTTATATACGAAACGTTTAAGACAATATAAATATTGATTAACGTTAATAAAACAAGGCTTTGGTACTTAGTATGCCATTCAAATTGGGCAGGTTTGGGTGTCAAATGTCTTACGGGCGATTGAATTTGCTTGTCAGTGATCTAATCAGTGGGTAAATCATACACCTCTTGAATAAATGAATAGAATATTCAACATACCACAGTCTCAAAAACCAATATTTGTGAAGGTTTGAAATGCATTACGTTCAGCAAGTCTGACAAAGAAAAGTATTTATTAGTACTTGTTAAATATTCTCTCTCATATAATGATAATAGCCATATATGTACAGGATTTCGATGGCATGAGTTAAAACTTAGAACACGGGGATCTCTGACTAATATGATTGAACGTCAGATATAGTTATGAACATTTTATACTCTTACAAATCTAGCCATATTGCAAGCCTACATCCGTCAGATTTCCCAGTTGAATGTATTCCCGTGAATTACTTTGTCATTTGATATCTACTATAAACATAAAAAATACCTTATAATTCTAACATTCACTGTATCTTCGATCCAGATTTGCCTATATAAAAGACACAACCCACTGAGTACAGTGGTTGACTCCTCATTACGCAACTTGGTGTATTAATATTTTTAAATTAATATTTTGAATTTCAACTTGGTAAACCTGTCAAGAGTCGTTCTGAATTATGAAACTGCTTCTGTACTGTGTGTATCAACTGTGTATATAACAAACAACCTGCTTAGAAAGCACGCATGTATATGTATTCTAGAACAATGTGTCGATATCGTTTGTCTATCTTTTTATATCTTCCTTACGATGAATCGTTTAATATACACAATACAACTTACATAAACTTATGAAATTGGTTGTTACTTTAAAATGGAAAGTGTTATTTTAACAAATCGGTATGTACCTAGCAATACATACATTTGGTCGTTGGTGTATTACAGTTTGAATAGCAACATATTTGACAACTGTACTTAGCCTTGATATAAAACATTATTGACTTAATCATACTGGATCACAATATGATGAATGTAATTATATATCTGGTAATATTTGTAAGAATATTGGCATACATTTTCATATTTATATTATCTTGTCAGCTTTCATAAATTTCATAAATCGTAAATTAATACAAATGTGTCATACTGAATTTACATGTTTAATGATTTATTTTACGTTTGCTCATACCGAAATATGTCAGTAGGTTGCTTTGTATTTTGCAGTTATAGATGAGGACTGCACAGTTAAACCAATGAACATGATGCACACTTGATAGAAATAGCAATATAGTCTAGTCAACAACATGTCCTGTTTTATGAAGGAATCGAACTAAAACTTTTAGCGTAAATTAAACAGCTATTAATATTATCTTATTTCTAACACCGTACACATTATTCTCTTCGATGAACTGGACTCTCACAGAATTACATTCTGTCAGGACGTCAGGCAATTGTAACGCAATCAGCCAATCCTAGTTCAATAGGTAAATAAGAAAAGGTCCTATTAAAATTTCCACAGATATTTAAATCTAATCTACCTCAAGACAAAGGCAAACAGGGTAAATGTATATGTGACAAGTTGTAATTTTGCAATCGTGTCACATGACTATAAAGCCAAGACCTAGACAGACTTAAATAATTACATTTCTGTTTATTACAACGTTTTATTATCATATCATGTCTTATTATCATTCAGTTAAATATTACTTCAATCTGCTCAAGGGCAGATGTGATACTTAAACACATCCCTTTAAATACCTAGAACTAATTATAGATACTATATCATAATTAAATTTCAACACGGTTAAAATGACAGGCCTTATTTTATGAAATGGAAACCTATCACAGTAAATATGAAATAATCTCACGTAGATTTCACCGTCGAACACAGACTAGAGCTAGTAATTTTACAGGCTTGTATACAAAGCATTTATTACAATATTTTATGTAATTTCTTATTTATTAAATAATTATCGCAAATTTTGTTTATAATATTTTAAAACATAAATGATACAAACGTGCTGGCGCTTTTAATCACGAAACTAACGTTAAGATTTAATACGAAGTTTTTATGCTTATATCCTAACATACTTTAATGCGGAACTTCATAAGGTTATGTAATGAAACTCAATTCATAAATGCTCCGTACAGAAGGATGGTAGGGATTTTTACGTTTATGAATTTACATAATCAATATAATTGAATAGCGCAGTCAGGGGCTTGTACCACTTTGGCATGTTTCAATGCTTTTAGAAATTACCTTTGTCAAAATATACCCACTCGAAGTTTGGTCTTCTTTGATCATTGTTTACTTCGTCAGCTCAATTGAAAAAAAACACGCTCAATTGGTCCCCTTGATAGCAAAGATTATGCACCGAAGTGGTCTACTCCATTGTGAATGTAAACCCTTCCACCTTAAAGGCAAGACTCCCCAGATAAAAACGTGTTAACATGAATATGTGTATCACATCCACGCAATAACCAGCAGATTCTGACAAGTGTCATCGGAGAACCATGCATTATGTGTCAAATAAACATGTGTAATAGCACAGAGAGGAAAGCATTCATCCTTCGCTGATAGAGCGTGTGTTCCACCGAATAAGTTAACAAGGCCACTGATAATAACAATGCTTACATAATGGTAACATCAAAATAATGTTCATCATAACAACAACAGCAACAACAAAAATAATAACATTCATAATATTTTCATCGAAATAATGGCCATAACGATAGCATTATGTTGTTATCTTAAGAATTGTTAAGAGGGTTATTTCTTTTAACCATGTCGTGTGAATTGTTTAAGGGGGTAAATCCTTTTAACCATGTTGTGTGTTTTGGTCTTGTGTTTTAATGTATCCTAGAGACGACATCCCAGTCCATGATTGGCTACCTGTATACACGGTGTAAACATTTAAAGGTGCACGTAAGGGATCAATAGTCCATTATTTATTACGAGTGTTGTGCGTATTAAAACAAGGCAGTTATTTCAAATTGAAATACGTGCACTAGTGAATAAGTGGTTGTGTTAACTGGAAACAAGGCGGTGTTTATATAGAATTCGAAGACATTTAGACGATGGACGTAATGCGGACATTAAACTAATGGGCTTCTTATGTTGATTACAATAAGACGTTAGAAAAAAATAAGAACTGTACAGGTAAATATCTCAGCAGCAACATTTGACGGAGTCACAAAAACAAAAAGGTGTTGCTGTGCAGAGATTAAAATACCATATATAAACATTATTTTATTTCAACATTAATTTATGGATCTTGTGATTATAACAAATGTCTAGTATTTCATATATTCATAGCGTAGTTAACTTTTGCTGAAATAGAAGAAACAATAAAGAGAATATAAATATACACCGTTTGATTTTAAATACAATAACTGTCCTTATTAGTAGAATTTTATATAAAGTCTAAATTTACTAAGCTGAACAACAACAACATAAATAGAGATACATGCCTTAACATTTAGTTACCATAAATTCGACCAGTAAGCTGCAGGTAAAGATTAGGCACTGACATGCTTCACTACTTACATATTCACCAATATGTGTGTGAATTTAATTAATATTATCATAAATCACACTTACCTATAAAATGATACTTTTCTTTCAATTAAGCTCTTCTTTGTAACAAGGTTATCTGATGTTATTCACATCTAATTTTTTTACATTTCAAATGGACACTGGATGAGCGCCAGTATTTAATTATTCCTTACCAGTAAAAACCAAATTAGAGATACTTCCCAAGTAGCCCCCAGGTGGTGCTCTGCAGAGGTCATCACAACCTTAAGGGCCTTTTAACTTTACTCAGAGTCAATGCTGCACAGAGGTTAAATATACGTAACATGTATGGGCAATAAAAGTGTTGCTGCTAAGATATTGTTGATGCTAAACTTTGCCTGTTGTTGAGGATTTACTGTGCATATTTACATGTGAAAAACAACAGACCAGACAATATGGCGACAGCAAGTTATTATAACAAGGGGTCAGATGAATATATTGATGCCAAATGTTCCTTATGTGCCGACAAAAACAAAGACCAAATTGCGGATCATTATTGTTACGACTGTGAGAAACATTTGTGTAAGACTTGTTTAGGCACTCACAATTCAGTGATTAAAGATCACATCATAGTGCAAGGAAATGGAAACGACACGGATGGGCTTACCGAGAAATGTTATGTGCATGAAGACGAGTTAATAACTCTGTTCTGTCTTCAGCACAAAGAACTGATGTGCATTCAATGTCGCCGCCAGGATCACAGGTCAGTTATATGAGCAGAACTTAGCAGAATTGTACATTTACGATAAACAGGGTATGTTTTTCTAATCATGCAGTCATAAAGGCTGTACACATCTCTCTGTCAAACTGTTCAACCATTTATCAATTTTTTGACGGGCGTATTTGTGGCACTTTTGCACTCTTGTTTAATATTATGATACGTTTGTACTTTTTATCGGCATACATGACAGTAGTCAAAACAGGATTAAAACACGGACGTTTCAAAAGGGAAATTTTCTATTTAAGCAGGACTAATTTAAGTCAAATATCATAGATATTCGGAATTAATTATTTAACTAAAACAAGAGGGTAATCCTTCGAAAAGAAAAACTAATTTTAGGCAGGCTGACTTTTTTAAATGTGGTTGGCTATTGTGCCAACGGTCGAAAAGTTAAGTCTTCAAAACGTTAATAGCTTGTATGCCGTGATACTTTTTGGTGTGTGATTTGCGATTTTAGGGCATATTTTCAAGAAAACGCATAATTTTAATATATCTGAGCTTAAAAAAAACGCTATCGATAAACTAGCAATCATAACGTCCTAAAAAAATCATATCCATAATACTTCGTCTGTGAGCAATAAATACGAGGTAAAAAAATGTATGGAACACTGCTACGTCACGCGCACTTGTTCGCGCGAACTTATTTCCCGTTTATATTGGTAGTACAATACAATGCCGGTAACCAAATCGATCTCCAGTCATTTCCATTTTCATTTTTGAGACGCTAATGTCATGCCTCCTTAAAATGAAGTGTTCCATTTAGGCCAGTTTTGAAGCTCTTTCATTCAAAAACGTTTTGTTCAGGGAAGTTATAACCAGTTACTGTTACATAATGACCCAAGTCTCTTGTCTAGTCTTGGTTAATTTTGATTTATATGAATATATTATGTTTTTGTAAAATTAATGTACATTAATATTTGTTTTTATGTGCAAAAATAAACCTTTTGTCAAAGATTACTAAAAAAACTCATTAACTTTGAAAAAAAATCATTGTTTTCAAATAAGTGCACATGTTATCTCAATCTTTTCAAATGAAAAAGTAACGCTGTGTATGGTACATATTAAAATATTCGCTCTAGACAGATTCAAGTTGATACATTAATACAAATCGCTCTCTACCGCACCAACGATATAGTTTTATCATAACCCCTAAAACCTCTCATTGATTTTGGTTTAAGTGACTGCTCTTTTTCAATATCTGACTTACAATGTTTGTTTTTACAAACAAATCCCTTAACACGAGCATGCCTCGTGTGGCTTTAAGGAAGCGTTTAAGACAATAATATATTACTTTTTTCTTATAAAGTTAGTATAATCAATAATATTTCATATATGTTCAATAAATCATATTTGTGACATTTTTTTTCTTGATTAAAAAGTTAATTTAATTTACTATTAACGTGTTTGTATGTCTTCTAATTAAAATAATACCTATCTCTCTTCTTATAACTATGTGGACATTATTTTTCAATGACGTAACTACTTTCGTCATAACTTGTCAAACAAAACGTCAGCGCTTTGTCATTTATTCAAATGGATCGGCTTTCTTTTCATTGCTTGCATTTGGGAAACGCATCAGGAAGTGCGAGGTTAGAGCTCTGTACAACCGGTGAAAGCACCCCAGTCGGACCATAATGCCGACTGACGGTTCCAAGGCGGTAACTGTTTAGTTTGCTGTCATTGTTAATTGACCCATCGCAGATTTGTTCTCACTTTTACATTTGGCGTGCCCGTGAATACCTTGGTCCTGTGTCTTTTGAAATTGTTGTGTATGTTGCAATGCTCATAGGATTTGTCTTATATATTCTTATTATCAATTTGAAAACCTACTGATGCACTCCACCACTGTTTTTCAGAACATGCAAAGACGTCAACCACATCAAGGAAACCACACGACAGATTTGTGCTGACACAGATGTACAAGCTTTCACTGCACAATTGCAATCTGAACTGAATAATATACAGAAATCTATTGAAGCACAGGATAACGATGTAGCGTCTATACAAAACAGGGGAAGTTGTTTCTTGAAGGATCTTGAAGATTACGCCGAGAAACTGCTGTCGCGAATAAAGGAAATGAGAGAGAAAGGAAAGTGTGACATCAAGAGTAAACAGGACCAGCTTATCTCTTATACCAACAGATACCGAGAGGAGTATGTTTTCGCTAAAGATGAGATCAGCCGATGTTTAGATGCTATTAACAAACCAAACCAGTTGAAAGCCAATCTGTTTATCCTTAAGAATAAGGCTAAGACAATAACGAAAAAAGTTGATGCTCTTCATAACGAGACAGACAGTTGGATAGAAGGACGTCAGTTCAACTTTATGGCCGACATGAAAATAATGAATTCCCTCAACAGGTCTCATTCCCTCATCATAGATGTCATCACTAAAACAACGGACACGAGTTCGGTTAGTACTGTTGGAGGGGTAGTAGATAATCCAATGCAAGTGGTTTTAGGGAGAAATGGAAACAGTCGAGGAGGGAGACCAAGAGAGAAAAAAGAAAGATGTCCAGTAGAGATACCGGTAAACAAACGAGTAGATGAGACAGTAACCAGACTAGGAGAGAAACAATCAGGGCGAAAAGTACGTTTAAGGAATACACTGGTAAACAATATTAACGTCCGTATACGAAAAGATAAGAACAAGTGTGCTATCTATGGTTGTTGTCGCCTTAGTGACGGTAGCCTGGTGATAGCAGATAACAGCAACAGCAGACTGAAGCGTGTAGACCCGTCAAGTGGCACAGTAACCAAGTCCTGTGATACAAATGGCGGGCCATGGGATATCTGCTGCATTGGTCCACAAGAAGTTGCAGTAAGTATACGTGTCATGTCTTATCATTTTGTCACAAACCACATTCTACAAAACCCTGTAATTTTATTTTATGTATTATGGGATAGTAGGACATGTGATTAAAATAAACTTGTACAGGTTTACATTAACACGATATTTCAACAATAATATACTTGAAAATATATTAAGGTCTCTAAACAATGCCAGTTAATTAGTTTTGAATGATGATTGTGTTAAAATGTACATTAAAAATATAAAAGTACACAACGAGCACATGTCTGGTCAGAACTGAAATTGGTGACATTAAATACATAGACAGCTTGCGGACCATCATGGGACATTCACGACCGATCAATTTCGTTACTCTCCATTCATTGCCCGCGGGATATTAAGTTCACTTTTTGCCGTTTCTGGTAATGATATATCATTGGTCGCTTCATAATCCGATGAAGATTTCAGTCCAGTGATATGGCTCGTTTCCGTCGACTGTGGCACTGGGCGCAGCCATTGCTATACATCTAGTCTCCTCCCTGAAGAATATGGATTTGTGGATTTTGAAAGCAGTGTTATTCTAGCCAATTCTTGTTCCGTTCAGTTCGATAAGGCGACAGCCAATTTATCAATAAACTCACGGTCGACGAATGTAGTAAAACGGAATTGTAGAGCGTGGCTATGCGACGATGCTTGCGGACTGTTTTACATTATATTCAAATCCATTTTAATTATGTTTTAAAATCAGTTTTGAATATTATATGAGAGATAAAGAACTAATTTTAACACAAAAAACATAATATGTCTATGATGAACTTGATGGCCGTATATTTTTTCTGCAGGATAATTTTAAAACACATCTTTTAGTGAACAATCATAGAGAACTCATTTTACAGGTATCGATTTCTCTTTAAATGAATCTTTAATCCGACCGTGACTTAACTGATGATATCCCTATTTTGTGTCCTGTCTTCGCCTTTTTACTTAACAGGTAAACAACACCAGTTCCATGTCTCTGCATTTCTTTTTGCGGATATACATGTAAACCGATAATTCCATAGGAATACAGTTTTAATTGCTTTACCCCTGTTAGATAACACAGAAAAATAAAGAGAAGATGTTGTACCACTCCTGTTTCTGTATCATGTTGAGATCGCTTTATGTAGTAAGTGAGAAAGTTCAATCTTTGGTTGTGATTGTGTTCACCAATATTCCGACATATCGTTCCACTGATGATCGAGCAAAATCTACGCAACTTTGTCATAACATTGAATCAATGCTCAACAGTATGTATAATTATCACAGTTGGCACAACAAAATTGAATCAGCAGTTGAACAAAATTAAACTTCAACGTTAAACTTATTTTTATTTGATGTTGGTCTGAGGATGTATACATTTATTCTTCTTGACTTATCATGCAGGTGTAAATTTTAATGTTAACATAACATTGTTAAAACTTGTATAAAATAATTCGACTAATGGAAGTTTATTGCTTATAAATCGAAGGAAATTGTAACGTACTTGCAATTGGTATCCGATATTTTGGTTCAATTTGAATTTCTACTTCAACCAGTTTAAATATTGGTACCGGAAATGATCAAGCAACATGCGTTTCATTGATGTCAAATGTAAAAAGTAAAACATAACAACCCACTTGTCATTACAATCAGGAATATTCTACCATAGCATGCATAGTAAGCTATGTTTAAAATAAGACTCCCACGTGATCCTTTACGTAATGATATGAATTAATGGAAATAAAATATATCCTGGCATACCAAGCAAACTCCCGCACACGCACACGCACACACGCACACATACACCACCACCACTACCACTACCATCACCTCTACCCCTACCCCCACCACCCATACCCCACCAAAACAACCCCCTCTGATCCTACCCCCACCCTAACCCTCCTCTACCCCTACCCCCACACACCACCCCTAACCCCTTCCACCCTTACCCCAACACCCCCCCCCCAAAAAAAAGCTCGAGTTAATGATTAATCCTAAGGTGACTGCGGCGCTACGAATACAGAGAACGTTCTTTGCTTAGAACATTTCGGAAAAGTTGCATTTGTTCGATAAAAATGAATGATAGAAGTGTCTGTTTAAATTGCATTTTACTTTTCACAAAACAGCTTACGTAAACACTTACCACTATTTTACGTGGCGAAACTTAATCTAAATTGTTCATATGTCACAAAGTCTATCAAAATGATTCAGTAAGATAAGTGTTAATCCAAACAGAAGACTAGCAAAAGAAATTTGAAAATAAGTAAGAAGAAAACAGAAACAATAGGAGGAAGATGAGAAAAAGAAAGGATTGAGAAGGGTGAGCAGGAAGAAAAAAGAGAATAACTTAATAGCTCATCTCGCTCCTGCTACGCTTCATTGTTCCAATGTTTCTCTCTTTCATCATTGCGTTGTTTATGATTGGGGTTTACAAGTGGCGTGGTTTAGTGTAAGCGCAGTTTATTTATGTAATAGTTTGCCGTTGTTTCACACGCGTAACTTTTACCTGTTTTGTACAAACAAATACATTAATGTTGCCTGAGAAGATCGCAAGCAATACCTTTATTGGTGTCCTAAAGCTATATGTGGAAAACAAACATCTATTTCCTATCTGAGCTACGCTACAAGTAGCTATTTTGAAGTAAAGAGACCGCTTGTTGGAGATCACATTATGTCATCACCCGGGTTATTTGCTCTGACGTCGATATCTTTACCATATATGGAAAATAGTCACAACCGTGGCGGTCATATGTTCTGACCGATCAAAGGATCCAAAAGCTATTAACACAGTTCCATCCACGTAATGGGTATACTTAACATCAAGGTTTCAGCTCTTGTAGTTTCATAAATCTTCCTATAGAACTATGTATGAAACAAGGCCCGGCCACTGGCAACCATGTTACTTGTAGAATCAAAATTATTTGAATATGTTCTTCCCTTTTCCAGCTAAATCATCTGAGGAAGCTAAGTTGAATTTGGGCCAGTGGTTTTAGAGGAGATGTCGTTTTAAAAATGTTGACGGAGGCATGTAGTCGTATCGTATTTTATCTAATAGCTCGCATTGCGCATTGGTCTAGGTGAGCTAAAACATAGACTGCCTACAGAACACGGACCTCAGAATAACCTTGGCTATACCAAACAATGTCCCAGTCAACATTTTGAAACAGCAGGCCAGAATGTCCCATGTCACTAAGGACGGAAGAGCATGTAGTTATATTTTGGACCAGAGTCTGAACGAAATCATCAAATCCAGTTAACCAGTTCCTCGGAAGTAGATACTACTTATGCAATAAAAAGCTGAATTAGTTGAACAAAGTTTACCTGTTGAGCAACAATTTTAGAACAGGACAGATAAGTATGTGAAAGCAACGTAAAGAAAAAAGATCTATTTGAAAACAAAATGTCCATGCGCTGATATTTTCTATACGGTATGACGAAAGTAGTGACGTCATCAAAAAATAATCTCCACATAGTGTTCAGAAAAGGAATATGGTATTATTTCGATTTGAAAAACAACTGAATGACATAGTGCATGCATTTAGCTGATATTAAGAAAGAAAATACATGTTATGCATTCACTTTCTTTGGCATTACTAACATCAATTAAATTGCAAATCTTCACCCGGCTTCCAAAACATATAAAAATACTAATTCACAGAGTCACCGAAGGGCCACACTGAAAAACTATAAGTTTGAGCAGATCATGTAGGAATATCTGGTAATAAACGTGCTGACGCAACACAGCATAGAGATGCCTTGTATTTGAATTTCAAAGCTCAAAACTAGATAATGCAATATTTTGAGCTATACGTGTCTTTATATAGGGACTGAATCATATAAGACAAAAAGTGAGGGATTTGCCGGCATTTTTGCCAATACTGTACAGCGACATTTCTATTATTATAGCACAGGGGGACTTTTGAAGTGTCCAGAGACTGAACCCGGCCAGTCCATTATACTGACACCGACCACACAGGCGTAATGCTATCGCCTTAGCCCCGATCATTAGGAGGGAAGCCACTACTACCAACTTAAAAGTATTTGGTTTGACCCGGTCGGGGTTTGAACCCGCGACCGCCTGATCCGCAAGCCGACAATCTATCAATTGAGCTATTGTGGCCGGTAGGAGAAACAAATAAATACTATGATCTCTATGAAGCTGAAGTAGGATAAACATTGACTGGATGGTCGCCCTTTAAACTATTATGAAATCTATTTATAATATTAGTACAGTCATAAAGTTGAATGGAGGTGTAAACATACTGGTCCATACCAGAATCGAACTGGTGATTCAACACAGAATCGCACCTGCACAGACCAAATGTCTCCACCACCCCAGTCCGACCACTATATAGTTGAAACTTAAAGGTATGCACAAGTTAGTTGTGTTATAAGAATTCCTGTTGCTTCTATATAGTCTTAAAATGTCTCTGTAACAATAACAAGTAAGGCTGAGTACCAGTTCTTGTTAGGATACACTTACTGGTATGCAGTATTTGGTTGAAACAGGCGGTCCTTTCACTATCGAACAAGTATCTAAAACATGCCTTCTAACCAGTTGTTTGTTTACATTTCATTGAATTTCCCTGACTCATAATGCATGTATGATCACTTAGATCTAGATATTTAACTACTGTCCTGGGAATGTTCTTTCCCCTCCCACCTCTCTCCCATTTTCACAATTACTGCCCTTCTCCTTCTTTGTCATACTTTTTTAACTTTGTTCACATTTTCCCATTATGTCTTTTTTTATTCAATACAGAATACAGTTCTGCCGGTTTATCAGGAGCCTTTTACTATTTCTGCCAACAAGAACAAACTATTTTACTAGTGATCACATGTTTGACTAAGCAATGGCAATCTTTATATAATTTGGTAGATGTAAGTTAAGGACAAGTGAACATAAAGATTCATCATAATAATTTATATTACGATAAAATATATACAAGATTGCGGATAGTAGCTTGTTATTAATAGGCGGAGAGTATAAGTAAACCAAGAAACTGCCCGTATTGCATGGGAATTGAATCCGTTTATCACGTGACATTCACGCTTGGGCAGCACGCAAATGAAGGAACACAACTTGAAAGAACTTTACTAATGAATTTAGGGCTAACAAATATCAACAGATCCGCTCTGCCCTTTCTGCCTGCGGATCAAGCTGAGTCAGAACAAGATGTCCATGAAGGCCCTATTTCGCTCACTTGATTGCCGTTGACCCTTATGGCTATGCTTTTTGACTGATCAATCTTCTTTGAACAATCTTGATTCCAGGCCAACAAAGGAACACATAAATCAAAGCTCTATCTCTTGTGGTTTCTGACATGAAAATTTTCCTATATTTTGTATTAATAGAAAATGGCTACGCCCCTTGAGGCCATGTTTTGTGGCGAATCAAAATTACTGAATACTCGAACAGCTTTTTGTTTACCCTGCCTACTTAAGCTTCTGAGAAAGTTTGGCCGAATTTAGCCAAGCGGTTTCTAAGGAGATGTCAATTAAAATGTTGACTGACACTAGATGTGAGGATCACAACAGCTCACTGAGAGCATTAACTAAGGCGAGTTAAAAACATTGAAATCACATACTATTATATAGAAAATATACACAAGATTGTCGATACTCGAACAGATTTGTGTTTCCCCTGCCTACTTAAGCTTCTATAAAAGAATTTAGCAAAGCGGTTTCTAAGGAGATGTCAATTAAAACTGTTTAATGTCACTAGATGGATTACAACAGCTCACCGAGAGCATAAACTCAGGTGAGCTAGAAAAAAGCCCTATTTACATATATATAAGAAACAGATTGTACCAAAAATATTGAAATCATAAAAGTATACAGCATTGGATTTACAAACTACAATATAACATACTTAATACTTTTCCCATGTTATGTATCAAACATGTTCCACTAAATAAATTCACAATGCTAGTATGGCTTTAAAACAATTTCACAATGCGACCGCATTGGCCGATTTTGAATTTGGCAGGAAATAAAATTAAAATCTTCTTTAAAGCAATACTACTGCAGTACTGTTGGAGCCTGATTTTATATAATACAATAAAGGGGAAAATTAAATATTCGAAATCAATGGCACCTATTCGGTTACAACAGCAAATAAAACACAAAAAAACACTCGCACCCTTTGGCGCCTCGCAAATTTAGTATAATTACCACAACAGTTGTATTAGACAACTGGCTATGTCCAAAGGCACTGACTAATATCTAGATCAAGTAGGGGGGTAATGTATATAGTAATAATAAATAAACAAAAGACGCCCCTACCCCTCCGCCCCTCCATACAGATCATTGTTGCCCTATAAGTGGAACAGAAAACATACAAATAACAAAACCCCACTGAATGTATATACATTGCCTATATTTTACTTAACAATATAAACGTTAACGAATTGTAAATATTGTACTTATTTCTATACATGTTTTCAGCTAATGTTTGGTCTCTTAAAACCTTTTATGGCATGAATATTTTAATTTCCGGTCTGCTACAAGCAATTACGTTATGTATAATAATGGGAATAGTTTAGGGGCGGTCGATCTCGAGCGTCCAGACATGGTTAAGGAAAAATTGGCATAGGATACCTCCTCTTTATAACTATCCTTCCCTCATTATTAAAAAGCGCACGGTCATAGACAGACCCCTTCCAAACCATCTTTCATTTCTACACATGGACAAACTCAGCTTAAGACCCATACCTAAAAAACATAACATTAAGGTAAATAAGGTGTAAACTAAGGGACCAATGCTTTAAAACAATAAGGTGATTCTAGGGTTAGTAATAGGCAGTACAAACATTCACCTTATCTTTGGACAAAAATCAATAAATTAATCATCTACCGGCTCTTTAGCTGTTTAAGTAGGCAGCTGAAATCGGTTACCTGATAGGAGTCCACTTTCGGCACTTTATTAAAAATCTTTGTCATGCCTGGGCAACATGTCGGGGTCACAATAAAATATAGCTGTACGTGCTGACCCTTAAATAAACTGGTCATAATCATCATCATGATCTTCACCATCAACATCATCATCATCATCATCATCAGGCCCGCTGTATAACATTTACAATGACCTAATGCACACATCTATAAAAAGAGTCAGTGTTTTTTTGTTGTTGTTTTTTTTCAGTCATACCAATGGCAAGTTATAACGCAGTGGCCGTTTGCATTGGACTTAAACATTGCTTACAGCAAATAATTAAATACTTATGAACATATTCTTATCCATTCATGTCGGAAATAGAAGTTCGTAGAGTAATTAACTTGCGTGACCCATGTTAACATATAATGGCACCCATCCATCACAGTTCTTGGACTATGGTCACAGGCTAAATCCCCACCAAACCTTTCTCAGAGGCGGCATCGTGTTGCCACAAGCGTTGAAAATCTAATAGAATAATACAGCTAAAACTGTGTTAGGTCATATGCCGTCATACATTGTTAAACTTGATCCCTGACTTTGCAAAGATCTCTAAGTGGGTGGAGTAAAGTGAGAAAATACACAATTTCACTTGAACTTCTTTGTCGATTGACATTGTAAGTTCATTAAATATAAGTGGAGTAGAGTGAAGATTGGGTACATTACGTTGAGGAAACTGTTGGTGCCTAATAAGCAAATGACACAAGCTTCCTACAGGGGTCATTTTAGAATACAGATATATGTGCTGACCCGTAAATAAACTAGTAATGCTAAAAAGCTTTCTCTTCATGGTGGATTCCATTAAGGATTCCACATGACTGCCGTGTCCAGCTCTTTGAAAATACCGGGATCACCACTGTATCCGAGGTTTTCAATTTTTTGTTATATAAATCGCATAATTCTGGGCATCAAATTCTATTTCCATATTACAAAAAGCCAGGCTTGAATGGAATGGCCACCTACGTAATATAGTATTAACTGACAAAGTAACATCCTCTGTTTAGAGTAGGAGAGAGCCTTCCCATAACCCTAATCAGTCACTTACATATTAAAGGTGGGCTCTGACACTTTGGACCAAAAATATTTTCATTAAACATCATAATAAACCATTGTTATCTGAACAGATCTTGCAAAATGATGTTTATTAATGGCCTAACCTGTTTTTAAAGTGAGCAAAAAAGCCACATTTGTCAATTCAAACATGTATTTCCTATCTGAGTTTATAGTTAGCTATTGTTAAACAAGGAATACCATGTGACCACTTATTTTAAAGCTCATCAACGTCATCGGCTGTGATGTCGATGTTTATTTCAATCAGGAATCCCCAATGTTGTTATTTATAAATTTGGAAAGGAATTAATTAATAAATTACAATCAGGTGTTGAGTAACGAATTTTACTTCCCTAAAATTGAGATACTGTTGACAATCGTCAATGATTAAACTAAAGTATGATCTCTTTTCTGCAGAACTTTTGTTCAGATACCCCAAACAGAGGTCAGATATTGTTACATGTATTAGATATAGGCAAACTGTCGGATACCACCTTTAAGTAAAGAGTGTTCAAGGTAACAGGATAAAAAAAGAATACATGAAGAACCTGTTATATCACTCTCAACTACCACACTATAAGAGAGTGGGCCTTACAGCCAGAACATACCGGAGCTGGTAACGCAATTGTAAGAGGGTCTGCTCCTGGTACTATAGGCCCCGGGTTCGATCCCTGACCGCGACATACCAAAGTCGTTAAAACGATAATAGTATAGCTCCCGTGCTAACGCTCAAGCATATATAATGGTAGTTCCTCGATTGGTTGGCACGGTGTCCGAATAGTTTGACTGGGTGTGGTATCAGAGAAGGCTGCACTATATAAGTGGACACCGTCTCCAGGTAACTGAAATACTGTTGTTGGGACGATAACCCCAATGAACAAACATACAGAACAACATAGGGCAGACACAAACACAGTCAACAGATGATGAACAGATTCATTTGATTTCATATCAAAATAAGGTCTGGACAAATAATATATTTGGGAAAATGAACACAGGGTAACATAAACCTGCAAAATAACTTGCATAAAAGAACATAAGTGAAAATAAATAAAAAAAAATGTCACTCACATCAGCTTATCTGCCTGGGTTACATACACATTTTGCGTTGTCTTTTGGCAGGTGTTACTGTGATATAAATATCAATCAATTGCACATGTTTTGTCATCTTTCACTTTACTCCACCCACTGCGTTTTATATTGCTCCTTAACGTTGCATCTGCACGAATGTTAGAACCCCTATATCGACCGAATTAAACAAAACATAGTCTGCAAATGGGCCCAAAACCAAAAGCCACACACGTCCTGAATAAATTCTACCAAGATAAACTTTTTTTTTTGCTGCTAGAAAAATCTAAAAATCCAATAAATTAGAGACACAGTATTCCGAAAAATCCTCCAAACTCGCGACTTCCGGTGTGGTACTAGTAGAGTGCGAAAAGAAGTTGTTTTTTAGCGAAAATAAGAAATAACTGCGAAAAGAACGAACACAACTGTATTGTTTCTTTTTAAAAGAAATATCAACAAAACACATAGGCAAACATGTTTCCACCACATTTCGTTGAGATATATGCCGTGCGACGCTAATTTAAGCGACCGAAAAGAACAAATAATTGCGAAAAGAAGGAATATTTTCTAAAAGTTATTTACCGATTTTTAAAAATTCTTTATTTAAATTAAAGATCCGGAAAAAATACATGAGAAAACTATAATCGAACATATTTCATTAAGATTTATGCCGCGCACGTGTAATTTTTTAAACGCGGTCGCTTAATTGACCGCCTTTAAAGAAAGAATTGTCTGCGAAAATAGGAATTTTTTAACTATAATATACGAGTCACCCCACACTACTATTTTTAAAGTAACTTTTCACAAAATTAATCAAAGCGTCTCATAAGTAGCGGGACTTATTGTTCTGTGTGTTTTAGCTCACATGTTAATTAATTTGATTGAACAACATATGTAAAAATACATGACATAAGAACACCATAATTTCGGTGGGTTTTAATTGACTAATATCAAGTTACTGACTTGTAGTTCATACGATGCAACATATAACAGAATATATTGTCAATACATACAATCAATAATAATACCAGTATTTGTAATTGGGAGATAATGCGTAATTGAGGAAGACTGAGTGGTTTAATAGATAGAGACAGATGACGAGATAATGAGATAGACAAAGATACAGAGAGAAAGATATAAAATGAGAGACCGCTAGACCGAGAGAGTCTGAGAGACAGAGGCGGCAGAGAGACATTGCAGATAGAAAGAGAGAGAGAGAGAGAGAGAGAGAGAGAGAGAGAGAGAACGTACAAGGGGAGGAGCGGTAAAGATACACAAGTACAGATAGGCGCAAGAGAAAAAGCAACAAAGAAAACAGGTGAACATGAGGAAGCAACTGGAACAACAATAGGTAGCGAAAAAATAAATTTTGAAGAAATTTTGGATATATAGGGAAATGAAAATTCAACAAAAAACATTGTGTAAGTACGTCACATAAGAGAAGTACATTTAAATCACTGTTTGCATAGATGTACGCGGAAATGCCTGACTGAATTATGATGGCAACATGAAACTAGTTCATGAACCAGGACCTTCATTGATATCATGTAGATTTAAAGTTGGTAGCCGACAATTTGCCTATATCTAATGCATATTGCCCATGTTCTGTAAAGTGTGTGCATAACTTCTTCGAAAACTTATACATTATTTTAAGAAAAGCTATTATAAAAGTATCCCTATAGTGAGACATAATACATATCGAGCTAAATGTCCATTATTTACCATTCTATAAATAAGCGTCCATTATTTGAAAATCTATAAATAAGCATGATGGGGATTTCAGCTAAAAATAGATATCGACGTACAGCGTGGCTGGGATAGGTAATAATTATTTGTCATGACAAGTTGGGGTTTTATGCTTTTTTTGTTACATGGATGTAGGGCAGCAATAAATATTATTCCAAGGGATCTTTTCATGCAACGATAATTTATCTGGTTGCTCGAGAGAAATAAAAATAGTTCAAAGTGATGGATACCACCTTAAAAGAGTCAACACTGTGTGTGACAAATCAATACATATAGGCGCACTTTACTGGCCAATAGTTGAGTTTAATGTTTGTGATTTATAGTATCGGCGAGTAATAAATACAATATATTATAAGGTGTAACATGCGAAGGGTGTTAATATATTAGTATAATCGAAATTTGTAAATATGGGATCCTATACGCATTTTAAATCTATAAAACTAAGTTTACCATTAGATGGTTGCATATGGAGGTTGGCTGTGTGAAAATTGACGAGATGGTTTTTGTCCTCATCATTTAAAATTAATGAGAGTTTTGGTCCAGGTAAGCTTTTGTTCGATATTTATGCACAGGTATTGTGACACTTGGTTAACCTGGACACGATATTTAGTTATATTTTGTGTCATCGGATGTGCTTTAAAAGTTATCACAGCACAACACAATCTGTACATTTACAATGTTTTACTCGGGTCTACATTTCTGTATTTCCAGGTTGCCTTCTCTGGTTCTACCCAAGTCCACGTGTACAACACCGAGAGTCTGACCAGGACAAGGACCGTCGGGTTGGGACATTGGACCTCCATTATCGCTTGTCATGGCGGACTGCTGTACTGTAATGGGCCGGGTACCATCTTGTACGTACACGATGTGAGTAGTGGCAGGAAGGTGAGAGAGATCTCCAAGGACACCGATGGCCGGCAACTGTTCTCTGACATCGAACACATCGCCGTGAACAGTTCCGGCGACCGAGTCTATGTGACTGACTATGACAGAGGTCTTGTATGTGTCGGCGTGGACGGGAGGCGTATATTTCATCTCTCCCTAAAGTATCTCGGACTGTCTGCAGCCGCGGGTGTGACCACTGACCATCACGGTCACGTGTTTGTATGTGGCCGGAACTCACAGAACGTAGTCAAGGTGACCGAGGATGGTCATGTGGTAGGTCAGATATTGTCCAAGGAAGATGGGACCACGTGTCCACGCTGCCTTAGTTATGATGTGAACAGGAGTCGGTTGTATGTCGGAGGTTGGAGTGATCAGCTTCTGATGGTGGAATGGAAGTAAATTTGATATTAGTTTGAATTGATTTAACGTAAACATTTAATATTGCTGGACATTTTGTTTTTTATTTGTGTTTATACGTTTGTTGCTGATTTTATGAATTAGAGACTCGTTATAAATGTGGCATTAAATCATTGTTACATCGACATTTTCTTTAGGAATAAAATGCAATTAAAACGTGTATTTAAAACTCGGTTCTCCTGTTATATCTGTATTACAGATAAGGTTGTAGTTGATGTCTTGTTGTATTTGCATTTAATATTTTATAAAAATGTTCCTACAATTAAAGTTTATTTTATTTCAAAATCAACAAAAAGATGCAACGTCATCAATAAATTACTGCATTGATCAATAATTATTTGGCATTTATATCAGATTTTTTTTATAGAATTTAATGCATTTTCAATTCAAACATTCATAATACTATTCGCAATTTATGTTTCGTGTCACATGTAGCGGTATGTACATAAATACAACTAATGTCCGAAAGTTGTTATATAAACAACCATCAACCGATTGTCGATGTTATTTGGTTGAAACAATCGTAGACGTAGCCAACAAGGCGTCAATTTTACTACTTAGTTTATAGTATCTAGTTAGTATATAATATTTATAGCACATAAACTTCACAAACAATTAACAACTATGCGATGCGAGGCTCAGTTAGAATTGTGCATAACTGTTCTATCTACAGCAGATCAAATAACAGTGAAGATCCCTTATTAAGTCGATTAAGAAGATAAATGCATTGTTCAATACTTCCAAATAGATGTGACGAGTTTATATTCAAATCAAAATTGATCATGAATTCAGTTATACCGATCAAATATTTCATTAGTAGTTTCAGAGAGGGCATTTTTTTATTTAAGCGGAACTGTGTAAAGAACTAGACTTCTAACAGTTGTTTGACAATTAAAATATTGGTTGTATGTAAGCGACACCCAACCCTCTTGGACTTTTATAGAATGCTCGTAGGTGCGTTTAAAAAATATATCGGGACGATTGGAGCAGGGGGCGGAGGTGGGTAGGCATTTAAATATTTAGTCACATTTTATGTTACTATAATTTCCAAGATATGCTTTTTTCTATTTTTTGTGGCATCTGTTTTGATCACATAATCGATGTTTATGCTGGAATCTATACCTATATGTAACAATACCGTTTTACATATCATTTCATATCCCAAATTGTGCATGATTCCAAGAGCGGATCTAGGATTTTACCATGAGCGGGCGTGAACTTTCTTCAAATGTTTAAACGATCCCACTTTATGTTTTGTGGATTTCTGTACACGTCAATGCTATATATTACATATAGAAGACATACAATGATCCTTAAAGGTGGTATCCAACAGTTTGGATCAAAATAAATGTTCTCAAATAACCATAACAAGTCATTGTTAGCTGAAAAGTTCAGGTAAAATGCTGCTCATTGGTGCCTTAGGTATTGTTACATATGCGCATTGTGAATAGTGAAACATAAATCCTCATTTCTTATTGTAAATAGGTATTTCCTATCCGAGACACGCTGCTGAGATAGCTATTTTTAAGAATACCACGTGACCATTCACTTTTGAGATGACGTTATATGATCATCTGAGTAATACGCTCTGCCGTCGGTATCTTTTAGCGGACACCACATCGTGTTTTGATTGATCGGTTTCGGATGATTGAATTTTGAATGAGTGTTTTAACGTTATCAAAAAGTTGATATATGAAATAAAATAAAATGTACCTTTATTATTATTATTATGCTTGTCGATTATCTTATGTATGAACAGATGTGTCAATGGAGATGAATATGTAATCGATAACTGTTGTATTGTATTCATTGCTGTTGTTGTTGCTGTTGGACATTGGTTAACTTACAGTTTATGTGTACATGATCCGCACTACATTTTTTAATATTTCGTCATTGTCAGGCCAAATATTGTTCATTGTATTGTTCACACTACAAGTTGATTTTAAATATTGCATAAGTTTAGGATCAATGATTGATCAGTTTGTGCAAGAAATATGCACGTGATATGTATTCGAGAAAACCCTGTTAAAATGTATACTAGTTAGATTGAGTTTTCTTTAGGTAATTAAGCTTGAAGAACGCTATTAAGTGTTTGCTTTGCTTAACCTAATTACAATCGATTCTTTTGTCGATTTTATTCAAATGAATTGGAATACTTTCTTAAATTTTGCCAAAAATACTTTGAACAAAAATATGTCAAGTTGCATACATTTGGTACTAGAGGGGCCCGGGGACTGCTTTCCTCTGAAAATGTCGATTTCTAGAATGCCGCATACCTGATCTGATTTGGAGACCAAATGCGATACGTTTCTCATATATTTGATTAAGGAACGTTTGGTGAAAAGTAAAAAAGAGGCTGTATTTATCAGTAATTAAACCTTTGCTTCCTGGATAGGGCCTTTATGTTGAGTAACCATTTAGAATATGATTCCAATAATTATTACTGGAATTGTTAATTCTTATTAGAACAAAGCTTCAACTAGTAAATGTTTTAGATGATTGGTACATCGAATATAATAATTATAATAATAGCTGCACTTATGCACGTGTATTTGAATGTAGAATGTAAAATCTGTGTTAGATAGAGATGTCAATATATATCTTGTGTTTGCTCTTTTTTCCTTCTTCAAGTTGATAAACTAATATTTTTGTCTGTCGAGATAATAAAGTAGTTAACATATGCTTTTCTTCACTATTCTGTCAGTGAAATCCTCATAACCTCCAAATAAAGAAAAAAAAGCATCATGTTGCTTTACCTTATCCTATATTTTCCAAACACTAAATGCTGCTAGGGGTAAAGACAATATTGTAAATAATAATTAACATGAAGTAATGCTACATTCGGCAGGTTAAAACACACTCTATATTGTAAATGAGAGCGAGATTTGGAGGGTCGTGGGTTACCCCATTCCCTACCTCCCCCGAGTAATGTATTAAATAGCTTAATATTTAAGGATTCAAAACTGTTTATGTGAATTAGCTTACTTTATAAGTATTTGACATTAATCTAAGCATTAACCAGAGGAATAGTAATACAATATCAAGACTATTTATTTTTACCCTCCTAATTGATACATATATACATAAAGGAAAGATACATAGTTATGAGCACCACTCAAGGTAAACCAGGCGTTAGGACAACGCTTAGTTTGATATTTGTAACAGCTCTATCACTAGTTTTATCCATAATTAATTTTTAAACATTTTTCGATGTTTACCTTTAGCTCACCTGAGCACGTCGTGTTTCGGAGGAGGTTGCGTAAAGTAATTACTCTAGTGATATCTTCTTGAATATTGAAGTGATTTCTTTTTTATTAAACTAAACACAGAATTAACATTTAAAATGCACTTAAATTTAAATTAGTAGTAACTCCTTCCTCTCTGCATTCAAATGCTGGTGGTTTCTATCGACGAGTTATTTATAAAAATATTCAAAAAGTTGTTTACGAAAGTACAACCGAAAGACAATAATAATCAATTTTCAATTAACAATTGATGTAATCATGTGGCGAGTGTTATTATAATAGACGGATACTTTCAAACATGTTTACATTTCACTTTTGTACAATAACTGTTTCAGCCGACTACGTAGGTTCGTTGTTATTTATTTTCAGCCGTGTCGCCAACGTGTGACGCACATACGATGCATGAACATTTTATGCAGGCATTACACTTTGCAGATCAACATGAGAATGGCTAATCAAATAATATTTAGTTCATCCAATGATATTTACCGAATGAGTTACAGACATTTAGTTACTAGGCCGTATACACCAAATCCAATATCAGTCTGGAATTGAAACGGACTAATAACAAGTCGGAACCAAAACAACACATACAAAATCATGTCGGAAATGCATACGGCCAATTATTTTTATAAATTTCAAAACTAAGTGTTATTGTCTAATGTTTACTTACTTTAATAACTCCCCGGCAGTTGTAATCGATAAACGTCACGGCAGATATGCATGGAACATAATAACATCATGGCAGAAATGTATAGGGAATAATAACTCCATGACAGCAATGTATAGGGAACCATAACACCATGGCAGAAATGTATAGGGAATAATAACACCATGGCAGCACTGTATAGGGAATAACAACACCTTGGCAGAAATGTATAGGGAATAATAACACCATGGCAGCAATGTATAGGGAACAAAAACATCATGGCAGCAATGTATAGGGACCAAAAACACCATGGCAGCAATATATAGGGAATAATAACATCATGGCAGAAATGCATGGAACATAAAAACATCATGGCAGCAATGTATAAGGAAGAATAACACCATGGCAGCAATGTATAGGGAAAATGACATCACGGCAGCAATGTATAGGGAACAAAAACACCATGGCAGCAATGTACAGGGAATAATAACAGCATGGCAGAATTGAATGGAACATAATAACATCATGGCAGCAATGTACATGGAATAATAACACCATAGCAGCAATGTATAGGTAAAATAATAACATCATGGCCGCAATGTATAGGGAATAACAACACCATGGCAGCAATGTATAAGGACTAATATCACCATGGCAGCAATGTATAGGGAATAATAACATCATGGTAGCAATGTATAAGGAATAATATCACCATGGCAGCAATGTATATGGAATAATAACACCATGCCAGCAATGTACATGGAATAATAACATCACGGCAGCAATGTATATAGAATAATAATACCATGGCAGTAATGTATAGGGAATAATAACACAATGACAGCAATGTATAATGAATAATAACACCATGACAGCAATGTATAGGAATAATAACATCATTAAACCGTATGTGTTTATAAAAGAAAGTGTATCAATTTTCATAATGAGGCGTGGTCATCAGACCATCGGACCTAACGCATTTACAAATAGATATGTTAAAGCTAATGGCTCGGATAGGAAGTACCTTGTGTAATGAAAAGTGGGGTGCTATGCTTTACTTTTCTATCGAATGTAAGACTTCAATAAACTGCATTGCGCGGGATATATTTCAGTGGCAATGCTTTATTTGCTTGCTCATGAAAGAAAGAGGATCCAAGCAACAAAGTCAACATCCAAAATGTCGGATACTACGTTAAATAACCATTCATATTTAACCTGATATATTGTATCTACTACAGCGTAAACATCCAAACTGTCAGATACCATCTTTTATAAGCTTTTATCTTTCAGCCGGATATAATATGTCTCCTCTAACATAAACAGACATTATTTGCGTACGTACATGTAAAGGTATATATTGTAAATAGGACGTAAATAGATAAAAGTTGACAAGAACTCAACAAATACATATGTTATGGATTTAAAAAGGACCGTTTAAAGTGGCCGACATAAAGACAATTTTATGGGACATATCTATACTTTCTTTTTTTGCTTTTAACTATATTTGGGAATATACAATTATAATATATTTTTTTTCCTTAAGATAGTATTTGACAGTGTGTCTCTGTCTCTTACAAGCAGCAGAATATTGCCAGGGTAAGTTTGTCCTACATTGAACTAGATATTTTCGAGAAATGGTAGCAATAGTGTCTTACATTGTGTTCACTACATCATCATCATCATCATCATCATCATCATCATCATCATCATCATCATCATCATCATCATCATCATCATCAAATCGTCATCATCATCATCACCATCATCATCGTCATCATATCATAATTATCATCATCAACAACCACAACAAAACCAACATAAGCATAATATTCTTCGTCATCTTTTTCTCCTCCTTCATCACCTTATCATCATCATCATCGTCATCATCATCATCATCATCATCATCATAATCAACATCATCATCAACATCTACATCATCATCATCATCATCATCATCATCATCATCATCATCATCATCATCATCATCAACATCATCATCATCATCATCATCATCATCATCATCATCATCATCATCATCATCATCAACATCATCATCATCATCATAATCATCCACATCATCATCATCATCATCATCATCATCAAAATCGCATCATCATCATCAATTGTATACATAAATTCCCCCTCACTCAACATCATCACAATTTGTAGCATATGCATCTTTTTCTTCTTCTTTTCTCCATCTTTTTCGTCGTCTTCTTTTCTATCGTGATAATCCTTGTCATCAACATTAACATTAACGTTATCAGCATGATCAGTAACAGCAAATAAATGACTTTTGTTTCGCACCATTGTAAAGAAAAACAGTTATAGTTTCACAGTTAAGCATTTAAAGAAACTGTCTTAGATAATTACATAATCTGCATATAGAATTTTTAAAAGTTAAAGATATTGTATTTGAATAGGAAACGATGTGTTCGTAACATTTCTATCTGGATAAGAGTTATAAAATCATTTTATATAGAGGTACATGTGTCATGGCGTACCACGTGCGATTACTCCATTAGCAAATGCATGATAGCACGCATGACTTACCTCCCTTTAATTACCCCATTCATTTACATTAGTACCTTTGTTTAAACTTCTAGAACAAAGAAAACAATCACACATGTGCAAACATTGAACCACATACCGATGTTGCTAAATGGCATACGCTAATATTAATAGGTTAGCAACTAAATTGCCTTTGATGTGTTAAACAGATTTGGGAAAAACACACCCAAGTATATGTAACCTTTCCTAAAACAATAGTATTGGCTGTCAAAATCGAACTACCTTCTATAACGATAACAGTTATCATCTTCACCTTACTGATGGGCTGGTATTATGATTTTCAAAAACTACAAACTAACACACACAGTTTTAAACTTTTTGGCTTCGATAATTGCTTTATTCCGAGCCTCATTTGTAGCAATATGTACAGACAGGGGATAGATTCAGTTTTCAGGAAGAGGAGGTTTGCAGATATAAACCATCGCTTTAATGATATGGTCCTTCCTAACCACATACTGCCTACTGACTAAATACTTTATCTGTAACTGAAATACTTGCTACAGACGCAATGACAACCTACTGACTGGAGGTTTTAAAGTTGGATCCGTAACTTTCTGCTCATCTTATGGCTACGATGGCTATTTAACGATGTAACATGACCGAAGCACGTACCGGCATTCACGTGGAGGTTCTTGTCTGCACACAGTAGCTCTCACTAAACATCAGCTCAGTTGAGCTAAACATGGCAAATACAAGCACATAAAACAACATTTACCGCGTATTAACCAGTTTATAGCTTCAGCTCAGTTGAGGTAAACAAGGCAAATACAAAGCACATAAAATAACATGTACCGTGTATAAACCAGTCTTTAACAAATTAAGAAAAACACATTCTTAATATAAGTAACAATTATCTAAACTGCTAACAAATATAAATAACTTCATTCAATATAAGACATAAAATAAGAGAAATAAATAAATACTAGATGAAATTATCTAATTCATTGGGATCAACCTCTCCACAGAAGTATAGAAATCGTCCAACAGTTTTAATACCTATGAAATTAAATGTATGACAGGTAATTATAAATAAAGGCAAGTATACCTACTAACATATATTTATGTCCATTGCTATGAATGGGGTAGCAATGAAATAATAAATAAACTATTATTAAAGTCCAATGAGTTAGTCCTACAAATATGCAATCAGTTATCATATTTACTTTTCATCGTTGTATTAGTCCCACAAAGAATTTTGCCTGGTCTTATTCAAATGACTATTTTATATGCAGATATTATTTAATCTATAATATTAAAAAATGCGAAAAATAAACAAAATAACAATGATAAATGTAAAATATGATCTGTCTTATTTATAGTGTTGTAAATATGCTCTCTACAGAGCTGTCATCCCGGATAGCTCAGTTGGTAGCTCACCTGAATCGGGAGCAAGAGGTCGTAGGTTCAACCCCCATCCTAAGTAAATGGTTATTGCACCTTGGTTCATAACAATATATACTACCATATATACTACCATATACTGTTATAATTAAGCATGATACATGTACGTTGTGAACCCCATACTATGTGAAGCAGGATGATGCAAACATATTTTTGAGACTACGTGAACCAAACCCTCTACGCTCCAAATCGTTTACTATTGTGGGTGGGGTAATGAAAATTACAACGAGGTTGGAACAAGTAATCCAATATAATGCCATGTGTTGCTGATATGACAATCTGTAGCTTGTGTTCAAATAAATAAATAGCAGGAAAAGCGTGCACGAGCATTATTACTCTAGGACTTTTCTCCAAATCAATATATTATGCTGTTTTAATTGATAGGTGTTTTGTAAATGTTCTCTCCACAGAGCTCTCCGATAGCCCATCTGACTCTGGAGCAAGAGATCTTACGTTCAAACCCCATCCTGGGTGAATATGGTATTGTACCTTGGTTCATAACACTAGGACTACCATATACTATTCCAATTAAACATGGTATATAAACGTTGTGAACCACATACTGTGTGAAGCAGGATGATGCATATAATTAAACATCAAACATATTTTGAGACTACGTATACCAAACGCTCTAGTCTCCAAATCGTTTACTATTGTGGGTGTGGTAATGAAAATTACAACGAGGTTGGAACAGATAGGTAATCCAATATAATACCAAGTGCTTCCGATATGGCAATCTGTAGCTGGTGTCAAAAAAAAGTAGCAGAAAAAGCGTGCACGAGCATTATTACACTTGGGAATCCGTTTTAAAGGTAATATAATACGACTTGTACAAACACAACCGCATATTGCATTGGATAGACTATAAGTAACTATTGAGGGTAATATGCTATATTCCGGGTTTATTTTGAGGCCGATATACACATATCTTTCTTTACAACACCAAAATTAAAACTATCTATAGCATAATATATATGTCAAATACAATATGCTCAAAAATAACGGCTATGCAGGATTCAGATAAAACGCAGTCTGTATGTAAGTTAATAGTACCCCCATCCCCCCTGTTCCTGATCTGGTTCGGATCAGAGGCGTCTCAGAAAGGCATCAGACGGCGAGGTAGTAATTGGGGACCTAGTCCACTCCGCTTTCTGCATCTTACAAACCAGCGATAAACCGCACTCCGAAAGAACAATACACTTTTACAAAAATATATCTTTGACAAAAGGTAAAGTATAGGCCGACTACATTTATACAAATTTAGAACATTTTCATCTCACTTACCCTTTAAGGACAGGACACACTCGTTTTTGTGATTGTCGTCAAGCATATAGATTTCACCCTCTACTCTCATTTCTTTGTCTCTGTCTGCACTGATGGAAACAGGTTTAATTATTATATAAAGGGGTACTTATAAGTTTTACAACACTCTTGTGCTCTTTATTTATTATTTCTATGGTATATGTAGGATGAAGTATACTCCAACGAATAGGAGAAGGTAAAGAACACATTAACCCCTCCAAATCCATATATAAACCAGTCTTTACTACCATAAATCTGCTTGCAGTATTATCAGCTTCCATGTTTTAATTTGATATACATTATCTACTGCACCTCTTAGAGACAGTATTGACAAATAGAAATAATTTTCATAGCACGTTCATATAAAATTGCTTATTAAAAAGACAAGCATATTTTTAATAGAACTTGACCTCAAAAGCATCAGCAAATTAAACATTTTGTCTTTAGCACATATCTTTCTTTCCCATATTTTAATTCTCTCGTCCGCTTTCACGCCTGGTTTCCACAGCTTGATTATGTGCTGGCTTTGCTTTCGCTTAAGGGTTTTCCAGCCACAGATTTAATCTGTGCTTAGATCAAGCCTCCATATTCGTAAGGTCCTTATTTCCAATTTTGTAACCATTTGCACCGGTTTCGGAAATTTTACTTTCGAACAGTTATCGGTTTCCCCCTTTTTTCAGCTAAGACAGAAATCTGTGCAAAGCCGAAAATGAGGCCAAAACTACACGAATTTAGCCCTACACGACACACTTTGCATAGTGTCCCTATTTAAAAAAATTCGGGGCCTGTGCTTCCTTGTCCCAAAGTCCTTACGCTAAACACGTTTCGTTTTTTAGCAAAGTTTATATAAAATTTAACGAAGGTTATAATGTTCACATATTTGATGTTGCTGTTAACCTTTCAGTAAATATATTTGGCCAGCAGTCTCTATTACCCCCGTTTAGATAAGAAATTATACGAATGTATTACGTCCGTCCGTTTATGCTGACTTTAAAATACATTGAACATCTGATGAAGATGTTCCAGCAGGGAACTATATTTCTAGTATCTCAAGCCTGTTCATATAATTTGTCATTATAGCAATAGATGCTTAACAGTGCTATTACTACATTATCAATATATATATATTAATATATAGTGGTAGTTATATATCCAACTTATGGTATTTCGCAGAAGCCTTAGTCATGCCGTATATTATCTGATTATCTGAAACATGATAACATGATAATGTGTCAATGTTAGGCTTATTTAAATTATCATTGTTTATTAAACTGAGTTTAGTTTCTTATACAACTTGGTTAGCACAACCACCGGCTGTCTTTAGCTTTTACAATATGGTTAGCTCATGAATGGTTATTCATCACAGATTTGTTCTTTCTTTTGTATTTGTCTTGCTTGTGAATGCATGTGTTCTGTGTGCCTTTCCAAATGTTGTTATACGTTGCAATGCTCAAAAGACTTTGTCAGTTTTTTTTTATTGTTTACGCTTTCATATGTCATTACAAGATGTAATAAAACAAACAATACGAACTAAATTTGGTAACAACATGAAAGCGGCTTTTGACTTCCTTTTGCCTAAATTAACCAACTGTTCACCACAAAATCTGATATTCTGTCTAGTAATTAAGGTGAACATCATTCGTAAAAATCAATTATAATGTGACCTATTACCATCGTATATATATTTCTAATATAGAAGATTGACAACATATCCGTTATTTAGCAAAAGAATGTAACACCGGAGCAACGTGTCCATGTTACTTTTTACCATTTCCATCGGACGGCTCTGGACAGTTTAAAGGTAACTGTATAGATGGATATTATGGCAGGAAATGGTTTACCATAGGACATAATATAACATGTGTTCAGACAACAGTATTATACATGTATGTCTAGACGACTTTTACTTTAGCCCTGTAACAACAAAATTATATATTAGCTTGGATACTTCTCCACAGATTCCCTGTATCATGTTAATCAAGATGTTACCCAAACTGTCAATCGGACACATCCTGCTGTATATTATGTCACGAAGATTATTATTTGTCGGGATCCAACAAGTCTGTTGAATGTAAGAAACCGCGCCATTTATGCAATTCATAAAGATTATGTATATTTTGTAAAATCGGTTTCTACGGTGATCAAAAGAGAGACAGTTATGGAAATATAGTAAACCATTCTGTCCTTTGTCTGTAAAAGGTGTATGTCTCAATTGATGCAATTATCAATAGTTGGATGTAGTGTAGAAAATAACCTGTATAAACAGAATTTAACGTCGTCTGTTGGTCCAATAGGCAATGTCTACGACAAATGAATTGACGCTATGTATGGAATTGGGTTTTATTCACAAAGCAATACTTAAGACGGCTGTAAAGGACAATCTGGTTACTAGTTTAGATGTACGGCAGATTTTTTTTCAGAAAAGTGAGAGTTAGAACTGTAACTGCTCTGGAAACGAAACAACTGGTCAATGTCACACGTCTAAAAATGGCTATTTAAGCGCTAATTGCACGCTACCATGTCACAGAAGGAAACATGTTCATGTTTAAATTATCTACGCATGTATATTGTGTATTTTGTAGCAACTACATTACAATGAACTGAAATGAAAGTACGGATCTTTTCAAGGTTTTATCATTTGCAGGAGATGCGGATTCAGCATTGGTTAGTCGTGCTATATATGTAAAATATATCGTATATCATAACTTATATCAGTTAAAGTTATAAATGCATCCAATAAGCGAAATAACAAGTATGCATCATCTCAACAATTGCATTGTTTAATACGTGTTTCTTGTTTAGGGACATTATCTTCAATGCCCCGACTGCCATAATGACCATAACAATACATCAACAGAATATCCTATCGGACGCACATCAGTGTTTAACATCGTCAGAAAAAAAATGTTGAACTATAGGAAGTATACACCAATTAATTAAATCATGAGGTAAAGATATGTATAGCGTAGAGAAATCGTAAGTATTAACTGCAGATCAATGACAGTTTAAAGTAAAAAAAATGTCTAAGTCTTCTGAAGAATTTTAATAGACCAAAAATGTTAATTTCTTAATGTTCATACACAAAATTTAACAACGTTATTACGAACGGCAGTAAGGCAAGACTTAATTAGTTTAGATATGTGAGAGGTGGTGCTAGAGCTAGCATTAGCTATGAATCGTGACTTGTATGGTGTATTGTGAAGCTTAGGAATGCAGAACAGCGAAGGAAGTTTTTTCCTGCTTTGATTCTGTCTTAATATTGAAATTATGCAATATTTGTTTATCTTTGTCAATGACTGTCTGAAAGTCAATGTTGGTGCTAGTGTAAGAACTGGTGGTGGATAACTCAGCACTCAGGACATTTTTGTAATATTCTACACATAGTCGTCAGACAAAAATGTGTTGTTTGAAGGTTTGCCTGCAGGTACAAAATTATCGTGAATGTTCTGAAAGGACTGTTTGATGTGTTTTAAGTGGTGATAACAAAAGTTTCTTAGTTAACCTAAAAAGATGGAAGGGGTAGAATTTAACGCGACATTTTATTATCTTAAAAATGGCTTTTTTCCAAGTATTAAGTGCTACTGTATCCGTGTTTCTCTCTCACACCAGCGATCGGCGAACAGATTAATTCCATAAGATATTTCTTTGCAACAAAGGACAACATCTATTTCATCTGACAGGCGATATTTCGGACTCTTGAAGAGTAATTTTCTTAATTTATAGTCATCGATGATGTTAAAATCCCCAGTAATTATAAGGCCAGAAGGTAAATAACAGAAAGGTGAAGTTGAACAGATACAAGAATCTTATAAAGGATCATTCAGGTTGAAACAGTTTGGTTGTAATTTAAAATAAGACCTTTAAATGTTTGTTTGTACTTATAATACACCATTGAGCTTTCCTTTTTTTTATTGATGATATTTTTGTCCCGAAAGGTACTAGGTAAGTCGATAAAATCAATCCCTTTATTAATGTATTGGATTTTCATGAAATGGCGTTTGTGTTGCGACTGCAGTAATTAGTTTGATTAATGACATTATGACAAGGTATAACATATAATCTACACATTTTATGCAGACCGCAACTTGTAGTATAGACCTTTTTCATCATTCTATTAAAGTAGCTCAGTTTTGTTTAAGTTTTATAAGAGGACTACGTCCTGCAACACGCATGGCATTTTTTAAGTTGATACTCTAAAGTGTTTTTGTTGTTGTTTTTTGTTTTGTTTTTTTTGTTTTTCTGTTTTTACTTATCATTTTTGTATTATTTTGATTTTACTTTGCAAAAGGCTGTACAATATGCATCCTGAACTGGACAATTCTGGCTTTTGAATGTTTTAGTTTCATGTTTCTGCTTGTAATATTTTGCACACTTTGGTTATATTATGCACATACGTAGAACTTGTCTTATGACAAGACTGTTTTTGTTCCTCATAGTTACTACATTGTAATAGGATCTCATTGTTTTTGATGTCAGAGCAGTGAGAGAAGAGTTATCAAAGGTTAGGGTTAGTATTAAAGATATCCATTTGTTCGGTCGCACTATAATAGTTGAAAACTCAAATCTAATGTTTTATGCCATTTAAAAATAATAGCCTGAACTTAAACATTCATGTAACCAACAAGCCAAAAAAAGTCTCCAACCGAGTAATAATCTTTTACACAAATCGGCAAAACAATTCATTATGCTGTCATAGTTGACAGCGTGAACAACATTTTAGCATAAACGTACTAATGTATTTTCGTAATCAAATACAACTGCCATTTTTGGACGTTTTATAACTGTACGTTCTGGCTTGTCATTCTTTAAACAAATCAAATTTGGTAACAACACCATTAACATTTCTTTTAAATTGACATATAAATTAAACATAGTATTTACATTATATTAGGGTGCATTGTATTTACAGAGTAGCTGTCACCTTGTTACCATAGACGGTTTTAGACCATCCTACTGCTGGACCAAGTCATGGGTACTAACCTAGAGAGACAGGCAGGGACAGGAGACCTCTTGTAATGCATGACAACCAGCCCAGCACCAGCTAACTAGTTGTGTAATATGTGTTTTGAGTAAGTTTTTTAACTACATATAAAATATGTATTATTTTAACGAGAAATTTATGGTCGATACAAATTTATCATTAGATCAGTTCATAATCTCACAATGAGGCTAGCCACTTACTACATTTTCATTATTCACATTTTTTAACTTGAAAAATCACTACACCACACTGAAACACTTCTTCATAAAGTTTTGGAATGTGGGCAAGTGAATGTGTCGTCAGCTATGACTCCAGTGTCCTTGGTGGCTCACTGCGTGTGTTTGAGCCCTGGTTGTAATGAACACTTTCATGTGGAATGGTCTGTCAGCTGACCCACTCTGGGGTCCTCCTTCACAGTCATAACTGAACATCACTATAGTAACTTAGTAACCATAATATTTTTGCCGTGTTATATCTAAAACAGAATACAAACAAAAGGTGTCAAAACAATAATGGAGTACAATATCACCCTAGAAGCTTAACGTTCTTATTAACATTATTCGATCCATGTTTGAACATGCAACTATGTCTATTTAATGTGTCAATCATAAATAGTACAATTATGTGCCTAACTGTTATGACGTGTTTGAAATACATGTATGATGCATGGCTCACAAAAAGTAAAAAGTGAATAGTACTCTCACTTAACTGTGTTAAAGCCACTTCAAAAATGTTTTTCATGATAAAGAGTGTGAATTTTAGTATGGAAACCAAAGAGTTAAGATAATTTAGACCAGAAAATTAATTTTTACACATGTGAATATTTTTATACTTATTAAATTATCACAATTCTGAAAATATTGACTTCCAGCTTAAGGGAAAGATTTTTTAAAGGGGAATATATCTAATCATATCAAAATGCAAATTAATTGTTGCAGCCCTACATAGAAGAGTTTGCAACTGGTATCAAAATCTTTGTTCAATTTTGACCTTTTAATTTGTGAAAGTTTTGTGTTATTTGCAGTTTTAAATTTGTAAAAATGTGTTGTGGGTGATCATTGAAACACAGACCAGCAATCTGCCAATAAATATGGTAAGGATTTTATACCTGGTGCATGTATTATTTTTAGATAAATTTAATTCTTTTAAAGCGACTTGGTCACAGTTGGTGAAATTAGCAGTTTTAGCTTAAATGAGAATACACTCAAAAAGAGCTATTGTGTTTGCACACCACCAACATCAAACATCCATAAAAAATCTTTAAATTATATTTCTTCTGAAACTGATTGCCCACAAATTTTCTCAGGAACTCCAGTAGACAGAGGGAATGAAAAGTTGTTAAAAGAATATTGATCTGTCAAAAGATAGATGTATGCCATTTTCCTTACATGGCTTTATAGTAAACAGAAATTGAAACTGATTGCCCAGATGTTGCTTCTGTGCAGATTCATATAGTATGATTATTCTAGACCAGACCTGTTAGTGTAATCATTAGAGCGTAGTCACCAGGTACTGGAGACTCCTGGTTCGATCATGGTCTGTGGCATACGAAAGTCATTAGAAAGTATGGTACTATAGCTCCCTTGTAATGCTCAAGCAAATATAAGGTAGTTACACAACTGGTCTGGACAGGGTCAGGATAATGGGAGTTTGTGTGGTTTCATACATATTTCCTTAGCATGCTGTCTTTACAATGGTGGACCCAGACCTTATAGGGCAAGCAGTAGAGTAGAGCTCAAGATTCGAGAGGCCCCGGGTTAGATCATATTTCCTGACATACCAAAATTGTAGCGATATAGCCCCCTTGCTAATGCTCAAGCACATGTAAGTTTCACATCTGGTTGGCCAGAACTCAGTTCAGTATAATGTGACTTTGTTGGTTGTGGTATTATGCCTGGTGTTCACAGCATGCTATACACAGTTAGGGCAGCACCTTATCTGCTTTAAGTGGACACTATCTACAAATGACTGAATTATGTTGCTTGGACAACAAACCCAATAAATAATTATTCTGGTCTGTTAAAACATTGCTGATATTTCTTGCTCACTATAACGTAAAGTCTATGACACTCGGGTGAGCGATATGGGGTCATAACAGCCGTCTTGTGCTGTTTTTGTTCCAAACAGCAGGAAATAAACCAACAGCCCAGTTAGCTCATGGTTCCATTATAGAACATGTCATTCCAAAGTCTCCAAAAATGTGCTAGTTTGTCACCATCATTATTACTAATGCTCTCATTATACAGGCTTTCTGCTGGTTCCTACTTTTCCTATTTTTTCCTAAGTTTTCAACTGAAACCTACTTTTCCCTACTTTTTTTCAGACATAGCCTTATAATCGATACTTGCTTTCAGAAAAGAAAATGTAAAATGAACGTCAAATTATTTCATTAGTTGTAGTTTCAGTTTCTCCATTTCTTGTGAATAGCAGTTAAGATGTGCTAGGGGGTACACCTTGGGATGTCCATCCTATAAAGCAACATGGTCCCTTGGCCAGTCAGACATATTGGTCAGAGGTGCCTGTCTTCCAAGCATGAACAGAACAATAAATTATGGTGGGCAACATGATGACAAAATCGTAAGAGGGATTGGGATTTGCCGGCATTTTTGCCGATACTGTGCAGCAACATGTCTTTCATTATAGCACAGGGGCATTTATGAGGTGCCCAGGGACTGAACCCGGCCGGTCTATTATACTGACACCGAAGAGTCAGACGTAATGCTGTCCCTTTAGCTCCAAGCGTTAGGAGGGAAGCCACTACTACCAACTTTAAAGTCTTTGGTTTGACCCGGCCGGGTTTTGAACCCGCGACGTCCCGATCCGCAAGCCGACACTCTACCAACTGAGCTATTGCGGCGGTTGAATAACGTAAGGAATAATGGTACTTCCAAATTAAACTAGTAAGAAGTTCCTTATTTAGCTTTATTTTTTACTTTCGAAATTTGCTACTTTGCTTTACCTTTTTGTAAAAAACATGCCTTAATTATTTTATGAAGAGGCAGTAGAAAGCCTCCATTATGTGAGTAGTGTACAGACATGATAGTGTGGTATAATGGGAGACAAAACTGGCAACACTAGTGAATGTCTGTAAAAAAAGTGAACCAACCAAAAAACTATCTTGTCATACAACTTATTTTCTTTAAATATAGCAGATATGTATGTTGTTATTTTTTTAACATGTTTATATTGAGAGTGTGTATTTGATTCGAATGGTTTATTGTTTTAGTGATTTTGAGACAACAGTCAGAAGAAGGGATGTTGTTGACAGAGGAAAGCATGTTGCTAATGGAATGATCATTCAGAAATGGCAGTAACATTTGTCTGACAGGGATTTCTCAGGAGTGCAATATTATAAACGAAAAACCCTATCAACACAGAAGGCTTACTTCTTGGAATAAAAATCACTCTGTTATTTGTAAAAAAATAATGGGCATGTGTGTCCCCTCCAATATAGGCAAGGAAACTGATCTAATGTGCCTGTTATGTGCCTGTTAAATCACTTTGTATATAACATTACACCGTCTAAAGAATATTGTTAGCCTGTGCTTGGGTATAGGTGGAGGATTTAAGTCATTATCTTAATTCATTGTGAATTATTTTACATGTCATTTGAAGTGTCCAATTACTTTTATACGGACAAAACTATTTTTTAGAAAAAAATGGCATATTTAATTTACTTTGTTAAATAATTACAACAAAGTATGCTACTTGAATTATTTACCTTCCAAAAACAGTTACTAGACCAGCCTTATGACAGTGTAGTACTAAGAGTGTTACTTTTTTTTCATATATATGTCAGCAAAGGGATTAAAAATTGCAACTTATCTGTTCATACTTACTTGCTATTTATTTTTGTATTTTTAATATTTATTTAATGAAGCCTATTAGAGGGACACAAATATGCATTAAATCCTTTCAGTTATGACTTGATAAACATAGATAAAAATGGAGAAAGTACCCCACAGTCAAAAAGTTACAGGCCTGTACTAAGAGTAATAAAGGATTGTTTGCTAAGTTTGTATGAAGAATCTAGTGCATTTTTTGTTGTTGTTGAAATTTGTTTAATAATAATTTTGGGTAACTATATAAATGCTTATTACATGTTAATGGGTCAACATGTATTTTCTAAAATGTTTTGAATTTCTAGTGTTTGAGTTTACAAATGTGTTATAACATAAGTCAGGATAATGGCATGCAATCGTTTGCCTGCGTGTTTTTAGTACCTATATTTGAAATTAAAATGAAATGTGGATCAGTTGACTGAATGATAATATATCAGACATATTACTGTAAGTATTTTAAGTTTGTAAGTGTATCTTGATATAACATACACTAACCTAGTACAGCACCAAATACAGAATAACATGATTCAGTTATTAACCATACTTTTAAAAGCCAGATAGCAATGTAGTGACAGTATTAGAAGATTACAGGTAATTAAGACTACTAAATCACTGTTTTAATCTTATTATAATGGTTTCGCTTGTGCTTATTGAACAATAATAAAACAAAGTATTAGTGCTATTGTTATATTTTTACAAAAAATAACAAAACAAATAACAGTAAGATAGTGTGCGTGAAATCGATGTCCACTGGATAAGACAAGTTGCTAGCACACATTCAGGTTATCCTTGAACTCCTCTTGAAGGACATGAACCAGTTTATTTTTGTTGCAACCTTTTCATCCTTATCAAACTGCTGTCTCCTTTTCATTTTGCCTTCTGCAGGTACCAGTATAGAATATAGAAACAGTTTGCTGTTTCCCCTACGTTGATATAAAAACCCACCATCATCGCAAAGTCTGCAAAGAAGAAAAACAACATTTTAAATCATTATGTTAACAAGAAAAATAATAACAAGGCCTGTTTTTCTTATATATGGTAAATCCACATTTCAATAACATATGTGCAATCGTTGGGAGACAACATAACTTACATAACTTGTTTTGTTATCAATTTTCTTTCACCTGTAAAGACAGTAAATAACATTTCTTTTATTAATTTGGTTCAAATTGGTAACTTTTAGCTACTACTGGTAGGAGAAGAATCAGATTTATGTCTGGGTAGAACCACCAGTCAATCACAACTAAAAGATCTACCCAAATGAAGTTGTCACTTAATGGAATGCAAACCCATGCCATGCGGGATAAAGTCATGTCTCTGACCCGAGATGCTCCTTAGTCACAAGAACAATGTAAAAGATCTGTTTTACATTTAATTACCATGTACAGTAATGTGCCAAAAACAAGGGGAAAATGAAATTAAGCTGGCTTTATTATCAGCTGTAAAAAAAAAACTTTGCTAACAAAATGTGTGTCTGATTAAGACTATAATTTTAGTCAAAACTTTTTATTATTTAAGTACAAAATATGTCAATATAGTCTTCAAATCATTCTTTGCGGCTTTAAGATAGATGTACTTTTTTTGTTTGTTCTCAAGTTGACGGAATAATTATTAACATAAACTTCCATTTTGGCTGCAGTACATCGGTGGTTCTACCAGGACATTTGTCTTGGGTCTTACTGCACCACTGTCGTTGGACATATTCATCATAAGCACATCTGTGTCTTTGTGATGCATTTCAAATTCAACAAAAATGAACATATGAGCTGTGCAGTTAGTTGCCTTTAGTGGCATCTTTTCATGAAGGACTAGACTCGGGGGCCCAGTTTAAGCAAAATCTTGATGCCAGTTACTGTTTGCATTTTACAATATATCTCATTTCTAGGTTTCAAAATTTAATCATCATACAGTCTGAGTGATTTAAACAAAATGAATTCTTACTTTTCCTGATTGGTCATTGAGCATTGCAATCTTCCGAAACTAATTCATCTCACTTGTTGGATATGGGTCATTTTTAGCGCTTAGGTTTTCATTTCCTAAAAAATCATATGAAAATTAAATTAAATCTCTGTACATATTATGAGCATGACAATATTCTGATTTATTGAATGATTTAATTATTTAATATTGGTTCTACATACTCATTAGAAATGTAAAGGAGCTTGAAAAAGTAAACCTCCTCAAGATTCGAACCACTGACCTCAGCATTACTAGCGGATCACTATACCAATTAGCTAAGAGGCTCGGTGAATCAACTACCAGTGAAAATGGGGTGGGTGGGGGGAGAGGGTGACCCACCAACCAGGTATAAGAGTAGAATCGTGAAAGCACATACATGTAAGCTTAAAAATATTAAGCTTTTAAAGTAAATAACGTATGTTGATTGCTTAGGTCGAAGTTAGGGTCCCACACTGTGTATATACATATAGTATTTACTGCACTTAAGTTGAATGAACCTTTTCTGGATCCGCCTCTGCAATGAAACCGCTACACTTATCTCTTCTAGCAAAAAGATGTTCACACTGAATGACATCAAATGTTCTACTATACAACACTGTAATACAATACTAATATCACCCATTATTTGAGCATGCATGCATATGTTTTCACAACTCTTATACCTGCATGGTTGGTGGAAGAGAGATGCATGCCCCCATCCACACACCCCACCCCACCCCCAATCCATCCCTGTTTCTTTTGGTTTGATAACCTTGGGACCTGCCAAATGTAAACAACATTCATGAAGGACAAAAGTACAGCTGATTGCTTGAGCCAGAGATACACAGCCCACTGTCTGCGAGCAACAGCAATTACCGCCATGAGCGATGCTGGAATAGAAGTGCGTCATATCATGTTTTGATTGGACATAAACAAGAGGGCTCAATACGCTCCTACAGTCATGGTGCCACCACAAAACAGAAGAAACGGATCAGCAAAACAAAACATGCAAGTTCTAAATGCTGTACGATCAACGTTCAAAACATACTCCTTGTTTTCACGGAACTAGGTTGTGAAGCGGTCAAGGGAAGTAATAGGTGTCCTCGCCTTCGAAAAAGCTAGACGTGGTGCTTTCGCTAGAGCACTTTATGTATTTGCCTGCTCTCTCGTGTGCGTTCATACTGCATAAATCGTACCAAAATAAGAGTCATTCCTTAAATAACTCTACAGGTTTGATCTCTTTTATTTTATTATTATTTAATTTTTGATAGTGTTATATATCTACAAATCTTAAATAGGTAATTAAGAAAAGGTCCTATCAAAATTTTCACAGATATTTAAATTTTATCTACCTGTAGACAAAGGCAAACAAGGTAAATGTAAATGTGACAAAAACACAGAGACGAGACATAACACGCAAAAACACATTTGAGACTATAAAAAAGATAAGATATTATACAACTCAGTCTCAAAGAACTTTTGATATATATATATATATATATATATATATATATATATATATATATATATATATATATATATATATATATATATATATATATATATATATATATATATATATATATATATATATATATATATATATAACTTAATTAACCTAAGACCTTTGTGTAATATAAAAGAAGAAAGGGTAAAACTCTGAATTTTATTAATAGGTAAATAAGAAAAGGTCCTATCAAAATTTGCACAGATATTTAAATTTTATCTACCAGTAGACAAAGGCAAACAAGGTAAATGCAAATGTGACAAAAACACAGAGACAAGACATAACACACATAAAGAAAAAACATCAGTTACCGCCTTGGCAAGATATGAATGTGTTTCTCACACTTATAGTATACAAAATAACTATGTAGAAAATGTGATAGAACTTGTATGCCTTTTGATGATTAGATGTTTGAAAACTTGTACGTCTGTACCTTACATGTTGTGAATGGGAAAAACAATGATTAAAGATGATAAGCAGTACTTTATTATAAAATGAAAGAGTAAACACTATTTAGGATATGACATTTAAAACACGCTTTATAGGGACTTAAACATACCAAATTAAAAGCATTTAACCTGAAATTAGGTATCTTAAACAAAAGCCTACTTTCAAAACTTTGGTCAGACTATCTTTTAAGACAAGATTTGGGCAACGTGACGGCGTTATTTACAATCAAACCTGCATTGGACAAACATGGGAACAACTTCAATAAGGGAGGATACGCTGCTCCCTTCAAATTTACATTTTGTTAATGATATGCATATATCGTTCTAAATAAAGGTAATTATGAATTTATTAATTATTTTAATATGTTCAGTTTGCTTCCGATAAAAGATATATGCAAGATTATAACGAATTCCCCAGCTCCCGATCATCTTCGGATCAGAGAGGCACGAAAAGGGCATCGGATGGTGAAGTACAAATTGGGTATGCATTTCCACTCCCTGATTCTTACAAACAAATGCATATGTTAATCTGATATAGAGTATCTACTACAACATTAACTTACAGAATGTCGGATAAATCCTTTAAAAATCTTTCATATTTTGATCTTATACTGCGTATTCACTACACCATTAACATCCAAAATTGCGGATACTTTAATAAGCTTTCAGGTTTTAATCTGAAAAATGATATTTGCTACAAAATTAATATTCAAACTGTCGGATACCAACTTTAATAGGCGTTCATGTTTTAAACAGATGTAAAGTATCTTATACAACATAAACCCACACGCTGTCGGATACCACCTTAAATACCTTGCATCGTATTGAATACTTTGATGTCAGCAAGCTCAGGTTTATCAATTAATTGTTGACAATAAGCCATTATGAGACATATTCCCCCACTGAGATAAGGTTATTATGACCATGCAATAAACCCGTTGTCTGTTTACTTAACGTGAGACGAGATTCGAGTAGTAATGTTATAATCAATGTAAACATGCACATCTATATTCATCAATCCTTAATGTCTTAAATACTTAAAGGTGTTTAATTAGCACAATTGATCAACTTCATAAGGAACGATCATTAAAATCGTCTTTATGCTACAAAGATGTAAACAATTACTTCTAAATGACACTTATTGTTGGGTGATTGTTGAATACCTATAAATGTAAGAATTAATATTTCTAAGATTTATTATTTAATCCTTCCAGTATAGAAGTATGTCTTCATGGAAGATAAGAAATAGAAAGAATTCAATAAACATTTAATATTTAATAGGATAGACACTGAAGATGCTTAATACTGATGTAAAAAATATGATATGACAAAACATACGATTTAGTGAAATTAGGATGAATGGAATGTATACAGCTGTATCTACACAACATTTTGAAAGCCGTTTATAATCAGACCAATTATTATGACGTTATATTTGGGCTATGTTTCTCCTGCTGCGAGGGTAATTTGTGAGCGTCACATAAAGTCTCTACCAATATTCTGCATGAATAGCGCATATATCTATTTCAGGTTCATTTGCAATAAAGTACATGTTGATTGAAAAGAAATAAACATTATCCTGGCATCTGTTATTAAATTTATACAATTCATGTAATAAAAACGATATTTTGTTTAAATGTCTTTTTATGATTAAAGTTTTTGTTTTATCAAGGCAAGTTATGCAATAATCATGTTGTAAATTTAGTACATGACAAGTATATACGGTAATATTACCTCTAATAAGTATGTGTGCCATCCGGTAAGAGGTTTACTTGTATTCAAAGGCCGTATGTTGTTTTTCCTCTCAGATCGTTCTCTAGACAAAGGACATAAAGCTTATAACCGATCATGATCAAGTGGAGCCGCACATTTTCTTACTTGAATATGAATAATATTGTTTATATTAATATAAATAAAATATATGTTTATTACAATACACACTAAACTAACAGTTTGATGTTTGAGTGTAAAGAATGTCTAACTTGAATACTTTGTACAGAACATTAAAACAACTTGCTGAGCTATTAAAAGTCAATCTGGAGTACTTGTACAAACCATCGTAGCAAATTGTTTTCATAAAACTAAGTTCTTTTCTGTACACGTTTAAATTGTTTATTTAGTATTTGTGCAATTTAATTTCATGTAATTTCGAAAGAAACTACTAATACAATTCAATATGGTATACTTAGAAACAAATGCCAAGTGTTGAACTCAATTTAAAACAATGTATGATATGCATAAGCACCATGAACTTGATTTTGTAATAATCATTATTTTAATTACATCACTTGGACATGATACATTCAAATTGTCTATGTCTTCTTTCACAGGTAAAGGATAACACTTGATTTGCATTAACCGTCTGCGTCTAAGAAGGAATATCTTACGGAGCGAATGCAACTGCGAAATTACCAATAGATAACAATATCCCGTGAACAATCCATAGAGGTGAATAAAGCAAAGTAACATGATTTTAGACATTTGGACAATTATTTTTGTATAAAGCCTTTAAAATTAGTTATTTAGAATATTGTTTCTTTCGATTGAATATAGTCTTATAGCATCAAATCTAATATTATTGAATGAGACTCTAATACCCTTATTACCTTGCTGTCGTAAAGCTGCTTGTAGAGCGATTGTTACATGCATGTAGAGCACTTGTTACATGTTTCTAGAATGTTTGTTACATGGATGTAGAGTGTTTGTTACATGTTTCTAGAATGTTTGTTACATTCATGTAGAGTGCGTGTTAATATAAAAAGAGTGCTTGTTCCGTGTTTGTAGAGTGTGTGTAACATGCTTGTAGAGTACATGGTACATGCGTGTTGAGTGCTTGTAGAGTGTTTGTAGAGTGTGTGCAACATGCTTGTAGAGTACATGGTACATGCTTGTAGAGTGCTTGTAGAGTGTTTGTAGAGTGTGTGTAACATGCTTGTAGAGTACATAGTACATGCGTGTAGAGTGCTTGTTAGATGTTTGTATAGTATTAACATGCTAGTGGAGTGCTTGTTACATGTTTGTATAGTATTTACATGCTTGTGGAGTGCTTGTTACATGTTTATATAGTATTTACATGCTTGTGAAGTGTTTGTTACATGTTTGTATAGTATGTACATGCATTTAGAGTGCTTGTTACATGCTTGTATAGTATTTACATGCGTGTAGAGTGCTCGTTACATGCTTGTATAGTATTTACATGCTTGTGGAGTGTTTGTTACATGCTTGTATATTGTTTACATGTTTGTGGAGTGCTTGTTACATGTCTGTATAGTATTTACATGCTTGTGGAGTGCCTGTTACATGATTGCATAGTATTTACATGCATGTAGAGTGCTTGTTACATGATTGTATATTATTTACATGCGTCTAGAGTGCTCGCTACATGCCTGTATAGTATTTACATGCTTGTATAATGTTTACATGCTTGTGGAGTGATTGTTACATGCTTGTAGAGCACATGTTACATAATTGTAGAGAACTTGTTACATGTTTGTATAGTACCTGTTACATGATTGTAGAGTACCTGTTACATGATTGTAGAGTACCTGTTACATGATTGTAGAGAACTTGTTACATGTTTGTATAGTATTTACATGCTTGTGGAGTGCTTGTTACATGCTTGTAGAGTACATGTTGCATGATTGTAGAGTACCTGTTACATGCTTGTAGAGAGCATGTTACATATGTGTATACTGTTTACATGCTTGAGGAGTGATTGATGCATTTTTAAAGAGTGATCGTTAAATGCTTGCAGAGTGATTGCTACAGGCTTGTTAAGTGTTTGTTAGAGTGACTTTTACATGTTCAAATAATGCTAACATGCTTGTAGAGTGTTGGCTAAATGTTCGTATAGTGCTAACATGCTTGAAGAGTGTTTGTTACATGTTTGTATAGTGTTTACATGCTTGTAGAGTGTTGGCTAAATGTTTGCATAGTGCTTACATGATTGTAGAGTGTTTGTTACATGTTTTTATAGTGTTTACATGCTTGTAGAGTGTTTGTTACTTGTTTGTATAGTGTTTACATGCTTATAGAGTGTTTGTTACATGTTTGTATAGTGTTTACATGCTTGTTGAGTGTTTGTTACATGTTTGTATAGTGTTTATATGCTTGTTGAGTGTTTGTTAAATGTTTGTATAGTGTTTACATGCTTGTAGATTGTTGGCTAAATGTTCGTATAGTGTGTACATGCTTGTAGAGTGTCTGTTACATGTTTGTATAGTGTTTACATGCTTGTAGAGTGTTGGCTAAATGTTTGTATAGTGCTTACATGATTGTAGAGTGTTTGTTACATGTTTTTATAGTGTTTACATGCTTGTAGAGTGTTTGTTACTTGTTTGTATAGTGTTTACATGCTTATAGAGTGTTTGTTACATGTTTGTATAGTGTTTACATGCTTGTAGAGTGTTTGTTACATGTTTGTATAGTGTTTATATGCTTGTTGAGTGTTTGTTAAATGTTTGTATAGTGTTTACATGCTTGTTGAGTGTTTGTTACATGTTTGTATAGTGTTTACATGCTTGTAGAGTGTTTGTTACTTGTTCGTATAGTGTTTACATGCTTATAGAGTGTTTGTTACATGTTTGTATAGTGTTTACATGCTTGTAGAGTGTTTGTTACATGTTTGTATAGTGTTTATATGCTTGTTGAGTGTTTGTTGCATGTTTGTACAGTGCCTTCAAGCTTAACGAGTGTTTGTTACATGTTTGTAGGGTGGTGTAGATGTGCGGTTTGTCCAGTAAGCTGTCGTTGTACGTTGTATGTTGTTAATTTCTTTCAATTGATTGGATTTTTTTAAAAATCTTTGTAAGTGCGAAGTTCGACCACTGTTAAACGATTTCAGCACCTGTTTTGCCTACTGACCGTTCCAGGTCGATAACTGTTTAGTTTGCTATATTTTATTTTTTTATATTTTTAATGACGTGTGTGATCTTAAGGGTCACTTGAGAATTAATGTATGACATCAATAAACATCAACTCGCTATAACCTTTGAGGTAACAATGAACAAAACTTGGGTCCAAAACTGTCGTATACCACCTTAAAAGAAAATGTTTGGTTGGATTCCTTGTGAGATCTATCAGAGGACTTACCTGTGATTTGAAAATGATGTACAACATACATCATTATTTCCATTTTGTTATCATTGATATAATTTTGCTTCGGGACCAGAGGTAAGCATGACTGCTTATCAAGTTGAACAAAACCAACGTTAGAGTGGTTGACACTGTATACTAAATGCGAGTCTTTATCAAATATGTATAACAATACCTTACCTCTGTCTTCATAACTTAGGTCTCAATATAGATGTTTTAAACAATTTTCAAATACAAGACATTACAAATCGTAAAATAAATCTCTCCACATGTTAATTTCTTTCAAATCTAAACATTGACAGAATGGGGACTTCTGTTAAAAATAGATACTGACGTCGAAGCGGATCACCCGAATAATGATGATATAATGTGAATTTGAAAGCAAGCAACCGCATGTTTTAGTAGAATAGTTTAAACATAACTAACCGTGCTGCGTGACTCAGATAGGAAATACATGTTTATAATGACGAGAACGGAGATATGCTTCACGTTTAACTTTAATGTAAACAGTCATTAGTAATCTACGTTACAATAATTTACTTGTTTTTGTAGAAACACAACTTGTGTCCAATATGTCGGATAGCACCTTTAAAAAACCTTATGTTACCCGTCACGATGGATTTTTTGTGAAATATTTACCTAGCAATGTATACATGTATTTAATCCGGTGGGGTTTATACTATTAATACTGTGTGTAACGCCAAAGACTTTACCATTGTACTTAAGTTTAATTTAAAACGTCTTAACTAAATAATGCAATGATTTTAGATTTAGTATATTTGTAATCTCAGTTAGAGTTGTTGGCGTTCATCTTCCTGTTTCTATTATCTTGCCATCTTTTAAAAATGCTAATGCTACATAACTTAATGAAAATAAAAGCACACAGTTAAACCAATGGACAAGGTTCACACTTGATTTTATTCAAAATGTGTCACTATCGAGCCAATCAGTATACCATTTGACTGACGCGTACACATGACAGATATCCGCGTATGCTTCGTATGAAGTTGTTTCAGATTGATAAGCTTCAATAAGTTAAAATATTTTTGTTGCAATTTTTTTTTATTCTACACATATTTTTTTCTTTAAATTTTTTGATTCAATAAAATGACGAGATTTGAGTTAGACCATTTTGTTTACCCGTTCAACCTCTATTTGTTATGGTATTTTCTCTGTAAAATTCAGCTTGATGTGCAAGCAATTATACGCAGCAATGCAATAGCAAATAAAAGAGTCATGCTTACATATTTCGAAATATATATACTGATATTTTATATTTTTAGTTTGATCCTGCATATCATCTGGATATATCCTTTTCTTTAGTTGATAAACAAAGAAATTCGTAAACGATCTACCTATCGCGTGGCTTCTATACTTACATTTATGTTAATGGGGATGATGTATAATGAATTTTAGTTATAACACTGTCTTTCAAAGGATTGGATAGATTGTTTACGTTTATTTAAAATAAATAGGACTGTTTTGTAAGTAGAGGTACATAATCAATATATTTGTATAGCGCTTTCAGCGGAATTGAGTCACTCTGTTATAAATGCTTTAAGAACATGTTTATGTCAATGTTAACCAACTCGATATAAGGTTTTCTTTGTTCATTGTTAACCCTTGGCAACTCTTTTGAAAACCGCTAAATAGATCCTTTCCTTGTATAGCAATAATTATTCACGGCAGTGCTCTACTCCACTTCAAATGTAAACACGCCTACCTTAAAAGCAACATTCTACAGATAAAAAGTATTAAGATCAATGTTTTATGTATATCCTGGGAATGACCAGCGGATTGTCGTTGAAGAAAACTGTATTATTTGTCAAATATGAATGTAAAAATATAGATTTAAAAGTAGGAAATTTTGCTACCAGAGCCCTACTGACTAAGCTATAGCTTCTCCCCTTATCATATTCCTAGGCTGAATGTATAATTTGAAACGTCAGCGAAATGAGCAATCATGACGGTGTGTAAGTTTACGTTATATATGCTTAGAAATGTGTATCCTTAACAATGTGTACAACTAAATAGAATTGTGGTTACATTGCACGTTTTATTCTTTAAAGGTAAATCGTCAATATAGGAAATAAAATGTCAGTACATCATCATCATTATCCTCCTCCTCCTCCTCCTCCTCCTCCTCCTCACCATCATCATCACCATCATCATCACCATCATCATCATTATCATTATCATCACCACCATCATCATCATCATCATCATCATCATCATCATCATCATCATCATCATCATCAGCAGCAGCAGCATCATCGTCATCGTCATCATCATCATCATCATCATCATCATCATCATCATCATCATCATCATCATCATCATCATCATCATCATCAGCAGCAGCAGAAGCAGCAGCAGCACCAGCAGCAGCAGCACCAGCAGCAGAAGCGCAGCAGCAGCAGAGCAGCAGCAGCCGCAGAGCAGCAGCAGCAGCAGCAGCAGCAGCAGCAACAACAGAGCAGCGCAGCAGCAGCACCAGCGGAAGCAGCACCAGCAGCAGCAGCGGCAGCAGCAGTCAGCACAGCAAGCAGCAGCAGCAGCGCATCAGCAGCAGCAGCAGCAGCAGCAGCAGCAGCAGCCACATCACCACCAGCATAGAAGCACGACCATCAGCAGTAGCAGCAGCATCAGCATCGCAAGCATCAGCATCAGCAGCAGCAGCATATCAACATCATCACCATCATCATCATCACAATCATCAGCACCATCATCATCACCATAAATCGGCAGCAGCACCAGCAGCACCACGGACAGCAGCAGCAGCAGCAGCAGGAGCAGCAGCAGCAGCAGCAACAGAGCAGCAGCAGCAGCAGCAGCAGCAGCAGCCGCAGCACAAGCAGCAGCAGCAGCCGCAGCAGCAGCACCAGAAGCAGCACCGGCACCAGCCACGCAGCAATCAGCACGAGCAGCAGCAGCGCAGGACCAGCAGCAGCACAGCAAAAGCGGCAGCAGCAGCAGCGCAGGAGCAGCAAACGCAGCAGCAGCAGAAGCACACGAACAGCAAGCACCAGCAGAAGCAGCAGCAGGGACAGCAGCAGCAGCAGCATCAGCAGCAGCAGCAGCAGCAGCGCAGCAAGCAGCAGCAGCAGGAGCAGCAGCAGCAGCAGCAGCACCAGCAGCAGCACAAGCAGCAAGCAGAGCAGGATCAACAGCAGCACCAGCAGCACAAGAAGAGCAGCAGCAGCACCAATCAGCAGCACCAGCAAAAGCGGCAGCAGCACCAGCAGCACCAAGAACAGCAGCAACAGCAGCACCAGCAACAGCAGCGGAGCAACAGCAGCAGCAGCAGCAGCATCAGCACCAGAAGCAGCACCATCACCATCACTATCGACATCATCATCATCACTATCATCTTCATTATCATCACCATCATCATCACCATCAAAATTGTCATCATCATCATCATCATCACCACTAACATCATCAACATCATCATCATTATCATTTACATCATCATCATCATCATCACCATCATCATCATCATCACCATCATCATCACTATCACCATCATCATCACCATCATCACCACCAACATCATCATCATCACCACCAACAGCATTATCATCAACATTAACATCATCATCATCATCACCATCATCATCATCATAATCATCATCATCATCATCATCATCATCAAAATCGTCATGAAAAACAACAACTACCACAGAAGCGATAACAACAACAGTAATAACAATAATTTATATAGTTATAGTTATAACAATAATTATAATAATAATAATTTGAAAAATAAAAAACATCAAAATCCATACACATTACATTAACATTATGGTCATTACCATGTCATAATGCTCTTAAAAATTGTTTAAGAGGGTAAATTCCCTTAGCCATAGACAGATATGTGTTTACGCCCTTTGTGTTGATGTATCCTAGAAACGAGATCGCATTGCGTGCTTCACTGCTTGTATGTAAAGTGTAAACAGATTAACGAGTGACGTAAGAGATCATTGGTCCATGCGTAAGGATGATTGGCAATTGTATTGATTCATGACAATTATTTTAATACGCATAATAGTGGATAAGTGGTAGTATCTACTAAAATTAAGTTGGTGCTTCATCTCGGATTTATGGAGCGGACATACAACTTGTGAACTTCTTATGTTGACTGATATGCTATAAACCGATAGAGAAGTTTAAAGAAAAATACAAATAACTCGTTAGTGGAAATCAATGGAATAGGCAATATGGCGACGGCAAGCTATTATAATAAGGGGTTAGATGTAGGTTGTTTTGTATTGTGCAGTAATAGATGAGGGCTTCACAGTTAAACCAATGAACAAGATTCACACTTGATCGAAATAGCTAGTCAACAACATTTCCTGTTTTATATAGGAATCGAACCAAAACATTTAGTTTAAATTAAATAGCTATTAATCTATATCGCATTTCTAACACCTAAACCATTATTCTCGTCAATGAACTGGACTCTCGGAGAATAACATTATGTCAGGACGCAATCAGCCAATCCCAGTTCAAGTTTAACTTGTCATTTTGCAGTCGTGTCACATGACTATAAAGTCTAGACCATCGATAGACTGGAATTATTACATTTCTGTTTATTTTGCAATTATATCATAATTCAATATCAACATTGTTAAAATGGCAGGCCTTAATTTATGAAATATCCCATGTCAACATATCATAATAAAGCTGCAAACATCTCAAAATATTTAACAGTTAAACACAAACTAGCGCTAGTAAGTGTACAGGCTTGTATACAAAAACATTTATTACAATATTTTATGTAAATTCTTGTTTATTAAATAATTACGGCAAATTTTGTATGTAATATTTTAAAACATAAATGAAACATACGTACTGACGCTTTTAATCATGAAACTAACGTTAATATTTAAGACGAAGTCTTTAAGCTTATATCCTTACATACTTTAATGCAGAACATAATTAGGTTTTGTAATGAAACTCAATTCATCCATACACCGTACAGAAGAATGGTAGGGATTTTTACGTTTATATGAAATAAATGAGGCAACTTTTTAGTGAAGTTATATAATCAATATAATTGAACAGCACAGTCAGTGTCATTGTACCACTATGGCATGTTTTCAATGCTTTCAGAAAATGTCTTTGTCAAAATATACCAACTCGAAGTTTGATCTTCTTTGCTCATTGTTTACTTCGTCAGCTCTATTGAAAACTGCTCAATCGATCCCCTGGATAGGAATGATTCTTCACCGCAGTGGTCTGCTCCATTGCGAATGTAAACCCTCCCACCTTAAAGGCAAGACTCCCCAGATAAAAACGTGTTAACATGAATACGTTTATCATATCCAACGAATAACCAGCAGATTCTGACAGGTGTCATCGAAGAACACTGGCTTATTTGTTAGGTAGACATGTGTAACAACAAAGAGAGAACACTGTTTAACGTTCGCTTTCAGGGTGAATGTTCTTACGACCAAACTATCAAGCCCTCTCGCCCTATTTCTGTGCTCGACGTGGATGTAAATGTCAGCAGAATGAGCAATCAGAATAGCGTGTAAATTTAAGGAATATATTAGTCCAACAAATACAATTATGTTCCTAATAATAATAATAATAATAATAATAATAATTATAATAATAATAACAAAATAATAATAATATAATAATAATATAATAATAATAATAATATAAGATAATATAATAATAATAATAATAATGATATAATAATGATGATGATGATATGATGACGATGAGGATGATTATGATGATGATGAGTATGAGAATGAGATTGATGAGATGATGATGATGATGATGATGATGATGATGATGATGATGATAATAATAATAATAATAATAATAATAATAATAATAATAATAATAATAATAATAATAATAATAATAATAATGCATACATAATAGTTATATCAAAATAATGTTTATAAGCATATCATTATCATTACATTATTATCTTAAGATTTATTTAAGAGGGTAAATCCTTTAAGTCTGATATTTGTTTATGCCCGGTGTTTTGATGTATCCTAGAGACAAGTTAACAGTGCGTACGTGACTACCTGCATACAAGGTGTAAACAGTTTAACGAGCGATTTAATAGGACGACAGCCCCCGAGGATGAGTAATGTGCGTATTAAGTCAAGGAAGCCATTTTAAATTACAATATGGGCACTAGTGGATAAGTGGTTGATTTTACTGGATATAAGCCGGTGTTTTATGTTGGATTTGCAGGAAAATATTCTGTGCTGATTAAAGAAAAACAACAGAAAACTGTTGCTTAATGAAGGTTGTGCAGTGCAGAGGTTAACATTCCCTATATCAAACATTATGTATTTCGAAATTAATTTATAGATGTTATGATAACAACAAATGTGTAGTAGTTCATATGTTCTTATGGTTAACGTTTGCTGAAAAAGACGAAATAAATGAGAAAACAATCATACACAGTGTGATTTTAAGTACAGTACATATCCTTATAAGTTGAATTTTATAAAAGTGTCTTATATAAAACAGTACTTAAATAAATTTACTAAGCAAATGGATGCTGAGAAACAGCAATATAAATGGAGATACATGCCTCAGCATTTAGTTACCATAAAGTCGACCAGTAAGCTGCAGATACAGAGTAGTCACTGACACCTCACTTCTTACGAACTCATCAATATTTTTGTGTGAATTTAATAGACATTATCATTGGTCACACTTACAAATAAACTGATATATATCCTTCTAATTAGCATCCTTTTAATAACAAGTTATCCGTTGATTATTACACCTAATTGGTTACATTTTAAATGGACACTGGATAAGCAACTATAATAAATCAGTCAACCATGATTCCTTATCAGTAAAAACAAAATTGAGATATTACCCAAATAGGCCACAGGTAATGTTCAGCAGAGATCATCTCAACCTTCAGGGACATAGTTGAATGACCTTTTATCTTTACTTACAGACGGTGCTGCTCAGAGGTTAAACTAACTGAAAATTTATGGGTAATAGAAGTGTTGCTGCTGAGAAAGTGTTGCTGATAACAGGTGCATTTTGTTGAGGTTTCACTGTACATGTTTACATGTGAAGAACAGACAATATGGCGACTGCAAGTCAATGTAACGATGGGTCAGTTAAATATATTGACGAGAAATGTTTCCCATGTACCGATAACAACAAAGACCAGATTGCGGATCATTATTGCTACATCTGTGAGAAACCTTTGTGTAAGGCTTGTTTGGGTATTCATAATTCATTGATTAAAAATCACGCCGTAGGAAATAGAGGCGACGAAAGTGAGCTTACCGAAAAATGTGAGAAGCATAAGAAGGAGTTAATAACTCTGTTCTGTCTTCAGCACAAAGAACTGATGTGCATTCAATGTCGCCGCCAGGACCACAGGTCAGTTACCTTAACATAACTTAGCAACGTTTTTTATTTGCCATAAACAAGGTATTTCGTGTAAATGAAATGTTCATGATTTTTAACAAACATTTATGTTATTTCATTTTGCAATTCTTCATGAAAAAATAATTTCTAGAATAACTGTTTAAAAATAAGATAAGAACTTTTTCTTTAAATATTCGGGTCGTAATTTCAAAGCTTGTCTGGTAAGAATAACGTACCTTTTGGTGGTGAACATGGCAATTGTTAAAATGATAACAAAACAAAGATGTTTAAAAAGTGCAATAACTAAGCATTACTGATGTTTCTTTTCAAAAACACACATATTTCCTCTTGTATATGCATTACATGGTCACATTTTTTATCGTAACAATCTTGTATACTTGGTTATTATATTACAATACTGCTTTATTCCCATAATAACATAATTGAAGCTTGTATGTGCATGCGTGGCCAGTTCTTTACGCCGTAACTCAAGTTTAAATGATCGCTTTCCATGATGATATCATAATCATTGCAACTTGTATGTGCATTGAATAGTCATTTTCTAAGGTCGTTACAACACTTTGGCGTTTCAATTTCCTTGAACATATCCGCTTCCTTAAGTCGTTAGCCGACTGTTGCACTTTGTTGGATAAACACGTCCTTAGGTACATTAACACATCTTTAGGATGTTATACAACTTTTGTACATTAAAGTTCAATTAAATGATCGACATTTATGATAAAAATAAACTATTTGTATCCCAGTTTATTATAACAAGATTATTATTATCAGTATTTTCTATACAACAGCCCAGTTTGAAACGTAACCGTTGTAAACCATTACATTGTTTTGTTATTCTCAGTTTTCGACAAAAAAATTTTGTGTGAACACAATCTTTAAACAGTCCATATACAATCTTTCTGCGCCATAGTAAACAGTTTACCATTTGACCAATTTTATTTGTATTTGTCTTTTTTAGTAAGGATGTAGAAAACAATAATGACCATATGGATGGAACAAACTCAAACAATAAAAGTACAGAAAAAATAAATGATCGGTTCAAGCATTTGACATTTCGGAAGGACTAAAAAGATTATCATTTAAACATGTATTTTATGCTTAGGGGGCGCCTCTGACTGCTTAGCCTCTCACCGCTTTGGTTCGAGTCCAGTTCGGTTCGAAGGACTTAATGTGAGAAGCTGACTTGCGGTGCGCCGGTGGTTCTACCCAGACATATGTCTGGGATCTTTCGACACCAAAATGTTGCAAGTTTATAATAATGATCAGGGGTGGTCTCCGCAATGTATTTCAAAAGCAAAACCAGCGTTCATGCTTAATTATATCGGAATCGAAATAAACCAGTCGTGTGTAATGAAATAATCAATTTATGCGTATAACAACAGAATTTGTGACATACATGTTGTAGCCGTTGTATAAAATATATATAAATGGAAAGTACTGAAAAGATTCGAGTCAGCCAGATTTCGATACACCAACTCCAATGATTATTTCGAAACTGCAAAAGAATGGCAATACATATGTGTGTTTTCTTACATTGATGTTCATTTTGGTCACCAACTTTTTGATCAGCAGAATGACTAAATACATTTTCTGTTAACCTAACTATTCCAACATTGGCACAAAAGCAAACGATACATGTATTTAGATAATGTGACAATGTGTTAACTATATGATAATACCACACTGCTGTTATTGTCAGAACCACATGTAAACTGGCCGTGTGCTGTGTGTGTGTTCTTGAATTCTTATTGTGCGCGTATATATTGCAAAATAGGTACAATTTAGTCCACTGTATGCATCTGTTACGTTATGTTTCCATTATATGCGAGTTTCCATGAATCCAAAATTACCATGATTGTTTAGTTGTATACACATGTTGTGTAAATCAACAAACGATTCTAACACCTTTTTAATCAGAGTCATGTTAGCCGTTATATAATATACTGGCCTAAACCAGTGTTCGTGGTCAAACATTTTAAGTTGACCCACGGTGTCAGCTGTTTTATATACATATATTTTTCATTATTATACATTATACATTATTGTTTATGGTACCCCGTATGTGATTATGCGTGTACATTTCTAACTTATAATTGTTTCCACTATCAGGCATCGTTTGACTTTAATTTAACTTTTATAACAGTTATCTATTATGTTTTTCCAGTAAAGTTCCTATGCCAAATAATATCATATAAGCGTTTCAATTTATCATTCTTGTGAAACGGCCTTTAAATCACATTAGAAACCTATTGATGTACTCCACCATTGTATTTCAGATCATGTCAAGACGTCCAACACATCCAGGAAACCGCCAGACAGCTTAGTGCTGATACAGATTTACAAGATGTTACTACACAACTGCAATCTGCTCTGAGTAACGTACAGGAATCAGTTGAAGCGCTGGATAATTATGCAGCATCTATACAAAACACAGGCAGTGTTTTTTTGAAAGAATTTGAAGAGAAACTGTTGTCCCTAAAACAGGAAATGAGAGAGAAAGCAAAAGGTGCCATCAAGAGCAAAGAAGACCAGCTTGCTGCCGATCGAAAAGATTGTGTTTTAGCTAAAGATGAGGTCAACCGATATTTAGATGATATTAAAAATCCAAACCAATTTAAAGCCAATCTGTTAATCCTAAAGAAGAAGGCCCAGACAATAACGGAAACAGCTGATGCTCTTCATAACAAGTCAGACAGTTGGATTAAAGGACATCAGTTAAACATTACGGCCGACATGAAAATAATGTATCCCCTCAACGGCGCTCATTCATTCGTTATAGATGTCAGCGCTAAGGTAGTGGACATGAATTCATTTGGTACAGTTGGAGGAGCAGTAGATAGTCCACTGCAAGCGGCAGAAGGGAGAATAGGAAACATTCGAGAATCAAGAGAGAAACGAGGAGAATATCCAGAAGAGAGACCAGGAGAGAAACGAGGAGAAAATCCAGAAGAGAGACCAAGAAAGAAACGCAAGGGAATTCCAGAAGAAGTACCAATAAACAAACAAAAACGAGTAGATGAGACAGTAAAGAGACCAGGAGAGAAACCATCAGTGGGGAAAGCGGCGTCTTTTAACGTCCGTATACCAGAAGATAAGAACGAGTTTGTTATCTATGGCTGCTGTAGCCTTAGTGACGGTTGCCTGGTGATAGCAGATAAACAAAACAGCAGATTGAAGCGTGTAGACCCTTCAAGCGGCACAGTAACCAAGTCCCGTGATACAAATGACCGGCCATGGGATGTCTGCTGCATTGGTCCACAAGAAGTTGCAGTAAGTACATGTGTCATGTCTCATTCGTGATTAAGCAGTGATTAAGCTGTGATGTATAACATTATTTAACTTATTAACACGCGCGCGTCTATTTATTATCATGTCTCAAACCACATTCTACAAAACGCTGTAATTTCAAGTGATGTGATTATAACGTAATAATACATGTGATTGAAATAAACTTGTACAGATATATAATAACAAGATATTTCAACAATAATATAATTCAAATAAATGTAAGTCTTTAAAATTAGAATGTAGACACGTTTCATAAGATGATTCTGTTAAAATGTATATCAATTTACACCATGCTCCAAAACAATCACATGGTCCAAAATGAAATCTGTGACATAATATTTTATATTTTATAGAGCATATAGTGTTCTATATTAAATACAAACTGATATAATAATAAGGCATGTTTCAATGGTATAATTAGTTTATGAATGTTATTATTAATTATTTGAAATGCGAGGTGTTTATTTAGTCAGTTGTTTGTTCATTTTGAAGCAATACTGTGCATCTACATTAAATACATAAACAGCCTGCCGATCATCGTAGCACACTCACGACCGATCCATTCCGTTACACTTCATTCATCGCCTGTGGTATATTAAGTTCACTTTTCGGCGTTTCTGGTAATAATATTTAATTGGTCGCTTCATAATCCGATGAAGATTTAAGTCCAATGATATAGCTCGTTTCCTTCGATTGTGGCATTGGGCGCAGCCATTGTTATACTTCTAGTCTCCACTCTGATGTGTATGGATTTTTAAGCTGTATTATGATTGGCCAATTCTTGTTCTATTCAGTTCGTTAAGGCGACAGCAAATTTACAAATAAACACACGGTAGTAAAACGGAATAGTCGAGCGTGGGTATGCGACGATCCTTGCGGACTGTTTTTCATTATATTCAAATCACGTTCAATTATTTTTTTAAATCAATTTTGCATATTATATGAAAGATATAAAATTAATTTAAACACGATGACCATACTACTTGGGTGTCTATGATAAACTTGATGACCGTATATTTTATCAACAGGATTATTTTGAAACAACAATTAATGACCAGTCATAATGAATTCATCTTACAGGTATCGATTTCTCATAAATCGAATTTTTCTATCCGACCGTGATTTACCTGATGATATCGCGATTTTGTTTCTTGCTGTCGCCTTTTTACTTAACAGGAAATCAAAACAAGCATTGCCATGCCTCTGCATTTTTTGCGGATATACATGTAAACTGATAATTCTCTATAAGTAATTAATTGCTTTACCCATGTTAGATAATTACCGAAAAATAAAGGTAAGATGTTCTACCACGCCTGTTTCTGTAACATGTTGAGATCGCTTTATGTAGTAAGTGAGAAACTTCAATCTTTGTTTGTGATTGTGTTCACCAATATTCCGGCACATCGTCCCACTGATGATCGAGCAAAATCTAAGCAACTTTGTCATAACATTGAATCAATGCTCAACAGTAGGTATAATTATCACAGTTGGCACAACAAAACATTGTTACAATTTGTATAGAATAATTCGACAAATGGCAGTTTATTGCTTACAAATCAAAGAAAATGGTACTTGCCAAATTACAGCTGGTATCCGACATTTCGGACCAATTTGAATTTCTACTTCAAGCAGTTAAGATACTGGTACCGGAAATGATCAAGCAACATCCGTTGTATTAATGTCAAATGTAAAAAGTGACACAACACCCAACTTGTCATTACAATCAGAAATGTTCTACCATAATAATTAATATATATAATAGTAATGATATTAATCCGCCCTACAGTCGATAACTTTTTCAGCAGCAATCAACATCGTGCTTATATTTAAAAAATAGTGGATATGCAACGTTAGCTATTTTTAAACTAAGAAAGCCAAGTGAACACTTACGTATTGTTATTTGGAACCCTATCTTACGACGATTTGTACAGTCAAAAAAGCTCGAGTTGATGCTTAATACTAAGGAAACTGCTATAATAATAATAATAATAATAACATTAATAATAATAATAACAACAACAACAACAACAGCAACAGCAGCAACAACAACAACAACAACAATATTATTATCAAAATAATAAAAAATGACTTTCTTTGAAATAAAGTAAAGTAAATGTTATACTATTTATTTGTCATAAACTCGGGAGAAAATTCTCATGGACATATATCCTGGCCAACAAAGCAATACAAACTCGTTGGACTCATCCAACCACACACATATCACCACCCCTACCCGCACATACCACGCACCTACTTCCCCACAACACCACTCACACCACACCACCCCACGAGGGCAGCGGTTTTAGAGATTTCGTTTTAAAACTTTAAAGAAGGACGCATGTTGTCAGATGGTAGGTTATCTAATAGCTCGCATTGCGCATTGGTCTAGGTAAGCTAAAATTAGACTGCCTACAGAACAATGACCTCAGAATAACCTTGGGTACACCTAGCAATGTCCCAGTCAGCATTTTGGAACAACCGACCAGAATGTCACATGCCACTAAGGACGGAAGGGCATATAGTTATATTTTGGGCCAGATTCCGAAGGAAATCATCAAACCCAGTTCCTCGGAATTGGATACTTTTTATGCAATAAAAAGCTAAATCAGTTGAACAAACTTTACCTGTTGAGCAACTGTTTCAGAACAGCACAGATACATATGTGTCCCTCTGAGGTTGAGCCGTAGGTGCTCGTTGTTCAAGGTTACACATATCTACATCAATTAACAAAACAGATTACCGCATTCAAATTACATAACAGCAATGTAGCAATGGCACAATTAGACAACATCCAATCAATTTGGTTTTTAATATTGATAGATGGAAGCAAATATCAAAATACAGGCAGTGTTGTTTCTGCCTTGTTATACCTAGCCAAAATTAGCTATGCACATTTAAAATCATAGATAAAACTTATATACACAGCAAAATCAAATTGCCATATTGCAGGCATTTAAATAGATATTAAGAAGGAAAAAATACATGTTATGCATTTAGTTTTTTTTTGGCATCACTCATGTCAATTAAATTGCAAATCTACACCCGTCTTCTAAAACATATTAAAATACTAATTCAAGACCAGCTCATTTAGAAACATAATAGAAATGCATTCTATTTGTATTTCCACCTAAATACTAAATTCAATATTTCGAGCTGTGTGTGTCTTTAACAGGGACAGGGTCAGATTAGATCAAAATAAAATACAATGATCCATATGAAGCTAAAGTAAGAAAAACATTGACTGGATGGACGCCCTGTTATTAGTAGTATTAAATCTACTTATATATTACTAAAGTCAAAATGTTGAATGGTGGTGTTATCAGACAGGTCCATACCAGAATCGAACTGGTGATTCAACACAGAATCGCACCTGCACAGACCAAATGTCTCCAACACCTCAGTCCGACCACTATATGGTTGCAACTTAAAGGTATACACAAATTAGTTGTGTTATAAGTATTCCTATTGCCACTATACAGCCTTAAAATGTCTCTGTAACAATAACAAGTAAGGCTGAGTACCAGTTCTTGTTAGGATACACATACTGGTATGCAGTGTTTCGTTGAAACACTGTTGTGGTCCTTTCACTATCGAACAAGTATCTAAAAATGCATTCTAACAAGTTGCTCGTTTACATTTTAATAAAATTCCCTGACTAATTATGCATGTATGATCACTAACATCTAGATATTTATCTAACTACTGTCCTGAAAATGTTCATCCCCTCCCCCCTCTCTCCCATTTTCACCCTTACTGCCCTTCTCCCTCTTTGTCATACATTCTCAACTTTGTTCATATTATCACATTTATATATCTTTTTTATTCAAAACAGAATACAGTTCTATCGGTTTATCAGGAGCTTTGTACTATTTCTGCCAACAATAACAAACTATTTTACTAGTGATCAAGTGTTTGACTAAACAATGTTAGTCTTTATATAATTTGGTAGCTGTAAGTTAAAGACAAACCCTCTTCAAAAGATACATCATAGTAATTTATATTACGATAAAATATACACAAGATTGCGGCTAGTAGCTTGTTATTTATAGGCGGAGCATAGAATTAGACCAAGACACCGCCCGCATTGCATGGGAATTAAATCCGTTCACCAAATGACATTTACACTTGGGCAGCAAGCAAATGAAGGAACAAAACTATAAAGAACTTTACAAATGAATTTAGGGCTAACATATATCAACAGGTCCGCTCTGCCCTTTCTGCCTGCAGATCAAGCTGAGTCAGACAAGAGGTCCATGAAGGTCCTATATCGCTCACCTGATTGCCGTTGACCCTTATGGCTATTCTTTTGACTGATCAAACTTCTTTGAACAATCTTTTTGACTCATCAAACTTCTTTGAACAATCTTGATACAAAGCCACCAAAGGAATACATCAACCAAATGTCAAAGCTCTAGCTCTTGTGGTTTCTGACATGAACATTTTCCTATCCTATATCTTAATTATTGGAACATGGCTACGCCCCTGGAGGCCATGTTTTGTGTAGAATCAAAATTACTGAATACTCGAACAGCTTTTCGTTTCCCCTTCCGAGAAAGTTTGGCTGAATTTACCAAGCGTTTTCTAAGGAGATGTCATTTAAAAATGTTGAGTGACACTAGATGGGGCGATCACAACATTTGAGAGCATAAACTCAGGTGAGCTAGAAAAAAGCCCTATTTATCTACCTAGAAGAAACAGATTGTACCAAAAACATTGAAATATAATTATATAGCATTGGATTTACAAACTACAATTTAACACTTTACACACTTTTCCCATGTTCATGTATCAAACATGTTCCACTAAATAAATCCACAATGCTAGTATGGCTTTAAAACAATTCCATAACGCGACGCATTGGACGATTTTAAATTTGGCGGTTAATAAAATTAAAATCTACTTTAAAGCAATACTACCGCTGTACTGTTGGAACCTGATTTTTATATAATTAAATGTATAATAAAGAGGAAAATTACATATTCTGAATCAATGGCACCTATTGGTAAAATAAGCAAATAAAACACACAAAACACATGCACCTTTTGACGCCAAGCAAATTTAATATAATCACCACAACACAATAAAATATTCCCGATATTAAAACATGGCAAGTAGGATGTGCATAATTTTATAACAGTACAGATTAGGACATGGCCGATGAACTGATTTCCCTTAGGGAGCCATATAACTGCAGCAACACTAAGTCTGTCACCATTTAACATTATCTATAATTAACAAAACTAAGACCATGATACAACAATAATAGATTTCATAGATGAAATATAACAGTTATATTAAACAATTGGCTATGACCAAAGGCACTGACTGATTCCTAGATCAAGTCGGGAGATAACGTATATAGTAATAATACAAACGATGCCCCACCCCCTCTGCCCCTCCCTACAAATCATTGTTGCACTACAAGTCAGGGGTTTTTTTCCTTAACAAACTGACGCCGATAGTCGGCGTCTTCCCCTAGGAAAACTTTCCCCATCGAAAATCATTTTTCCCCTTGTCGAGTGTAAAAATTTTATCAAAAAGTAAATAGAAGGATTAATTTTTAGTTTAGTTGAATCTGTTTCATCCAAAATCTGCACATTTTAATGAGCTTCTGTCTAAAATCTACGTACTACGTACGCACTATACCAAGTATAACATTTGACAAGTTTTACTAAATATAGACTCGCTACATCACGGACATTGCATCTTAGCAATCGGATCTCCTCAGGTAAATTCCGTCCTCGGGACAAACATCATGATTCCTGAATTTTCGATTATTATTGTCCCCAATCGACCTCCGATACATCACAAATCATCGTCCCGAGGACGGAATTACCCGAGGAGTTTAGATTGTACTTATAATAATGGGAACCAATTTTGATAGCGGAAACCAGATGAGCGTTTGTTTATTTCCGGCAATCGTCACATTTCACGATGTCTCACAATTTGAGAAAATTACAACAACAAGAAAATAAAACAATGCAAAAAATTCAAAACGAATTGATACGTTTTTTTTTAAGACACCGTCTTCTAGTGAGCAGGGTAAGAAAGATCTCGACAATTAATCGGATGTGATCAAAATTGCTGATAAAAATGAAACCGAAACTAGCGGAAGTAGACAATCTTTATTGTGCGAAGAATCTCGTCCTGCATCAACATGTACTTGTAGTACATTTGTCAAATTTTGTTTACAGCAACAGTTGGCTTGCAATACTGCATCAGTTGCTGACTTCCCAATGGTTATTGAAAGTTCCAAAATCAAAAGAAACGAAAACAGACACTTGTAATTTCAACCAACACATTTACGAATCACGGTATACTTGACTATATTATAGTTCGTTCAAAAAAGGCTACATGTGCAAATAGTGTGAACTGTTGGCATCAAGAAATGGCATTAATGTGCCCTACGTTTAATGTGGTGCTGTGTTTAGTGATAATCCTTCAAGGAGACTTGAAACTCAAAATAACAGTGAAAGGCATTAGGCATCTGCTGAAAAAATACGCCAATGTTAGGTGTCATGTCTATGTTATCCAGAGGCTGGAAACAGCTGCAGGAATCAAAGAGACATGCCTCTAGTCTTTAGGCTTACTGTAACCCTAACATACTTTTTATACTTGTTAATGAAAGTTAAAGTAATATAAAGAAATATATAATACACTGAATTTTCCCCAATTTTGTATATTTCACGCGATGTTTCCCCTTTTGACCAGCGTCCAGCGTCTTCCCCTGTTCCTAAAAAAAAAACCTGCAAGTAGATAAGAAAACATACAAATAACAAAACCCCACTAAATGTATAGACATTGCCTATATTGTACTTAATAATATAAACATTAATGAAATGTAAATATTGTACTTATATCTATTCATGTTTTCAGCTAATGTTTTGTCCCTTAAAGCCTTAAAGCATGAATGTTTTACTCTCTGTTCTGCGACAAGCATTTACGTTAAGTATAATAATGGAAATGGTTTAGGGGCGGTCGGGTCTCGGGCGTCCAGACATGTTTAAGGAAAAACTGGCATACGACCCCTCCTCTTTAAAACTCCCCTTCCGTCATTATAAAAAAGCGCATGGTCATAGACAGACCCCTTCCAAACCATCTTTCATTTCTACACATGGACAAACTCAGCTTAAGATCCATACCTTAAAAACATAGCATTAAGGTAAATAAGGGGTAAACTAAGGGACCAATGCTTTAAAACAATACGGTGATTCTAGGGTTAATAATAAGCAGTAGAATTTATATTCACCTTATCACTAAATTAATTACCTACTGGCTCTTTAGCTGTTTAAGTAGGCAGCTGAAATCGGTTACCTGATAGGAGCCCACTTTCGACACTTTGATTAAAAATCTTTGTCATGCCTGGGCAACATGGCTGGGTCACAATAAAATATAGCTGTACGTGCTGACCCTTAAAAAAACTGGTCATCATCATCATCATCATCATCATCATCATCCCCATCATCATCATTATCATCAGGCCCGCTGTATAACATTTACAATGACCAAATGCACACATCTATAAAAAGAGTCAGTGTTTTTGTTTTTCAGTCATACCAATGGCAAGTTATAACGCAGTGACAGTTTGCATTGGACTTAAACATTTCTTATAGCAAATAATTAAATACTTATTAACATATTCTTATCCATTCATGTCGGAAATAGAAGTTTGTACTAGAGTAATTAACTTGCGTGACCCATGTTAACATATAATGGCATCCATCCATTACAATTGTTGGACTCTGGTCACAGGCTAAATCCCCACCAAACCTTTCTCAGAGGCGGCATCGAGTTGCCAAAAGCATTGAAAATTTAATAGTATAATACAGCTAAAACTGTTTTAGGTCATATACCGACATGCATTGTTCAACTTGATCCATGTCTTTGCAAAGAGCTCTAAGTGGGTGGAGTAAAGTGAGAAAATAACCAAATTTCACTTGAACTTTTTTTGTCCTCAATTGACATTGTAAGTTCAATAAATATGAGTGGAGTATAAAGAAGATTGGGTACATTACGATGGGGAAACTGTCGCACTGTTGGTGCCTAATAAACAAATGACACAATGTTGCAGCCTCCTACAGGGTCATATTAGAATACAGATATATGTGCTGACCCATAAATAAACTAGTTATGCTAAACAGCTGTCTCTTCTTGGTGGATTCCATTAAGGATTCCATATGACTGCCACGTCCAGCTCTTTGAAAATACCGGGATCACCACTGTATCCGGGGTTTTCAATTGTTGGTTATATAAATCACTTAATTCTGGGCAGCAAATTCTTTATTTTATTTCCATATTACAAAAAAAACAGGCTTGAATGGAATGGCCACCAAAGAAATACAGTATTAAATGACCAAGTAACATCCTCTGTTTAAAGTAGTCGAGAGCCCTACCAGGACCCTAATCAGTCACATATTAAAGGTGGCCTCCGACACTTTGGACCAAAAATATTTTCATTAAACAACATAATAAAAGATTGTTACCTGAACATATCTCGCAAAAAGATGTTTATTAATGTATGTATTTCCTATCTGAGCATATAGTTAGCTATTGCTAAACTAGGAAAACCATGTGGTCACTTATCTTTAAGCTCATCAATGTCACTGGCTGTGATGTCTATTTCAATTCGGAATCCCCAACGTTATTATTTATAGATTTTGAAAGGAATTAACAAACAAGTGTTGAGTAACGAGTTTCACTGCCCTAAAATTGAGATACTGTTGACAATCGTCAATGCTTAAACTAAAGAATGATCTCTTTATCTGCAGAAATTTTGTTCAGAAACCCCAAACAAAGGTCAGATATTGTTACATGTATTAGATATAGGCAAACTGTCGGATACCACCTTTAAGTAAAGAGTGTTCAAAGTTACAGGATAAAAATAGAATACATGTATAACCTGTTATATCACTCTCAAGTACCACACTGTAACAGAGTGGGCACTACAGCCAGAACATACCGGACCTGGTAGCGCAATCGCTAGAGCGTCTGCTCCAGGTACGGGATGCCCCGGGTTTTGATCCCAGGCTGCGACATACCAAAGTCGTTAAAATGGTAATGGTATAGCTCCCGTGCTAACGCTCAAGCACATATAACGGTAGTTCCTCGATTGGTTGGCCCGGTGTCAGAATAGTTTGACTGGGTGTGGTATGAGTGAAGGCTGCACTATATCTGCTTCAAGTGGACTCCAGATAACTGAAATACTGTGGTTGTATAAACCCAATGAACAAACAGACAGAACAACACGGGCCAGACACAAACACAGTCAACAATTGATGTACTGATTCATTTGATTTCATAACAAAATAAGATCTGGACAAATAATGAATTTGGGAAAATGAACACAGGGTAACATAAACCTGCAAAATAACTTGCATAATAGAAAATAAGTGAACATAAATTATAAATGTCACTCACATCAGCTTCTCTGTCTGGATTACATACACATTTTTCGTTGTATTGTGGCAAGTGTCACTTTGATAGAAATATCAATCAATTGCACGCATTGTCATCTTTCACTTTACTCCACCCACTGCGTGTTATATTGCGCTTAACGTTGCATCTGCACGAATGTTTGAACCTCTATATCGAACGAATTAAACAAAATAGAGTCGGCAAATGGACCCAAAACCAAGAAGCACACACGTCCTGAATGAATTCTACCAAGATCAACCTTTATTGCAGCTGGAAACATCTTAAATCCACCAAAATAGAGGAACAGAAATCCGAAAAATCCTCCATACTACAGTTAAGACAGTAGTTCCGAAACAGCAGTAGTTCCGAAACAACCACTCGATTTCTGAATGTTTGCTCGCAAAGTACTCCAAATATTGGTTCTTTTCTATCGAATTCGGTATTTTTCACATTTTTCCAAGTTTTTCCGAATATTTAGACGAGTTTTGAAGGGTGAAAAAAACAACAACAGTCGATTGAAAATATCACCTGCGTAACAATGTAAGTCAACACCGTTTAACGAAACTGAGGTAAAAAAACATTGTGATAAGAAAAAACACAGTCCTAAGGTAAGCAATCAAACTTATGCATCAAAATGAATAACCTATACCTATTCTTGGTTAACTTAATGCAAACTTTTGTTTTATGATTGTGAAAAGCAAAATATACCATGTTTTATGTTTGTTTGTATGAGCAGCTATTCCGGAACAGCTGAGAGCAGATTGGGGTTACATCCCAGATGGGGGAAATCTCAAACATATTGAACGATTTTGTAAAAACTACTTCTTTTTTCAATAAATTCTGTTTTATACCACTCATTTACCCCCCCCCCCCAAAAAAAAAAAAAAAAAAAAAAAAAAAAAAAAAAAAAAAAAACAACAACAAAAATAAAACAACAACACACACAAAAAAAAAAAACATAGCTTCTTTCTGTTTCTAGAAAGAAAGGAAAAGTATAGGATTTTAATCTCTTTACTTTTAATTTGTTTTTATTCCCACCTATTCAGAATACTATTGTATATACATGTGGCTCCTATAACCAAATTAAATATGTGCTATGCAAAATGAGTTTCGTTCACTAAAACAACATTTGAAAATATCCAGAGACAGTCCTGCATAGTAGGGAAAGAAATACTTATAATAGACCCAGTGACATTTAGAATGTCTCAGTGTAATCATGGCTTTAAGAAAACTTCAGAAATGATTATTTATGTTCAACACATTTTCTTAATCAAAATACATCTTTAAATATGTATACCAGGACAACAAACTGAAGGCCTGTTGTAATGATTGTCATACTGAGCTATGCTGTATATCTACATTGGATTAATATACTGTTACTTACAATAAAATGGACCAATCCATATTTTGATATCAATGAAAACGTGTATCCCATATTCATATACATATATTAAAGTTATACATATATTAAAGTGATTTCTTTATCAAAATCTAGTGAAGTGATGTGCTTTGACATCATGTTTGTCTGCATGTTTTCGAAGCATAACATTTCACTTTTATTTGTCCATTATCATAAAGGCAATCATTACTTAATAAATAAAAAAGCATTTGTTTTATTTTTCTTCAGGTGCATCAAGGAACGGAGCCAGGTGAAGGTACCAGTACATGTAGCCTGCCTGCAAGTGAGGCGTCTGTGACTTTGTCAGATATTTTCATTTTGGTACAAAACTGTGTTGTAAAAGTTTACCATCACTTCAAAATAAAACCTCCCAACTGATCTTCCAACTAGATTACCTGTAGATAGCGAATATAATAACATTCATGATGAAAGTGCATGTCTGGATCCCAGAACTATCCACATTTCATCCTAGTTTACACTCATTGTTAACAGATTAACAACGTAATATTTTTCAGTCAGATATTGCAGGTCTCCCATTTGGCCATGTTCCAAGAGAACTGGCATTTTGTTTTAGGAAGGTGTTAGATGAAGGAGGAATAGTATATGCTGAAGTCTGTGGTGACCCAGTACCACGTTCATACCCCTGGCCAGACCAACATGATATTGGTGGTGGGGTTCATCTGCCTTGTAATTACTTCATCAAGCCAGTAGCACAGTATTTTGATCAAACACTTGCACAAGTTAACAAGACAGTTTCAGAAATGGAACCTGGATCAACTATTTCAATTGAATGTTTGTAAAAGACTATACATATTGTTGGGATACCATTTGTCCTGTTGTACCTTCATTGCATATTACACATGTAATGAGTGTAGCAGTAAACTTGTTAATAACAACTGAAACCTTTTTCATTATTTTTTTTTTATAGATTGCACTTGTAATAATGATGTTAAATTCTTAGGCTGCCATTTCTGGGGAAAAAAGCACCTGTTGGCGGGGGATATACAGTCATTGGCAGGTTCTTGCTCTATTTGTAGGTACTCATTGCTTTGTTTATGAAAATTTGTGTAGAAGTACATACGCAATTCTTATATGTGTGTATTACTTCATATTTTCCATTTTTTGCATCATTGTTTTCTTGATTTACCTTGAAATCCACCAAAACTATGTGTTTTATTTTGTTTTTCAACCCAAGTTTCAAATTGTTTATAAGCATTAATTTTCGTAATCATATTTTGCATTGAATGACATACAAGAAAAAATGGTGTCTCTGTTTCAAATATTTCAAAAGTATCAGGTTCAGTGCATTGATAAGGTAGCAGAAATTTATTCTGAAAATTAGGTTGTAAAACTTTAAAGGTGGTATCCAACAATTTGCATATATTAAATATGCACACCAATATATGACGGCTGCCTTGGAGTATATGGCCATACTTTTTGCATAAACGCATACTTTAGTCATTATAAAGACGATTTTGACACTAACTTTATTTTTAGAATGTACTAATTGAGAAAAAAATAGTCTAAATATTTTGTCTTTCTTACTCTATAAAAAGTGTGATAGTGGAATAGATACCGACGTCAGAGAAGATTGTCCGGATGACTATATAAAAGTAAGTGGTCACATGGTTTTCCTAAGTTTAAAAATAACTATTTATGCAGCGTGGCTCAGATAGGAAACACAAGCTTGCAATAATGAGTGGAATTTATCCTTGACTGTTCACACAGATCTTTGGCATTAATAAAGAGCAATTTTCAAGACCTTTTCAGGCGCTAATGACTTATTTGGTTATTTAGAGGGGAAAAACAAACTGTCGGATACCACCTTCAATACTTTTAAAATAAAGAAATACTTACTCTTTACTATCTTTACTTCATAATATCATGCCCTCATAGATATTTATCGCCATATAATCTGTATGGTGCATACTTCAGAGAAATAAGTTTTTATAATGAGCTACAACTATGGGCAGATAGATCAGACCTTGACCAGACTGTTGTCTAATTTGAGTCAGCACTCTCTGCTTGGTAAAAAAAGACCCAGAGGGAATGTGATAAGAAAGCCATTAAATCCATAGATGCACACAGGTTTGTAATTTGACCAAAGTTATAAAACTCATTTGTCTTTCACAATTACTAGCATGACCTAACTAGTCTTTCAAAATATGAAGATTAACCTTATTAATAATTCTGCTTATTTCGCAAAATTATTGTCATAAACTTGTGATATTTTTTATCAATCATTTTGTTGTGTTTTTGTTTGTTACTTACGTTTTTTTTATTATGTATATGCCTACATCTCAAGGTCAGTAAAGCTGTATGCAGAAATCTGTTTTGGTTGTTTTGTTATTCCACCTTTAAAAATTAAAAAAATAAATGTTCACTGTGGTTTGTCTTTCGTGCACCGACAATTGCTGCGTGCTTAAGTAGAATAGTGACAGGTAATTTGACAATTAAACATAAGTTTGAGAAAGTCCCCAACTTCCGTTGTGTACTACAGCGGGTGGAATATGCCGACATATAGACATGTTCCGGAACACATGCTCTTGTTTCGAAACTACTGCTTCTACTACAGGTAGAAAACATAGCTTTAAACGGTGAAGATGGAAACCCCTCCCAAATGTTTAATATGTGTTATGAAGGAGATACATTAGTGCTTTCAACCACATAAAGTTTTAATCAATCACCGAAAACAACAATGAATAAACAGCGATTGTTTCGTTAGTGTTTCGGAACTACTGCCTTAACTGTAGCGACTTCCGGTGCGGTACTAGTAGAGTGCGAAAAGAAGTTGTTTTCGCGAAAAGAAGAAATAACTGCGAAAAGAAAAAAAACAACATTTCGTTGAGATATATGCCGTGCGACGGTAATTTAAGCGACCGAAAAGAACGAATAATTGCCCAAAAGAAGGAATATTTTCTAAAAATTATAAATTTACCGATTTTTTTTATTTTTTTTATTTAAATGAAAGATCTGGAAAAATACACGAGAAAACAATAATCGAACATATTTCATTATGATTTTTGCCGCGCAAGGGCGATTTATTAAACTAAATTCGCTAAATTGACCGCCCGTAAGGAAGAAATGTCTGCGAAAATAGGATGTTTTTTAAACCATAATATACGATTCATCCCACACTACTATTTTTAAAGTAACCTTTCACAAAATTAATCAAAGCTCCTCAGAAGTAGCGGGACTTATTGTTCTGTTTGTTTTAGCTCGCATGTTAATTATTTTGATTGAACAACATATGTAAAAATACATGACATAAGAACAACATAATTTTGGTGGGTTTTAATTGACTAATATCAAGTTACTAACTTGTAGTTACAAAAGATACAACATATAACAGAATATAATGTCAATACATACGATCAGTAAGAATACCAGTATTTGTAATTGGGAGATAATGCGTAATTAAGGCAAGTGAGTGGTTTAGTTTTGAATCCCAAGCTGAAAAATAAAATTTCCCAAAAGACAAAGCCTGGAGAGAGATAGACAGAGGGAGAGAGAGATAAAGAGAAAGAGAGAGGAGGAATGGACAAATAACTGAGACAGGCCGAGAAAGAAACAGAGATAGAGAAAGAGAAAGAGAGACAGACGACGAGATAATGAGACAGACACAGATACAGAGAGAAAGACATACAACGAGAGACCGCTAGAAAGAGAATCTGAGAGACAGAGACGACAGAGAGACATTGCAGATAGAAAGAGAGAGAGCGAGAGAGTGAGAGAGAGAACGTACAAGGAGAGAAGCGGTAACCATACATAAATTGTAAGAGGCGCAATAGAAAAAAAAAGAAAAAAAGTGAATATGAGAAAGCAACTGGAAAAAAAAAACAAATTGATAAGAAATTTTGAATGTATAGGGAAAATAAACATTCAGCAAAAACATTGTGTAATTACGTCACATAAGAGAAGTACATTTGAATCACTGTTTGCATACATGTACGCGGAAATGCCTGACTGAATTATAATGGCGACATTAAACTAGTTCATGAACCAGGACCTTCATTGATATCATGTAGTTTTAAAGGTGGTAGTCGACAGTTTGTCTATATCTAATGCATATTGCCCCTTTCTGTAAAGTGTGTGCATAACTTCTGCGAAAACTTATACATTATTTTAAGTAAAGGGTATTATAACAGTAGCCCTATTGTAATAGCTATTATTACCAATTCTATAAATAAGCGTCCATTATTTCTTAATTTATAAATACACATGATGGGGATTTCAGCTAAATATAGATATCGACGTCAGAGCTGATTGTCTTGATGGTTATGTAATGTGATTTAAAAATAAGTGATCGCGTGGTTTTCTTACTTTTAAAAAAAGCTAATTGTACAACGTGGCTAGGATAGGAAATATCTATTTGTAATGACAAGTTGGTGTTTTATGCTTTATTTGTTACATGGATGTAGGGCACCAATAAACAAAATTCCAAGGGATCTTTTCAGGCAACGATAATTTATCTGGTTGCTTGAGAGAAATAAAAATGGTTCAAAGTGTTGGTTACCACCTTTCAAGAGTCAACACTGTATGTGACAAATCAATACATATAGGCGCACTTTACTGGCCAATAGTTGAGTTCAATGATTTTTATTTATAGTATCGGCAAGTAATAAATACAATACTTCATAAGGCCAACACGCGAAGGATGTTCATATATTAGTATAGACTTAGTATAATGGCTGTGTGAAAATTGACGGGATGGTTTTTGTCCTCATCATTCAAAATTAATGAGAGTTTTGGCCCGGGTGAGCTTTTGTTTGACATTTATACACAGGTATTGTGAAACTTGGTTAACCTGGACACGATATTTAGTTATATTTTTTTGCCATGTAATGTGCTTTAAAAGTCATCACAGCACACCATTTATAATAGTAAAATATACTTACCACCCCCTCAACCGCAGGAGTTTGACACCCTCTGCCCCACCCACCCCATTGCGCCCAACACATCACCTTTTGGATCCGTGTCTGCGCTACACTAAATCTGTTGGAAAGGTCCAAACTTTAGAAGCTAACTTAACAAATGTATCGTTTGTGGGAAGAACCCATAACCATACATGTATAGAGATAATAAACCAATTTCTAATTTGACTTATTTAAAAAAAAACAAGATTCTTGGAAATAATTGTCTTAATGTATATATTAAGTTTTCATTAAAACCACAACTGACGGCATGTACACTGAACTTGTATCATGGCAGACGGTAGACAAAGGGCATTTGTACACTTGGTGAGCTAAGCAATTAATAAAATTCTAAATAAAAACATGATTTAGTACTCTGAAATTGCATTCATTGAACTTATAAATAGTATTGCCAAAACAATCGTTACCGCGTACATGTAAACAAACAGTTGTAAACATTCCATTCGCCTCGCGACATAATATGACGTCATAAATATTTGAAAAAAAAAAATATACAAGTTGAGCGTTCACGATGTTGGCCAGCGTAAAATGGATTCTGTGAGGAGATCTTGTTGAAAATGTCTAAAGATATCGCGCTAAGTATATTTTTTATATTTAAACAAAATAATACTTTTAAATATATGGATTTCTTTTGTATACTTACCTTTGATTCAAATACTGTTTAAAAGTCCATAAATCTATTGGTAGTTTTCGGTCACGTGACTTTTTTGACGTCATTGCGTATTGGCCGCCATATTGGAGGTGTAAAGCTTGATTGCATTGTTATTGTTTGAAGAAGTCGACAAATTTCCTATAAACAAACCGTGTTATGTTTGTAAACAATGGAAAAGAAGGGTTTAAATAGTGTGCAGACATATCGTGACACATTGGACAGTGTTTCGAAACAGAGATATGAAGATAAACTATCATTAATCGAAAAAGAGGACCCATACACACTGGACAAGTCGCGGTGGTCTCAGGATGTTTCAAAGTGGGCTAGCGTGACATACCCAGACATTGTAAACTTTCTGCTGTATACAACAAGTTCGTACACACTGGACCAGTTGAGATCATATAAAGGACTTGAGGCATACAACCAATTTATCTGTGGATGGGTTCGCGATGTCCTTGTGTGTGAAATCAACGGTCTTTGTCTACACACGGCTAGGGTAAGTCACGCGTCAACATATGCGTAGATGTAGATCTGATTTTTTTCCTCCATCAATTGACTTATAAGAAATATGTATGCATTTACTTTGCAGATATTAATTTACACTTTATAACTACCAACAGCAAAACGTAAACATTTTGTTCTGAATTGCAATGTACATTGTTTTTTTATTTACTACCCTGTTTGTTTTATTTACTACCCGTAACAAAATCATGTTGAGGAACTATACAAAGTTTGTGTGAACATTTAAACTATAAGCTTCTTTCTTTAAAAACATTTCATTTCATTTTTGTCTGTACATACATGTTTTTGTAATATTACATATATGAATTAAAAATAAGATTAAAGTAAATTTTGTTATGTCCAAAAACATTTCCTTGTGATTTCACACAAACTTTTTTCAGGTGATGCATTCACAGCGGCTCAACGAGAAGGCTTTGGTGCCATGGGCTATCATCCAAAAGGATGGCAAGGTACTAGCAGCACATTGCAAGTGTATGGCTGGTTTAGGAGAGTCCTGCACACATATATTTGCGCTCCTGTTCTCCATAGAAGCAACAGTTAAAGTTCGAGAATCACAAACTGTAACAGAAACTAAATCATACTGGCTCCCAGCATCCTTGACAGGTGTGCAGTATGGCAAGATTGAGGAGATAGACTTTACATCAACAAAAATGAAAAAGAAAGCTCTGGACATGCAATTCAGTGACACTCCAGCATCAAAACGTGGGTCTAAGATTGATAAGATAGTCCAGCAACCAACAGAGAGTGAAATAAATCAATTTCTTTGTAACCTAAATTCAACCGGAGCAATGTCAGCGATTTTAAGTGTAAAGGAGTCATTCCAAATGGCATTTATTCCAAAAGCCGTAAACCCTCAGTTTCCTAGAGTAATGACTGATTTGTTTAAAACTGACATGCTTAGTGCTTCATACAGTGAAATAATAGCTTTTTGTCAAACGCTTGAAGTCACTGTCTCCAAAGAGGAGTCTGATTGTGTAGAACAAGCCACAAAGCAACAATCGGAGACCAAATTATGGAACAGATTCAGAAGCGGTCGAATCACAGCATCACGCATGCATTCAGTATGTCACAGCAGTCCTGCAAAGCCATCTGAAAGCCTTATCAAGGCAATTTGTTACCCAGAGTCTGACAAATTTACATCTGTAGCAACAACATGGGGATGCACTCATGAGAAAGATGGTTTGGACATTTATAAAGACTCGTTGGGGATGTTACATGACAGCTTAATTGTTGAGGAGGCTGGTTTTACAATAAATCCGCAGTATCCAGTGTTAGGAGCCTCTCCTGATGCTAGAGTGTCATGTGATTGTTGTGGAATGGGGGTAGTGGAGGTGAAATGTCCACACTGTGTGAGGTCATCCACATTAGATATGTATACTGGATCAAAATCCTGCTTAGAGGAAACTGAAGATGGAAGACAGCTTAAGAAAACACACCCATATTACTACCAAATACAGACGCAGATATTTATATGTGGGTCTGACTATGCAGATTTTGTAGTTTGGACAGAAAAAGAGGTTCACATTGAACGCATAGAGCCAGATGCAGACTTTTGGAACAATGTTGCAAAGAAAGCATTGGACTTTCATACCATGGCAATAATGCCTGAACTTGTTGGGAGATTCTATTCTCGTCACAACACACCAGCTCCACTGGGACGATTGTCATTTATTAACACACAAGTTCCCCTGACACCTAAAAATGACGTGCCGGCCTCAGCACCAGGAGAAACAAATGTTTTTTGTATTTGCAGACAAGGCGAGACTGACACAATGGTTGCTTGTGACAATGAGAACTGTCCATACCAGTGGTTCCACCTACAGTGCCTTAAACTTACTAAGTCACAAGTACCTAAGGGGAAGTGGTACTGCCCAGATTGTCGAAAAAACCCTGATTTTAAATTAAAACGACTGTGCGTTAGAAAGTGATAGGATCAATAAAACTTAACCATGTTTCCAATGTTTATTTAGTTACTTGATATTTGAAGATTTTTTTAAACTGTTGGAACTATTATAATAAATATATATTATAATAAATGCTGTGTACCAATTCCATTCACATATGTCAAGTGTACACTGTAAAACCAAATTTATGATTTAAAAAGGTATTTTAAATCTGATATTCGCTGCATACCAACTACCAAGCTAGTTTTAAAATGATAGAACTGTATAATCATAAGCTTTTGTGATAAAGAATGAAGTCAATATCTATTGTAGAAATTGTTCCATTAAAGCTGTATGTTGCGGTTCATGATATAACATTAGTTAAAAATGTACATCTTAAAAGAGAAGTGATTTTAATGATGTTTTACTGTCTAAAAGTGGTATCAGACAGTATGAGCAAACACTTTTGTTCTCAGAAAGGTGGAGAAATGCTGCAAATTGAATAATTGTTAAAACTAAAATAGTTTAGGTGAAAATACTTCCTTAAAGGAATTTTCATTGGAAGCACATTGGTAATCAAATTTGTATATGTATGTTCATATTTGTTTATGCTTTCTCTTTTTAATTTTTTAAAACTTGTTTAATGCATTTTTGTAAATATAAACTATGTTTTTGTTAGCACCTAGTAGTAGTTATTTAATACATGTTAAATATTTTGCCTTCAATGTCATGTTAGTGTGTTTTAAAATAATGTTCCAAGTGATTTTCAGCTTAGTTTTTATTTTTTTGTTTAAAATAAAGACTGACTAGAGTTTATTTGTGTGTATTACTAAGTAAATGAATAAAAAAAAAAAAAAAACACAGTAAATTTGAAATAATTTAATACATTTGTAATAAATAAACATGACATATTGGGTATTTGCAAGAGCTGAAAGATTAAAATTCTATAGCTTAAGTCACTCAAAACCTTTACATCAACATACACTGCAATATATATTTATATATTATGTTATAACCCATATTAAATATTAAACCTGTGACTCACATGATTAATGTGTTTGTCATTGTTATGCCCTTGCAAGGAACTGAACACATCTTTCTTAAAATGTATGCAATATTGACTTGACCATTTGTAACTTGTAACTTACATATTGGACAATAATAAGCATATAGTGCAAAATGATAATCAATACATTCTAGCATGCACAACGTTTTGTATGATTTGAATCAAGTGCATAAAACAGAAAATCATAAAAAGCATCATTTATGGAAAACAAATCAGTATTAATATAATATACATGAAAACAAATCTGTTTCCGACAATACAGTGTCACATCAATTTAGATTAATCAAAAGGTACTACAGATTTGCACATGTTTGCCAGTGCACAACATATAGTCACAATTTTGTCTATTGTAGGTATAGAACCATTTGCTGACATCAAATAGTCTAAGGGAACTGTGTCTTGTAGCATCTTAAACTTGTTTCGCACTAGTCCTATGACTCTCTCCACATGCATTCTCACATGTGCTAGTTTTCGTGTCTTCTCAACATCTAATGGTGACAATTGGCTCCTTCCCTTAGTAAATGCAGGAATGCGTAGCTCTGAACCGAATTGGGCAAGTGTTTCAGCAATGTCGAATCCTCGATCTGCCAGCACGATATCCCCAAATTCTATTTTGTCAAATAAACCACAGTCATTAGTTATATACCGATCTGTAGCACGACCACCATATCCTTTGCTGATAAAGGAAATGACTCCTTGAGGTGAAATACCTATTAAAAACTTGACTGTATTGTGGTGCTTATAAGATGACCACGTTTGAGCCCTAGCTTGTAAATTTGATGGTCTTTCAATAAAAAGTTCAAAACAGTCAATTATAATAGCCACTTTAAGTCCAAAATATTTTCTAAATTCCATAGGCATTGTGAGTCTTCTTTCTTCTTGAGTTGGCCAGTAAATTAGAGGATTAAGCCTGGTGAACATGACATTTAGAGTACATAAAAATATTCTCGACACACTTCCACCCGAAATTCTAAATTTGTCAGCCAAATAATTTACAGGTAAATTGAGTTTGAGTCTAATTAAAACCAACACCAACTTCTGAAACTTTGACAATGTGCTGTTGTAGCCATGGGTCATAGCAGGCTCAATGAATTTGAATAGTGTCATCAACACCATATATGATGGAAGTCCAGTAAACAGTCTTACTTTTTCATCATCCTTGAAAAAATCCTCCGACAATGTAGTACTTGACAGTTTCTCCTTTAAGTCAACATTTTCTGCTGTCAACCTATTTAGTTCTGATTGCATAGCAATTATGACATCACTTGTCAGGTCAGTTTGTAGACATTTAGTCCGACCACATTCCTCGGGCTCTTGAGTAGCTGTTACAAAATGGGTAGTGTCACAACTGTGTGCAGAATTAATGTCGTCATATGTCCTTTCTTCATACAAAGACAGCAAGGACTTGGCAGCTTCCAAATTTTCAGTCTTGTCCTTCCGCTCTTTCAATCTCCTGGCCCTTGCTGGTGTTGGTGTCTGTACCAGTTTGTCGTGTCCAAGATGAAGACTTGGTGCCCAGTTGATATCTGATTCTCCATAAAGTGGTGGTGGTTTGCCTGCAAAAAACAACAACAGAGAGTTAATGAATATTGTTATTGTCATAAATTTGTCGTGATTGCTTTGGAATTAAATAAATATTCTAAAAGGCATAGTAGCCAACACAACTCTTCCAATCACTCATTGTCATAGACTGTTTGGATCTTATTCCTGGATTAGCTAATAATGAACTGTAAGTATTTTTCTAAAAAGTGAGGGGTCTGTGATTCTACTTAAGACTCTTTATGGTCATATTCCCTGAAAATGCCAGGACAACAGTTAAAATTAGCAATTAAGTATGAGTTATAATACCTGTAATTGTAACTATATTTTACACATACGATTAATTTAACACTCAATGAGGGTTTCAGTATAATACTCTAAGCAAATATACCGGTTTTCTTTGTTTCCATTTTCTGTATTTTGTAATTGGCATGCATGTACATAGAAAATCAAAATGGACATGCGGTATCTGATTTGTTTTACAACTTACATGAGAGACATGTATGCTTCCTACAGACTGCATAAAAGAAAACATGTTATATAGATATAAAATACCATGTATCTTTCAGGACGACATATCTTCATTCTCAGTACAGTTGTACCGTGTAATGTAATCATTGCGAAACCGGAAATGTGTCTTTATCCGAAGATAAACATACGTGACCGGCAAGCCAATGAGAAAAGAAAACAGTTCAATGTTTTGTTTAGTATTTACCTGATACGAAATGTTTTGAGCAGACAAGTATATACGGGTAGGATGAAGCTGATAGATCTGCTCGGCTTAAACGTGAAAGCCACAGCGTTCTTCTTTTCTCCGATAGTTCTTTCGTTCGTCCCCCTTGGTTTGTAATGATGGCTGGCAATCGATAAAATGAAACTTTATCCCGCCCACCACTGATCGTACAGCCAATAACCGCACAGTAGTTCACCATTGCAACGATTGTCAATCTTCTGTTTGTTTACACCTCCAATATGGCGGACGCGTCTGCTACCGGAAGTTACGTGACGTCATGTAATAACTACTAATTCTCTGTAGATGGCTAGATGTAAACAAATGTATTTGCACATTTTCTGTGGGTCTATTGTAAACTTACACATATAATCCTGTACATAAAACGATAACTAGTTTATAAATGTTTATGTTAGGTTATATATGTTATCACGAACAGTTTTACGTGTTACAGATAAATGTTCATTTATTTTCATCTCTACATTTGCAGACACAAATGACAAATCTACCATAGCCAGGCAGAACCAAGCATGGAGAAAAGAGAGCATAACAGGAAAGACTGACGTTTGCCATGTTACTAGCAATTGTTTACTTTTTTTTGGATTTAATATTTATCTACTCTACATTTCTATTTTTTCAGGTAGTTGTGTGGATGTTTATTTTGTCGGCCATGTTTAGTCCACCATAAACAAACTGACCGAACTTCCCACACGACATGAACTCTTTCTTTACCCTACACTTATTTTCAGGTAGCATCATAATTATCGATAATGAATATAGACGTGTATTTTGTCACCAACACAATCTGTACATTTACACTGTTTTACTTTGGTCTACATTTCTGTATTTCCAGGTTGCCTTCTCTGGTTCTACCCAAGTCGACGTGTACAACACCGAGAGACTGACCAGGACACGAACCATCGAGTTGGGACATGGGACCTACATTATCGCTTGTCATGGCGGACTGCTGTACTGTGCTGGGTGGCCGGATGATAAGATATTGTATGTACACGACGTGAGGAGTGGCAGGAAGCTGAGGGAGATCTCCAAGGACACCGACGGCCGGGAACTGTTCTCTTTCATCCGACACATCGCCGTGAACAGTTCCGGCGACCGACTCTATGTGGCTGACTGTTACAGTCTTGTATGTGTCGGTGTGGACGGGAGGCCGATATTTCATCTCTCCGATGAGGATCTCGGACTGTCTGTAGCCCATGGTGTGACCACTGACCATCACGGTCACGTGTTTGTTTGTGGACATTGGTCACAGAACGTAGTCAAGGTGACCGAGGATGGTCACGTGGTCGGTCAGATATTGTCCGAGGAAGACGGGATCACGCGGCCACACTGCCTCAGTTATGATGTGAACAGGAGTTCCTTGTATGTCGGAGGTGAGAGTGATCAGCTTCTGATGGCGGAATGGAAGTGAAGTTTATATTAGTTTGAATTGATGTAACGTAAACATTAAATATTTCTGGACATTTTGTTTTTATTTGTGTTAATACTTTTGTTGCTGATTGTGATGTTATGAATAAGTGACTTGTTATAAAAGTGGGATTAAATCAACGTTTTAGCCAAAAAAATCAATCGACATTTTGTTTAAAATAAAAGTGAAACGTGTATTTAAAACTCGGTTCTCATGTAAATGTTACAGATAAGTATGTAGTTGATGTATTGGCATTAAATATTTTATACAAATGTTCCTACAATTAACGTTTATTTAAATTCAGTTTGATGTTGTCATCTCAGTTCGCCATGTTTGTTTATTTTACATCAGCATCAAAACAGTGACGTCATTAAACATAACAATGTGACGTCATCACACTCGGATAATACGTTTTCCCGCAAAATTAACAAAAAGACGCGACGTTATCAATAAATTACTGCATTGCTGAATTATTTGGCATTCATATCAGATTTCTTCATAATTAAATGCATTTTCAATTCAAACATTCATAATACATTTTATGTTTCGTGTCACATGTAGCGATATACAAATGATGTCCGAAAGTTGTTATATAAACAATCACCAACCGATTTTCGATGTTATTTGGTTGAAACAATCGTAGACGTAACCAACAAGCTGTCAATTTTACTACATAGAGCATAGTATCTAGTTAGTATATAATATTTATAGCACATACACTTCACAAACAATTAACAACTATGAGATGCGAGGTTCAGTTAGGATTGTGCATAACTGTTATATCTACAGCAGATCAAATATCAGTGAAGATCCATTCTTAAGTTGATTAAGAAGATAAATGCATTGTTCACTACTTTTAAATAGATGTGACGAGTTTATATTAAAATCAAAATTGATCATGAATTTAGTTATACCGATTAAATATTGCATTAGTAATTTCAGCTAGAGCATTTTTTTTTATTTACGCGGAACTAGACTTCTAACAGTTGTTTGACAATTAAAATATTGGTTGTATGTATGCGACAACCAACCCTCTTGGACTTTTATAGAATGCTCGTAGGTGCGTTTTCAAAAATATATCGGGACGATTGGAGCAGGGGGCGGGGATGGGTAGGCATTTAAATATTAAGTCACATTTTATGTCAATATAATTTGCAAGATATACTTGTTTCTGTTGTTTGTGGCATATGTTTTGATCCCATAATCGATGTTTATGCTGGAATCTATGCATATATGTAACAATACCGTTTTACATATCATTCCATATCCAAAATTGTGCATGATTCCAAGAGCGGATCTAGGATTTTACCATGAGCGGGCGTGAACTTTCTTAAAATGTTTAAACGATCCCACTTCATGGTTTGTGGATTTCTGTACACGTCAATGCCATATATTACATATAGAAGACAAACAATGATCCTCAAAGGTGGTATCCAACAGTTTGGACCAAAATAAATGTTCTCCAATAACCATAACATGTCATTGTTATAGGTATTTTCTATCTGAGACACGCTGCTGAGATAGCTATTTTTAACTTTAAGAATACCACGTGACCATTCACTTTTGAGATGACGTTATATGGTCATCTGAGTAATACGCTCTGCCGTCTATATCTTTTAGCAGACACCCCATCGTGTTTATTTATCGATTTCGGATGATTGAATATTGAATGAGTGTTTTAACGCGATCTGTACTAACAATATATGCAGTCTTCAAATCCATATTTATCTAAAATAAAGTAAGAGGTTATGCAGAAATTATGTCTCGATTCCCGAAAGCAGTGGTAATGTAATGTAACATTAATTTGTTATAAGGAAACTGTTGGATACCACCTTTAAAGATACCATTAATGATGTTTTCGAAGGTTATTTTGAACACATTTACTATAAGGTGGTCCGGGGCAGTCTCTCCTGTGAAATATTGGATTTCTAAAATGACGGGTATTTGTTCTAACGTAAATCCGAATCACATTCGATACAATTTTACCAGTCTTTAAAACTTAATGTAATGTATTTAGTAGATATGTTGTACGAGTTTTATTCGTGTTCCTTGTTATGCATTACCAATCCGCTCCTGGATTAACAAAAATGTTGATATATGAAATAAAATAAAATGCACCTTTATTATCATTATTATTATTATTATTATGTTCGTTGATTATGTTTTGTATTAACAGATGTGTCAATGGAGATGAATATGTAATCGATAATTGTTGTATTTTATTTATTGCTGTTGTTTTTAGAAAGAATGGGCGGTATGGACATAGGTTAACATACAGTTTATGTGTACATGATCCGCACTACATTTTTTAATATTTCGTGATTGTCAGGCCAAATATTATTTCATGTTAGAACATAGCTTAAACTAGTAGATGTTTTAGATGATTGGTACATCGAAAAGACTATACTAATAGCTGTATTTATGTACGTGTATTTGAATGTAGACTGTAAAACCTGTGTTTGATAGAGAGGCCAATATATATATATTGTGTTTGCTTTGTTTTTTTCTTCTTTAAGTAGCTTAACTAATATCTTTGTCTGTCTAAATAATAAATGTTTAATTTATGCTTTTCGTCATTCTGTCAGTGAAATCCCCATAACCGCCAAAATAGAAAAAAGTATAGGTTCAGCTTTACATAATCCTATATTTTCCAAACACTAAATGCTGCTAGGGGTAAAGACAATATTGTAAATAATAATTTGCATGAAGCAATGTCTGATAAATTATAATGTTACTGTACACTGTACAGGTTAAAACACTTTCTCTCTTTCTCTTTTCTCTATCTGTGTGTGTCCCTCTCTCTCTGTATGTATGTATATATATATATATATATATATATATATATATATATATATATATATATATATATATATATATATATATATATATATATATACATTTATTTATCCCGAATTTAGAGCGAGATTTGGAGGGTCGGGGGTTACCTCATTCACCCACCCCCACCCCGCCCCACGGGAGTAATGTATTAAATAACTTAATATTTAGGGATTCAAAAATGTTTATTTGAATTTGCTTACTTTATAAGTATTTACATTAATCTAAGCGGTAACTAGAGGAAATGGTAATATAATACCAAGGCCATTTATTTTCACCCTCCTGATTAATATAGACATACATAAAGGAAATATATATAGTTATGAGCACCACTCTAGGTAAACCAGACGTTAGGACAACTCTTAGTTTGATTTGTTACAGCCATATCACTAATTTTATCCATTATTAATATTTAAGCATTTTTTCGATATTTATTTTTAGCTCACCTGAGCACATCGTGTTGTGGAGGAGGTTGCGTAAATTAATGGCTCTAGTGATATCTTCTTGAATATTAAAGTGATTTCTTTTATTAAACATAACACGGATTAACATTTAAAATGCACTTAAATTTTAAATTAGTAATAACCCCCTCCTGTCTGCATTCCAATGCTGGTGGTTTCTATCGACGAGTTATTTATCAAAATATTCAAAAAAATATTTACGAAAGTATAACAGAAAGAAAATGGTAATCAAATTTCAAATAACAATTGATGTTATCATGTGGCGAGTGTTATTATAACAATCTGATACTGTTTAATGAACATTTTATGCAGGCATTACACTTTGAAGATCAACATGAGAATGCCTGATCAAATAACATTTGGTTCATCCAATGATATTTACCGAATGAATTACAGACATTTAGTTACTAGGTCGTATACACCAAATTCAATATCAGCCCCCCCCCCCCCCCCCCCCCGCAGCAATGGTTGTAAGCGACAAACGTCATGGCAGAAATGTATGGAACATAATACCATCATGTCAGCGATGTATAGGGAATAATAACACCATGGCAGCAATGTATAGGGAATAGTAACACCATTGCAGAAATGTATAGCGAATAATAACACTATGGCAGCAATGTATGGGGAATAATAACACAATGGCAGCAATGTATGCGGAATAATAACACAATGACAGCAATGTAAAGGGAATAATAACACTATGGCAGCAATGTATAGGGAATAATAACATCATGGCAGCAATGTATAGGGAATATTAACATCATGGCAGCAATGTATAGGGAATAATAACATCATGGCAGCAATGTATAGGGAATAATAACATCATCTCAGCAATGTATAGGGAATAATAACATCATGGCAGCAATGTATAGGGAATAATAACATCATGACAGCAATGTATAGGGAATAATAACATCAGGGCAGCAATGTATAGGGAATAATAATATCAGGGCAGCAATATATAAGGAATACTAACACCATGGCAGCAATGTATAAGGAATAATAACACCATGGCAGCAATGTATATGACATAATAATACCATGGCAGCAATGTATAGGGAATAATAATACCATGACATCAATGTATAGGGAATTATAACACTATGGCAGCAATGTATAGGGAATACTAACATCATCTCAGCAATGTAAAGGGAATAATAACATCATGGCAGCAATGAATAGGAAATAATAACATCATGGCAGCAATGTAAATGGAATTATAACATCATGACAGCAATATATAGGGAAGAATAACATCATGGTAGCAATGTAAAGGGAATAATAACATCATGGCAGCAATGTATAGGGAATAATAACACTATGGCAGCAATGTATAGGGAATAATAACACAATGGCAGCAATGTATGGGGAATAATAACACAATGACAGAAATGCATGGAACATAATTACACCATGGCAGCAATGTATATGGAACAATAACATCATGGCAGCAATGTATAGGGAATAATAACATCATGGCAGCAATGTATAGGGAATAATAACACTATGGCAGCAATGTATAGGGAATAATAACATCATGGCAGCAATGTATAGGGAATAATTACATCATGGCAGCAATGTATAGGGAATAATAACACCATGGCAGAAATGTATAGGTAATAATAACATCATGGCTGCAATGTATAGGGAATAATAACACCACGGCAGAAATTTATAGGAAATAATAACACCATGGAAACAATGTATAGGGAATAATAACACCATGGAAACAATATATAGGGAATAATAACACCGTGGCAGCAATGTATAGGGAATAATAACACCGTGGCAGCAATGTATAGGGAATAATAACACCATGGAAACAATGTATAGGGAATAATAACACCATGGAAACAATGTATAGGGAATAATAACACCATGGAAACAATGTATAGGGAATAATAACACCATGAAAACAATGTATAGGGAATAATAACACCGTGGCAGCAATGTATAGGGAATAATAACACCATGGAAACAATGTATATGAAATAATAACACCACGGCAGCAATGTAAAGGAATAATAATACCATGGCAGAAATTTATAGGGAATAATAACATCATGGCAGCAATGTATAGGAAATAATAACACCATGGAAACAATGTATAGGGAATAATAACACCGTGAAATCAATATATAGGAAATAATAACACCATGGCAGCAATGTATAGGGAATAATAACACCACGGCAGCAATGTATAGGGAATAATAACATCATGCCAGCAATGTATAGGGAATAATAACACTATGGCAGCAATGTATGGGGAATAATAACACAATGGCAGCAATGTATGGGGAATAATAACACAATGACAGCAATGTATAGGGAATAATACCACCATGGCAGCAATGTATAGGGAATAATAACATCATGGCAGCAATGTATAGGGAATAATAACATCATGGCTGCAATGTATATGGAATATTAACACCATGGCAGCAATGTATGTGGAATAATAACACCATGGCAGCAATGTATAGTGAAAAATAACACATAACAGCAATGTATAGGGAATAATAACATCATGGCAGCACTGTATAGGGAATAATAACATCATGGCAGCAATGTATAGAGGATAAAAACGTAATGGCAGAAATGCGTGGAACATAATAACATCATGGCAGCAATATATAGGGCATTATAACGTCATGACAGCAATATATAGGGCATAATGACACAATATCTTTAATATTTGTGGCATACTAACACAATGACAGTAAAGTATTGGGCATACTCCTGCAATGGCAGTAATGTATGTGGCATAATTACGTCATGGCAGCAATGTACAGAGCGTAATCACAAAACGGCCGTAATATATGGGTCATAAAACGTCATAGCAGCAATGCATAGGGCATAATAACGTCATGGCAGAATTGTACAGAACATAATAACACCATCGCAGCAATGTATAGGGCATAATAACATCATGGCATCAACGTATTGGACATAATAACGCCATTATAGTAATGTATACTGCATAATAACATCATGTCAGCATTGTGTAGGACATGCTAATGTCATGGCAGCAATGTACATGACATAACATCATGGCAGCATTGTATATAACATAATAACGTCATGGTAGTAATGTATAGCGCATAAAAAACATCATGGCAGTAATGTACATGACATAATAACAACATAGCAGCAATGTCTATGACATAATAATGTCACAGTGGTAATGTATAGCGCGTAATACCATCATGGCAGTAAAGTACAGGACATGATAACCTCATGGCAGCAATGTATGGGGCCTAACAACAAAACGACAGTAAGGTATGCAGCGTACTAACACAGCGGCAGTAATGTGTAGGGCATAATAACACAATGTCTGAAATATATAGGGCATAATAATGTCATGGCAGCAATGTATAGGTCACAATTATGTCATGGCAGCAATGCATAGGGCAATAATAACGTCATGACTGTAATGCAAAGGGCATACTTACGTCATAGCAGCAATGTATATGTCATAATAACGTCACAGCAGTAATGTGAACGTCATAATAATGTTCGTTTTAACGTCATGACAGCAACGAAAAGCATAATAAAGTCTTGGCATCAAAGCATAGAGCATAATAACGCCATGGCATCAATGGATAGGTCATAATAACGTTAGTCAGTTTGGACTCCATGACAGCAGTATATAGGACATAACGTCATGGCAGCAATATATTGGACATAATAACATCATGGCAGCAATGCATAGGACATAATAACACAATGGCAGTAATGTATAGGACAAAATAACTCCATGGCAACACTGTATATGGCAAACAACTATGATTTATATCGAAGCAAAGAGAAGTGCCAGGGATGTGGTTTAACAAGCCAGAACTGCAAATTGGAATTTGCAATTCACTCAATATAAATATGCTAATATTATAAAGTTAATTTGAAAGTTCAAGTTCAAGCTGTTGTTAATGTGAATTATTATCCAGAGTCACAAGACGGGTGCGGAAAAACAGCAGAATGGCTTGCCAATTGTGTAAACACTTTTATTCTGAATATAACAGCAATTTCAATAACACAACTTGGAGTTCCAACAACTTATTCCAATGGATAATCCATTACAAATATATATGACGTGTCTCCTAGAATCAAGGAATTCCTTCTATATCTACAGAGTCACACCAGCCTAATATATAGCAATCTGTCATAAGAAGCCAAATGCTTAAGCAATAAATTATGCAAATTATTAATTATCAACATTATTTTGGCTTCCTTTGATTTGGCCCTACATGCTTCTTTATGATGTAATGACAGATATATCACCAGACAGGTACCAGCTGGTGACCAAAGCAAGCTGTATGCACAGCACACTGAGCACAGCTGAATGACTCTTAGATTTTGCATAATTAACCCCAGACTCAGCCAGTGGTCATCATAAAATGATTGTGAAACATCTGGACAGTTAGTGCTGTACCCAAGATTAACTGACTTAAGAAATATCATCATTTGGACATCCAAAATATTACAAATAATGGAACATTATTTGAATTAGATTATATTGAAGTATAAGTAGAATATTTCATATCTACATTAAATGACTCTCATTTTGATATCTGACACTTATTTCACATATGCCAGATTATTGAAATACAATGTTATAATGTAAAACAAAAAAATACAATAAAAATTATGATGCATTACATGATAAAAAGATAGCATCATAATAGTTTCCCTGAAGTCCCTAAACTTTGGACCCCAAAGTTAAATAAAAACATCTGTCCGAATGCAGTATTAAAAGTAAGAAATGTAGTTATTACTAAACAAAGGTGAAAACGAAACTGTTTAGTAAATAACGTACTGAAATATGAAAAAGTGTTCATCATATAAATTTATAAGCACTTGGCAAATTTCAACATTTGGAGTTTAAAATGGTAGTAAATCAACTCTTAAACAAACGCTCAGTTAAAAGTGCTTCTCGTTCAGCCTTGTCTGTAGTGGAAGAATGCACTCAACAATAGCGTTAGCTGGTGGTGGCCACATGTCACTTTCACATACGATTGAGAAATGATGACGCCCGTCACACACCACACATTGAACAGTTTTTGCCAAACAGTTGCGTTTGGTGTGAAACACGGTTCCATAACAGCAGTTGCACTTAAAATTTGGAGAATTATGAGATGGATATAAACTTGCATAGTAGAAGTTAAGGACCGAAATGAACTCTCTCCTGAAGTCAGCAGTCAGAGAATCCATGTGGTCGGCATGGTCTTCAAGTTCTTGAAGAATATATCCTATATCTGGACATTTGTTTTCATGAACACTGTTTTGTTTTGATTCAAAGCCTTTGAGCATCACTGGCGGACCTCCAAATTTGAAATGTACAAGTTCTTCCTGCAAGCACTGTATTTCCCTTTCCATGGAATTTATTATGCTCTTATCATCAGATTGTACTTCCGGGTTTCCAGATGGCTGTTTGGTTAGTCCCTTGCTCTCACATTCTGTATTGTTGTTAAGTCTGTTTATGGCACTTACATATTGCTGATGAAGGGCTGCATTCTTTGGGAAAAAGTCACACAGCACTTCATTGCTGATTGTGTAAAATGGCAATTCCTGCGAGGTTTTTTTTCTGTATAAATTCAGTCATTCGTTGTGTGTCCCTTTCTTTCTTATGAATTAGGTGGACTGAATTATTCTTGGCAAAACACATCCTTGCAAAGTGCCCAAACTTATAACACTGGTGACACCTTGCATTGTAGGCTGGACATCTCATCCAAGGATGTTGAAGTCCACATTTTCCACAGCACCGTGCTGACATATTGATGAGGAATTTACAACAGCTGAACTGGGATCGCTAAGGAGCTAAAAAGTCCTTACCCGGATTCTCCACCAAGCTATTATAAAGTTAATTTGAAAGTTCAAGTTCAAGCTGTTGTTAATGTGAATTATTATCCAGAGTCACAAGACGGGTGCGGAAAAAAACAGCAGAATGGCTTGCCAATTGTGTAAACACTTTTATTCTGAATATAACAGCAATTTCAATAACACAACTTGGAGTTCCAACAACTTATTCCAATGGATAATCCATTACAAATATATATGACGTGTCTCCTAGAATCAAGGAATTCCTTCTATATCTACAGAGTCACACCAGCCTAATATATAGCAATCTGTCATAAGAAGCCAAATGCTTAAGCAATAAATTATGCAAATTATTAATTATCAACATTATTTTGGCTTCCTTTGATTTGGCCCTACATGCTTCTTTATGATGTAATGACAGATATATCACCAGACAGGTACCAGCTGGTGACCAAAGCAAGCTATATGCACAGCACACTGAGCACAGCTGAATGACTCTTAGATTTTGCATAATTAACCCCAGACTCAGCCAGTGGTCATCATAAAATGATTGTGAAACATCTGGACAGTTAGTGCTGTACCCAAGATTAACTGACTTAAGAAATATCATCATTTGGACATCCAAAATATTACAAATAATGGAACATTATTTGAATTAGATTATATTGAAGTATAAGTAGAATATTTCATATCTACATTAAATGACTCTCATTTTGATATCTGACACTTATTTCACATATGCCAGATTATTGAAATACAATGTTATAATGTAAAACAAAAAAAATACAATAAAAATTATGATGCATTACATGATAAAAAGATAGCATCATAATACTAAGAGTACAGACTTTGGGCTAAAAATTCTCAAAATTTGTGGAAATTTAATTAGCTCCATACATTGTCTGCAAACAAACAAGACATCTTCAGGTACCACCAGGGAAAAAGAAGATATGCATGTTTCCCTCCACAAGGATGGCTCCTGTGATTCAAATATAAGAAAAACAATGTACAAAGCTTTCAGGCTAAATATGAATCAGAACACAGTTACTGCAAGAACCAGGTGAGAATAGGTCACTTTTATATAGTAGCTCCTCTCTCAATTTTAAATAGAAGCTCACCTATTTTGAAATTAAAACAAGTTACCATTATCAACAAACTATTCAGACTGGTGAAAAATATATACAGATCATGAGATGGAAGCAAAGATCCACCCACTCACGAGCATTGTGGCCTCTGTCTTTGTCATCCCTAGTAAAGATTTTAAGCTTATTGATAGAATTACTGATTAGATTTCCAGCTTTACTGCAGAATTAAATGCCATGAAGCAAGCTTTATGCTGGATACTAAGACAAAACGCAAACAAATCTGTTATTCTTGCTTACACTTTGGCTTTACTTATATCACTTAAATTCACAATAGCAGATCTAGACCCGACCTCTTAAATAACTTTAAATAGTCTTCCAGTTAATATACAAAATTAACTATTTCCCCATAAATAATACAAAATCCTTTCATTCGAGCACTTAGTGACTGTATTAAAAATGTGACATGCTTGGCATGATTTAACAATTAACAACATCTAATCAGATTGGAACAGATGTTGCCCTAGAGAGAAGAATTCTAATTAATAATAAAAATAAATTTAGTCAACAGGCGTGCTAGTGGACAGGTCCACATCAGAATCGAACTGATAATTCTCCTAGGAACTGCACCTGCATGGACCAACGCTCACTTTACCAGTCGACTGCAATTTCCATTTTGTATACTCGCATATCATTAGGTAAATTAACATATTTAAGATACAAAAATGATCCAAACATTAAAGGTATACGTTATTGTGATTTAAACAATAACTATGGATAAACTCAAAAAAGTAATATCTTCATCAAACATTTAAGTACAAGCAGACTAAACAATCTACATACCCATAGGAAATAGAATCAGCATATCTTTATATATATAAATATATTAATGCTTTGATATAAATACTAAATTATTACTAAATAAGGTATATCTTTCTTTCATATCAAATACACTAAATTTAGAGGTGTCCCAGGGTGAAGTCATTTCTCTGAAGCCTAGCCCGGCCTGTCCAGATCGGCCTCTGGCTGTCGTCCGAGAGACTCGGGCTTGGGCTGGGGGAAGTTAGGAGTACCCGACTTCGCAGACTCCTTTTAAATATAGTAATATGTAAATATGATCAGTTAAATAATGGGTATTAGTTCATCACATATACATGCATTCAGTTGTACAATCTAGCATGGCCTGTCCAGTTCGACCCCCAGCCGTGGACTGAGAGGCTTGAGCTTGGGTCGAGGGGAAATCGTGAGTACTTGTCTCCATAGAACCTTTTATCATAGTCTATGCATATGTATATATTTATTGTATTATTTGGGTGGCAAGTTCATCCCATACCCATGTAGTATACTTGTGAAGTTGTTCTCATTTAACTGCTTTTTAAAATGATACCTTTTTAGCGACTTATGCTGGGTTACTCGGCTCAGACAATCACTCCCCATCCAGTTTGTAAGTAGGGGTGGATGGAAGTTGGTAGAGTTTCTCTCGTATAGCCTGGGAGATCCAAACATACTCACACAGGAATCCATTCTTCACAATTCTCAACAGTCCATGGTCCAACTCCCAACCTACCCTCCCAGCGGCGGCATCAGATTGCCCACAGTGTCGAACATTGGATGTCACATTTATATACCATAAAGCAAATCAAAACTTACTTCAATAGTGAACTACTTCTAGTTGTAGATGAACAGATTACGAAAAAAGCATTTTGGGTTTTGTTTTCAAACATTTGTATTGACAATTAAACGAGAGCAAATACACCCACAACTGGATGGCTAAATGACCCGAACTAAATATATAATTAACAAACAATTACTACCCTGAAATTACCCTAAATCCGACATTTCTGGCAAGAATAAAATCCAAAACACAGCAGATTGTTTGCAACCTCGCTACTTCCGGTGACACTGTGCGATATTTCGGTAGAGGCTTCAAATAAACTAGTGCGGTCTGATATATATAAATACGTAAGATCCGATGGCGTGATGACCACGCCTCCTTATGAACACTTACTCTCGGTCTAATAAAAATACGTAAGGTCTGATAATTCCGATAACAACACTTCCTTACATCTGTTTACTAGATCCCTATTTATCATTACGTGTTCATGACGATTTCGCATTAAGTTTGCGTTAAAGTATAAGTACGTGCGATTTGCTGATATAAATATGCAAGTCTGATGACCACACCTCCTTATAAATATTTATATTCTGTCACAAACAAGTATTTATTTAAAATCAAGATGAAACAAACTACAAAACGTAAACTTATACGAGGAACGATACTCCCGATGGCCACACAGTAGTTAACATATGAAGTCTGATAAACCCACCAAAGCATAATGTCTGACGTTTAATAAACATAAACACCTGCAGTCTGATAAGCTCATTAACACGTAAGGTTCGATGCTTAATAAACATCAACACCTGCAGTCTGATAAGCTCATTAACACGTAAGGTTCGATGCTTAATAAACATCAACACATGCAGTCTGATAAGCTCATTAACACGTAAGGTTCGATGCTTAATAAACATAAACACATGCAGTCTGATAAGCTTATGAACAAGTCAGGTCCGATGTTTAATAAACATCAAAATATGCAGTTTGATAAGCCCACCAGCAAGTAAGATTCGAATGTCCATAAAGAACAACTTAGGCAGTGGTAGTGTTCGATGGTCATTGAACATCAACATGTGCAGTCGTATAAGCGATCTTTATAACAACTGTGAAACACGTAGAAAAATGGCATGAGACATTACCACGTAGATAGATGGATGAATTGATGGATTGATGGAAGCATGGACGGGCGGACGGACGGATGGATGGACGAACGGATGGATGGAAGAATGGATGGATGGACGGACTGATACATGGATAGATAAACGATTGGACGGACGGACGGACTACATATCTAGGTAGGTAGGTTAGTGAGGGATGTCTAGGTAGGTATCATATTGCTTGTAGTTGAACATAGCAAAATCATATTGCTTTTAGTTTAACATTATAAAATCATATTGCTTTTAGTTTAACATAATAAAATCATATTGCTTGTAGTTTAACATTGTGAAATCATATTACTTGTAGTTTAACATAATGAAATCATATTGCTTGTAGTTTAACATAATAAAATCATATTGCTTGTAGTTTAACATAATGAAATCATATTGCTTGTAGTTTAACATAACAAAATCACCTTGATTGTAGTTAAACATAATAAAATATGTTTTAATAACAGACTTATGCAAATAATGTAAAATTATATTGAATGGATTTCCTTTTAGTCCAAAAGAACGTATCATATTCATTGCTTGGAATATAGTCATTTTGTGTAAAATTTGGTTATATGAACACAAAAACTTTATTCGTCTAGGAAGGATATTATGTTCTTTTTTATCAGATTCTAAATATTCTGACAGTTTGACGAAATAGGAAGAAACACAGATATTTATTTCATGTAGGCACATTAATGTTATCGAGGTATTGTTAGGAAGGAGTTGTAAAATCGAAACGTGTAGTTATGAAACAAATGTTATATAGTTTTGCTTAATTCAAAGGCTTTGTATATGTATCCAGCTATAATGTTTTACTATGTTGTTTCCGATTGTTGTATTTCAGTAAACTTCACCATACCAGCGTGTTTGTAATAGAATTGTTTGATATATTGCTTTCTTAAAGTGTCATAAACTGAACATTCAATCAGAAAATGATATTCATCTTCTAATACAGCATATTTCGCAAACTCCTTCTTAAAATGATGGAGAAAAAGGTTTGTGCAAACGTCCCGTATCTATATGTTATCTTTGTGAAGAGAGTCTCAAAAATAACAACATTATGGTGGTATGACTTAAAGCCAAATGAACACAAATGTTTGTATGTATACGATCGTGACGATTTATTTATCATTTCTACACATTCTTGTCGGTAGCAATCATTTGTATACAACAGCTGGGACTGCGTGTGTTTATGAAGTTGAACATCGAACATTACGTGTTGATGGGGTTATCAAACTGCATGTGTTGGTGTTACTAAACATCAAACATCAAGTGTTGATGGGCTTATCAGACTGCATGTGTTGGTGTTACTAAACATCGAACATCAAGTGTTGATGGGCTTATCAAATCACATGTGTTGGTATTACTAAACATCGAACATCAAGTGTTGATGGGCTTATCAGACTGCATGTGTTGGTGTTATTAAACATCGAACATCAAGTGTTGATGTGCTTATCAGACTGCATGTGTTGGTGTTACTAAACATCGAACCTTACGTGTTGATGGGCTTATCAGACTGCATGTGTTAGTGTTATTAAACATCGAACCTTACGTGTTGATGGGCTTATCAGACTGCATGTGTTAGTGTTATTAAACATCGAACCTTACGTGTTGATGGGCTTATCAGACTGCATGTGTTGGTGTTATTAAACATCCAACAATAAGTGTTGATCACGTGGTCGGTGGTCAGTTGTGGAGGCATGGTTAGTGTGCTCTGTGCATTTCAATGGATATAATGAAAACGGTGCAGTGTTGCATACTAGGGTTGTGCAAGAATGTGCATGAATATCTAGATTATTGATGTCGGCAAAAAACTCTGGAATTAATGAAGGAAAGCAACAGAAAAAGAAACGTAAATAAGTAAGAACGTGGTCTCTTTGTAATGGTTTATTCACAATGAACACGGTCTGAAAATAGAAATAAGGAATACTTAGTGCTGTTTAACAATAATATATGACTAGAGAAAGTTTCTATATAGTCAAGGTAATAATACTAATATATACTAATATGTACTAATCTAAAACAAAGTGATATGAATGATAACTTACGAATTATTAGACATATATTGCGAGTTCTGCATGACAATGATATAAGACCATGTGCATTGGTTAGCACTTTTAGCCATCCGGATGGAAAAAAGCCCATACACAGGCTTTTAGCCATCCCTGGACCGTTATCCTCGGATTTTATCCCGAGAAAAGGCAAAATCGGCCATCCGCTGGGGTTATATCTGCTTTCCGCTTAACTTACGAATATTAGATGTTCCATACCGTGAAATTGACCCGGTGTTCTATTTTTGTAGTTTGTGCGTGTAATTGTTTAGCATTGGTACAATGCCATGGTTTTATAAGTTTGATTATCGACAATGAAAATTGTACACGTAATTATATTGACGTTTCTAGATAATGTTAATTGGGCACTTTTCTTAAACCATAGCTTATATAGTGTTAATTCTGTGAATCGAAAATAGCATCACTATATGCTTTTGACGTATATTAATTGCTTTGTTAACAAATCAAATAATAATTGAAGAAATAATTATGAAATAACGGTATTTAATTGAAATATTATATAAATTGTAAGTCTTCGAGATGAAAAGTTATTAGTATACAGTTTTTTCTGCTTCACTAAAGTGAAGCTGTTGAGTTGGGATAATAAACTTATTCGTCCGTATGTGCATTATGGTCACCGCCCCCACATGCCCGATGTTAAAGTATATTTATTGGTGGAGAAAGGCCACAGACATATGTCTGGGTAAAACCACCGGCGCACCGCAGGTCAGCTGGAAAACCTTCCCGCATTACAGTCATCGCCCTGACCGGTACTCGAACCCATGCGTCGAGGGCTGAGGAGTTTCAAGTCAGTGCCTGTAACCGCTCGCCCACGGATTGTGTAATCGTGTACCGTACTGTCTTATTCACAGCAGGTGACATCAGCAATGTGTCATACAGCCTGGTACGATATCAGTCAAAATATGAAAAAGAGACATTAAATCACGTTTATTGTATTAACTTCATAGTGTAAAGTGTATTCCGCGTACCATTTCTTATTTGTTCCAATTCATGGCTAACCCATTGATAAGCAAGTAAAATAACTAAAATAAATATCAAAATATTTGTATTCTATTTTTCTAATGTCAAGTTATTATACATAAAACATCATATAGGAAGAAGCTGCTTTAATTTGCATAACCGCCATTTGAGACAAAGTTATAATCTAATTAAGAATTGCGTTATGCTTTTAAATTAATAAAAAGAAGCATTTGTTATAGTAGTAGAAATAAAAGGTAGTATTAGATGTAGTAGTGGTGGTGGTGGTGGTGGTGTAGGTAGTAGTAGTCGTAGTAGTAGAAGTATTTGAAGCAGTAGTAGTAGTAGAAGAAGTAGTAGAAATGATTTTCTTAAAAACAATCAACATATGAGAAAAGCAATGTTAACTGACTGTAAATCTGAATAAGATGTAATTATCGATAGCTTCAAATGAAACTGTATAGATGTTTATGCAAATTAAAATATTATGATTTGAGGCAGGATTATGCTGTTCGACAAAAAACAAACAACTATGCACATACAGGCATTAAGATAATAACCAAATAATCGTATATCATCCTTATATCGAATCAGGTATTTATTTACACAGTATATATTGTCAATCTATAGAGAATATTAACCCGACTAAGCTATATATTTCAAATGAAACGCTAATCGGTATTGTGAACAGTTCAAACACAATCTAGCATAAATGCTGGTATATATATGCGCATAAAATTAAAAACATTTAAGAAGTTGTTGACATATTGCCATAAATCAATGTTCTTGAGCATTAATAATGCGTAATAAATTTATCTTTAACCACCAAAATAGGTAAACAACTTATTACAGAGTGATATACATGTATAAATATCATTTTAGATTAGCACAACTAAGAACCATTTCAATGAGTTTCTGATAACAAGTACAGTGGACATACGATTTCAACAAACATTATAGAATTGAAGCAACATTATGTCTACAATTATACGTTTTTTGCAAACAAATACAGTGATACATGAATGTCAATTTAGATCAACAGAACAATACTCCCTTTTATCTAGTTTCTAAGATAATAAGTATACGCTTGTTCGTCTTAGATAAAATATGAACCAATGAAAACGCAAGAAACTTTTTGGAGGTGAAACAAATGCGTACATATAGCAAACATCCAGACGATTTTTTATGTTAACAAATCAAAACACTGCTGTTAAAACATGTTACAAAGTAAAATCATATTACTGTTTTTCACGTTTAAAGTGAAAGATATTAGCAAGAAATCGAACATACGGTATAAGTCGACGGGGTAAGTTATACAATTAGTTATTGTGCTCGAACTCATTAGTAAAGTTGAAAAATAAAATACATATACATTACTTCCAAATGTCAATTCTTCTTAAACACGCATTCTTAAATGTATGCGTTCCTTAATTAGTATATTGGCATGATTGAAGTTGTATCCTCTTCGCAAAACTGTTTTTATTACCGACGTCCAGCAACCTTATAAACTTAAAACCGGCCGCAATAGCTCAATTGGTAGAGCGTCGGGTTTGCAGATCGGGAGGTCGTGGGTTCGAGCCCCGCCGAGTCCGACCAAAGACTTTAAAGCTTGTAGTAGTGGCGTCCCTCCTAATGCTCGGGACTAGGGCACAGCATTGGTCCGGCCGAAATGGATTCTGTCATATAAGCCCGATTTGGTAAGTAAGCCGATTAACGGTACACGCGTATGAAGGAGGCCGAATAGGGCCGGCCGAAATGGATCACGCCGTACTAGGCCGATTTGGTAAGTGGGCCGAATTGACCCTTTACCCCGGGTTCAGTCCCTGGGCACCTCATGAGTGCCCCTGTGCTATAATGATAGAAATGTCGCTGCACCGCTTTGGCAAAATGCCGGCTAAACTAATCCAATCCTATCAACTTAAAAAAATCTGACTGATCATAATATTTTAAGCTTAGACCTAATACCTTATAATTTACTAAAGACATTGTTGTTTTTAGACTGGTGCGCATGCGCCAGTCTTAAGTAACGATGCTGTGAACTCAGCGACGCGCGGTTTTTAACATCGGGTGTATCATTGCGACCACGAGAGCGTATTCAAGTAGTTGTGCGGCATAAGAAGTAGTGCGTTTTTAGAAAACACAAATATAACGAAGTAATGCGAACCTTTGTAAGGAAATGCGACAAATAAAAACAAGGAAACAATGTAATGTTGTTTTTCGAACAAATATGAAAGGATATTAAAAGAACGATTACAAACAAATCAGTCTCGTGACAAGCGGGAGATAGCGTTGGTCGCCATTTTGGATAGATCGGAGTGCTTTTGACTGTTTCAGTCTCTTAAGTTACGTGGGCCTTGTGCATTTCATTGTTGACACTACTTCAGTTGTGGCGGAAGCTGATCATAACTGCATTAGAACTAGAAGGTTTTTATCGTTAACTTCAGATAATGCATTTTTCGTAACGTTTGTGGTGTGTTGTTAGTTTAATAAGCTATCTGACTTCGGCATTTTTTGTCTTGAAATCTAGACCTAAATACAGGAGGCTACGATTATAAACAAATCAGTCCGTGACCAAAATTGCGGGAAAATCTAGCGTGGGTTGCCATTTTTGTAAGCTTCTGGGGATTGAGAGTTTCCTAAGCAATATTATGGTAGCAGTGACATCCATTGGTGTAATGTATGTTACATATGTACATATATGTTACAATACTGATGACCGCAACCGTTCACGTAACCTTCATGCTGTGCTACTGTTGACAATCACTGTACTTCTATTGCATGAACCAATTACAACAGCCAGGTTAATGGTTATCACCATGGTACTGTATACTCAGGGATTTCAATAGCTTTCACTTTTGTTGAAAATTTCTTTGACAATTTTTTAAGGGGTCATGATCAGATTGACACACGTCAAATCATGTGTTCACGAACTTAACTAATTTTTAAATTGTTCTAACTTCATTTCCATATATTTACAAGGGTCCAATTAGTATTTACTTCATTTTTTAAATGTTTTACATACTACATTTATGGTTATTCTTGCAAAATTTGACCAGTTATCCTGCGCTTCTGCATCAAAATGACCCCCAACCTAAGATTTAGGTGAGGTCAAAACTGTAAAACCTCAATTTTTCTTGCATCAAAATGCAAATATCTGGATCTGTTAAAATCCCTGAATATACTGAATTATTTGCTAATGTTGTTGATAGTGACTGTCACGTACAAACGAAAAGAACATACACGTAGTTTCATATGTTTCGAGTAATGATATCTGTGCAGGAAAAGTTTGATTCTTTTGTTCTTCTCCACCTCTCTTTTGTTCATCTTCAAATGTTTTTCAAAGTTTTGTTACATTAAATTCTTATATGAAAACTACTAATTGTTATTCATTGCGCCCCTATGACAGCCAATGTAAGACCATCAACAGCAATCTTTCCAATTCCTTAATGTGCATTTCGCCGTTCAAGACATCTTGATTACTCCCTTGGAACTACGCTTTCAACCGGCGCGCCAGTCTTCCAACGCTTTCAGCGCTTTGATTACTATATGTACTTGTCAAGACACACTTTATAAAAAATCTACAATATTTATATCATAACGGATAGAGGGTTTCGAACAGCAACGTATACAAACAATAATATGCGTTTTATACAAGAAAATTATCGAACATATACGTGGAAAAGAGTGAAATCGTTTCGGATTTTAATATCATTTGCATAACAATTTAATAGTCGTATACCGGCACATTATCACTTGCCATAGAGTCATCTAAGGATCAAGCATTGTGAGAATTATCATATTATGATCTATTCTTTTAACAAAAACATTTAATACAAAACAGGACTAACATATTTGATTTCTGATTTCACTTATTGTGTTCACATGCTGTCTTTGAACAACAGCTGACATTTAAAGCAGACGAATACTGCTGGTTCGTTCCTTTCGTTCTGCTTTATACAGGCCGGATGGTACCACACATTGCACTTGTCGCACTGCCAGTATTTGCTGTAATTTATAAAAATGATTTATTTATTTTTTAATAAAAAGATTGATAAAGTGTCGAGAATACGTAGGTTATCACAGTTGGATGAGCGAATTTACAATTATGATAATTGTTGTCCATAAAACAAACATATGTTGACATACAAGATGTAAAACGGTTGAAATGCTGTCATTTGAGCAAAACTGTTTGAACCGATCAACATTAAATACTGCACCACTCAACGAAAGTCGGGGAATAACGAACATTTAGAAAATAAACATTTATGCAAACGTTTATAGAGATTAGGTAAAAAATGATGAATAGCTGTCTACATGCAAATTTGATAATTACATTTTGATGTGAACTAATATCAGCAATGACTTGCCCTATGTAATCAGTGATGTACTTACCGCCCGTCGTCCACTTTATTACAGATACAGTGACATGTTTTTCTTTTCTTAACTTCCGTGTAAACGAAAGATGACCTTTTGTTCTGAAAAAAAAACACCATTAAAGTCATTTCAGTGGATACATAATACAGTTCCAATCATTAATTAACTTTGCTTTCTATTCACTTAAACAATGTCATTTTGATTGATACCTCGTAGTATATTTGTATGTGTAGCGCATATAAGTTCTTACATAAAGGCCAGACTCATGTTATTTTGGGGGTACTATATAACAAATTTATAACTGAAATATGACTAAGACAATGTTATCCATATTCTGTAATTTGAAGTTGGTCGGTCACTCCCTCCAATTTGACTGATAATAGGAACTCAGGAGTATTTTTCAGTTTATGTTAAATAAAACTACACAAGCAGATCAGATTATGTACTTACAGTATTAGTTTAAAGATAAAGCTTACAAACGAGTTACAATTTTGTTGGTAGTCTATAGGCAAAACAATTGAAGGTCAAATTAGTATGTGTTTTTAAAAAAAAATTAAGATACCCATAAGTCCAATATGACTTGAATAAAGGTAGGTAAACAAGTTCCTCATGAAAAAGTTCTGCATGTAAATATGTGCACAATGTAAGCATTGTATGATCCTAATTTTAGTGCACGATTCCAATAGGTTTAAATACCATGTTTTGATTTTCACTAAAAGTAAATTAACAGTAAACGCCTCGTGAATTCACATACGCCAGGACCAATTTATCAATTCACGAGTAAAAGAAATCTCTCGAAGAAATTCCGGAAGCATTCCTATTGTCCGTACAACTGCGTATGTTGACTCCTTGTCTTTTTTGAAAATTTCGTAAAATATATTAAGTACATTTGTATGTTTAGGAATGTTTAATGTTTATGATCATACCATCAGCATTTTATAGGCAGTATTTACGTGTTAAAGCACACCACAAGGGTTGTTTATGTCTCAAACCACTTAAAGAGGTAATTGGACTTGCGGTAATATTTAAAATTATATTCATGCAGGATTGATCTTTTAAGTTAGAGAGTATTGGATTTTTTTGAATAAAACATAAAGATTCAAAGAGCGAGCGAGTCTAAACATTATTAAAAATTAGGAAGTACATGTAGCTTAAAAATTAAACCAAAGTTAGTTGTGCTAGTGTGGTCTATATGCAGGAATTAGACTGGTAAATAACAGAATCATAAAACTGTATCAAAGAGTTTAGGACGCAATAAAATTTGCAAGGAAAAGTACCTGTTTTCTGTTCAATCGAAGACGCATTTTAGGTTGCGATTCCTGAAAAGATAAATAATTATGATTTTATATAAAAATATTGTAGCAAAGAAAGTTATCAAATGTGTTGTAATCTGTTCTGATGCTAGTGACACAATGTACAATCTAGAACCTGTACTTTCTGAAAGCGTAAACTTTACAGGTGCTTCTGAGGACTCTCCTTCTCGCTTTCTAATGATCACTGTCACTGTATTTTTTTAGATTCGGCTTTAGAAGTACATCGCAGCAACACAATTATGGTTTTTATAGCGGCGTCTAGCTTGTTATTGGTGAAGGAATCCCCAAACATATATCTGGGTAGAACCACAGCCATGTTAAATGCGAGGCTCTTGTAATTTGCTTTACTGCGGAGTAATTTTAACTATCCTTAGCAAACTATTTTATCTGGATAGACTTGTAGTCATTTAAGTACGCTACTCACAACCAGTGCCGAAGTGTTTCCCGCCTTCAGGAGGACGATCCCTATTCTGCGTCTTTCTTCTAGCATGCTGATCTGGTCTGTTTTAAAGTTGTTTGGTACCCCTAGTAGGTAGTTTTCCGCGAACTAAAAAGAAAAAAAAACAACAAAAAACATAAACTGTATAGCAAAATTTATCTTTTTTGAAGATTAATATAATTATATTGGTATTAAAGAACAATTACATCGTGCATTTTTTATGTATAACAAGAGTCCGTCATTTATGTTTAATAATTAACCCACATATTTGCTTACTGTAAGATGCATTACATTGATGTGATATTTTCATTTAAACTTCTCGTTTCCGGAAATAGAAAGCTTCAGAAGTGCGAATCTTAGCGTCAACGTCCAATTTAAAGCAATATAGTTTGTCCTTTTACCATTTACAGTTTCCAGAAAGTAATGTTTTTAGTTGTTGTTTACGTCGGTATTGCTATTACATTTACATGGTTATCGCAACAACTTTTTGTTGATCAAGTTATAGTTAACATAATTGTTAACTTTTCATGGACCTTATCACATTTTCCTAGTCACATTTAACCGAATAAACACTGTCGGAGACTTAAAAAGTCCCACCCATTTAACCAATGGTGTATTGTTTTACATCCGATAAGGATTGCAAGGTATATTGTGTTTGATGTACGTAGGACATTGTAATTAACTGTACGACTCGTACATTTTGGTTTTATGTGGTTCTGGAGAATATATTTTCGATATTTCTAATCATTTCGCTGTTGCTCTCTTTACCGAATGCAAACTGTAAATACTGCTTCAAATAACGTTCTTATGTTTTCTTAATTGATGCCATCGATAGGGGAAAGTTTTTTATTTTTAAATTGGTTAGTTTTTTTATCCACCTGATCCTTTCCAAGGCAGTACCTGTTGGGTATGCTATACTGCTGTGTACTGTCTCATATCGAGCTGCTTATGTATGTCATTAGTACTTGTCACGGTAAAATATGAGACTTATCTCCCATAGTATCTTGTCATAATATTATTACACTTACTTTAATCACAAACACTCCACATGAAGTACTGTCTTGCTGTCTGGCATGAGGCTGACTGGTTATTTCCCATTTGTGCAAAGACGTGTCTATACCTGCCTGAGCTCGCTTAGCTAAAAAGGCACTAAAAGAGAAGGATTTGTTTAAGAGTAATTTCATAGTATCAGATAACATGATACTGAGGAGTAGAAAATAGTGCTGACACTTAGAAGGCTCAGGACCTGACGTTCTAATTTCGAGCACAATTTAAAAGCATGCATGTTCTTTTGTGAGAAATACACAACACGATTTTCTGAAGAGACTTTACTGATATCTGTATGGAAAATATCAGAGTAAAATAAATAATTTAATTATGTTTAATCACAAAATTTGTACAATGAAGCGTCGCACTATACACAAAAGCGATGATGTATTGAATGTTTGGGAGAGTTGTTTCAACTTAAGACAACAACATCTTATGTTAGAAACTAGCGCATACTTTGTCTAATAATAGTTTCTCTAAATGGTCTAGAACCGATCTAAGCTTGGGCAAATTGTAAGAATGTAAGGCAATACAAAAGTTCAACCTTGGTTTCTAGTACCTCTGAATACTATGATGAAACTTAAACTTTATGTTACTACTATCATAGTATGATTTAAAATGTCACTATTTTAAACATAATACTTATTTCGAGTAATTCATCTGTTGTTTAGAAATACATTATAACCAATATTATTATATCATACTATAATAATACAATACTTGCTTTGAATAGTATTTTCATTCATATACATTCGATTTGTTATAATATGAATAAAATTGTGTTACGTTTGAACTTAATTGTAATTTTTTTTAGGATACATTAAAACAAGAAAAAAAAAGCAAAAAAACATTGGTAGCCTTAAGCAATAAGTCATATGCATTTATTTGCAGCATATTTGCTGCGGAAACATGTAAACTAGCATATTAAACAAGTAACTTCTGAAACAGAGAAGCCGACACAAATAAACATTATTATCTATATCTTAAAGCAGCCTATCAAAGACTAACAGAAACGGAAACTGTAAACAATTAACGGAAAACCAACTGAACTTATAACTATTAACTTACGACCAGTTGCGAAGCATTTTGCTCATCGACAAAGGCATTTCACCCATTGAGTCGAAATAAACTAACTTCCGCTCCTTTGGCAACGCGATCTTTATTAAAAAGAGTGATTCAATTTACCACACATAGGTCACATGATAAACTGTTAAAAAGTGTATAACAGCTTCAACTTTCATACCTCGTCATACCTCCTCTAAGAATCAGAAAGAAAATAGCAGGAATAGCAGGAAATGCTAACGTACCGAAATATTACTAACATTTTGCTCCATATAGACAATGTTCATTGCACATTATAGTCGTATTGATTGAATTGATTGCTTTTGTGACATATAGCTTATATGTACATGTATATGGTAAACATGCATTATACGACAGGCGTTCGTCAAATACTATAACTGTACATACCATTAGTACCCAGTGGATCCCGGCAACATTTATAGCACACACACATCTCTCGTACGTGTAAATGTCTGTTTGCTAAAACGAAAAAAGGTAGTCGCTTCTGAGTTATGGTTTTGCTATTTACACCTATACATGTATAGTATATACAAGCATTAGAGGGAAGAAATTCTGATATTTTGGGACTTCTGCTGCGTTATGTTTTGTTAACCAGGTTTTCAACAAAAACTAGTTATTGTATACTGAATGCGTCAATGCGTCAACTTTTGGTTTCCGCTCAATAACTTGAGTTTGCTTTGGCCTATTGATACCAAAACTTGCTGGGTGGGTAGCTTATAACAAGATGTAGCTTAGGATTGCTATCCAGAGGCTGTGGTCAAGGTCAAGATTATTGTTGCTGAAAATAGAAATTCATTTTTCGCTCAATATGTTGAGTTTATACTGGGTCGTTGAAAATCTGGTTTCGTCGCACTGCGGCGCTCCTTGTTTTTCATATAATCATTATGAAAATATATAGCGTTTTAACGAAGGAAGCTTTTTCAAGAAAGATCTCGGTAAAACTACCGGCAATCACATTTCTTGGTGCATACACGAAATTTTAACGACTGGTACATGATTTACGCCACAACAGTTTACATGTATTAACAAACTTACTTCGAGGAGTAAGTGTTGGTGGACTTTCGGGTCTTGGAATATTGCGGTCGCAACGACACAGCTTATATGAAGGTACTTGTGTCCAACAAGCTGAGAAAGAAAGGCGTCAATCACCTGCAACAGAAAGTGTGTAAAATCTGTATGTTAACACTGCACTTAGCCGGACAAAATTTACATAATACATTGATAAAAAATATATTATTGTTTATTATAATAAATACAAATGACAGGTGGTCATATTTATAATAAATATATGTATTTATTTTATTTATTTACTTATGTACAAGATTTTAACAGGGTAAATTATAAATTATTGAGTTTGTTCCTGACCCTACATTGAAAAATAGGGGGCAGTAGTTTCCATAGGGGGTGAGGCACCAGCAGAATTTGTGTCATCGACCACTTTCCCATTTCATTAAGTGCATTTTTATTTTCAAATCCATGTTCTATAATAGACGAAACCAGGTGAGTGGAGTATTGTAGGTTTCACTGACCTGATATGGGTGTTATTCCGACCCTACATATACAATTAGTGGGTCAACACATGACCTCGTTTTAAGCAATGAAAACTCAAGAAGCGTGTGGGAGAACAAACGAACATTACTAAAAGCCGCACACACCACAAGCATGTTGAATAAGCTTATAACTACTACTAATAAAATTACCAATACCTCATCTGATAGACATTCTTGTAGACCTCTAAAGGAGTCTTCTGTTAGTGTAAATCCTTTTACTGTGGCAACCACTGAACTTTTCGATGAGGAAAGCTTGTTCCATAGACCATCTAGGACTAACAAAATGTAAACTGTCAATTCGTTGAAAATTAAACCTACATCTTTTATTCATATAGACATAAAAGGCATATAAGAAAAAGAAATAATATATAATTATATTTATTTCACCAGTATAACAGGGTTTGTTATAGATAGGTATATATAAACGATGCATTTCTGACGTATGCTATACTATATGCTATCTTAACATTTAACTATGCTCATCGTGTTATTTGAAAATCAATTATCAATTTAAACCGAAACATTTGCTAAACAATTGTTTCATATAAAACTATGTAAAAATTATCTAATTACTTTTGTTGAGAGATTTTTCTTGACTTCCCTGCTCTGCTGGCACTTCTGAAAAAAAATGTATACAGAATATCAAACAGTACATAAATAGTCATTTAGTCAATTAGTCTATTGATATATGTTTCAGGCACACTTCGAATATATAATATCTGACCAACGCATCTTGCGAAAGAGTTACACGTAAGACCAAACATCCGAGTTTTGTTACATCGAAGCCTTGAACGTTGATGTTCTGTAGGGTTTTGTTGAAATAAATTATAAACCAAAAACTAAACTACCATGTTCAGGAACAAAACGAAGCATGTGATCTTCTTCGCAAATTTCTAAACACGTGCATGCATCACTACTGAAGGGCTGCTGTGTTTGGTACCAAGAGGTGAAAACCTAAGTCACAGGGTTTGCCTTTCCACTAAATCGTCACGTTTAGTTATGGTTAAACACGCACAACGTGCCAACGAATGACCATAGTCGATGATCGACCGACAAGTCACGGGACTCTAGACACAAAAGATAATAAAATAAAAAAAATATATATTTAGATTACCTTGGCTGGATAATGGCAGCGCTTCTGTAGGCGTTTCTTTCCATGACTCTAGGTCGGGAATTTCTGAAAACAAATAAAAGTCAAAATATTGCGTCGAAGTAGTATAAGCCGACCTTAATTATTGGCGCCTTTGCCGAAAGACCATTTAAATGTGATAACTTTCGGTTTTTCTCTATGTATGTTATATTTTTCAGCAGTGGTTGTATAACATTTACATCTTTATTTGTGTTATTTAGTCGTTTTCTAAGTCGAATTATGATTTACGTGTTAATTTCTTATAGGGCTTTTAAACTTTCCTATTAAATATGTATTTATAGAGAATTCTTGAGAATTTAATGATGTCATAGGTATCATCCCTGTATGATTAATTAGTGAAAAAATAAATAAATAAATGTAATAAATATATCCAATTATTTTAACGTTCAACCATTGTAACAGTCTACAAATATGCTTTCTTTACAATTTAATATTAAAAACACACTTAGTTTAGAAAATAGAAAAGCCAATAGTACATCAAAGAGTTGTCAGTTGTTTACTTAATAATCTTTACTATATATACCTTTCATTGGATCTCGAAATCTTCTAATCTGGGAAGATTTGACGCCCGATCTGGATGCTATGAGAGTCTTGCATCGCCGCCGTTTCAATGGCACGGAACTTGAAAGGTCAAGGCAAGGATGAAACTTGGCAATGCTTGTCAACAGACTGTCTAACGCATTTGATATATCCTTTAGCATTCCCACACCCGAAAGCGAATACATAGCCTCATTGATCCGCCTTGCCTTTTCACGACATTGAGCCTGAAGCCCTGATATGAGTTTGGTTCCCACTGAAATTCGAAAATTGTCTGGATTCAACCTCAATAATGAGTTATAAGCATTTCATTTACCGATATTCGTAGCATACGAATAATCGGAGTAAGCAAATATATTTTTCTTGGTTGTCTGTGCCATATATTTATATATATATAGCTAACACCAGTTTGGTAAAAGAAAGTAACAGCAGACTTGTTTCCATTAGAGGACAAGGTTGTTTGTTGAATACGAAATTCGAAGAATGAGTGATAAAATCAATTAATACGAAAGGCATGTGGCTTAGTTAAAATATCGAAGTTGTATATCATCAGACGTAGTCAATGTTTTAGAAATACATCGAAGCGACACAATTATGGTCATTTTAACGACGTCTATCTAGTAATTGGTGGAGAAAGACCAAATACATATGTCTGGGTGAAACCACCAGCGCACCACACAGGTCAGATGGACAATTTCACCATAAAGTCCTTGCCCAGACCGGGGCTCGAACCCACGCGGTGTAGGACTGAGGGGTTTCAATTCAGTGACTATAACCGTCCCACAATGATTTGAAGTGTATCACGGAAGCAAATTATGAATGTAAATAAAAGTGCAATAAGTTATTTAAAATTATAGTTTGATTGGTTGAACCATGGGTCATAGGTCGAGCGGTAGATGCATCAAGATGGCGTTGAAAGAAAAGTAACATTTTAAAGCAACAAATCAAACGTATTGAAACTGTATAACCATTGAACTCGTTCATATAATTAACAATACGAACACTATGTATTTTACCAACGAATTTGACGTAACAATAATGAAAATATCAAGATAACACGCTTGCTTAAATATAACAGCAAGAGACAAGATACGTTCATAGCATCATAATAGGGAAAATAATGACTAAGCATGTAACATTTAGCATGTTTACATGATGGAATACAACATAGACTTTCAACAGTCTATGACTTACGAACATATGTAAAGCTATAACACTGCCATGTTCCTTTGTTCCCATTATTAAGCAAACACTGACTCATATTGTATTTTTACAACGGTTTTGCAATACAACGATTTGTCCTGTCATGTTTTTTTCACAGTACTGTTACTTTTTCTGTAGATTTTAATTAAGATGTCGTACTTTTTACAAATCGAAAACATGTACATGTATGTTATCTTCTGTTCTACTTAATCTCCACATGATTTTATCCTTTTATTGATGTGATGCTCAGGATAAATACAAAAGTAGTGCACAAAACATGCATGTACCGTAAGGCAAAGACTGGCTGGTTCCGTCTTGGACTCTAGCAGCATCCGACTGGCTCGTTTCAGTCACATCTTGGACTCTAGCAGCATCCGACTGGCTCGTTTCAGTCACATCTTGGACTCTAGCAGCATCCGACTGGCTCGTTTCAGTCACATCTTGGGATCTAGCAGCATCCGACTGGCTCGTTTCAGTCACATCTTGGGATCTAGCAGCATCCGACTGGCTCGTTTCAGTCACTTGTTGGTCTCTATCATCCGCCTGGCTCGTTTCATTCACTTGTTGGACTCTATCATCCGCCTGGCTCGTTTCAGTCACGTGTTTGACCTTAGCATCCGCCTGGCTCGTTTCAGTCACGTCTTGGACATCTAAAATATTTTATTTTTATTTTCTACAAATAAATATTTAAAGGCGGAATGAAGTGTATTGATTGTAGGAACAGATAAACTATCGCTTAAGATCTGGTTTATACACCGTCCGCCATTTAAATGCTATCTTACTCCACGGCCAGACCCACAAAGTATTGTGTTCAATCATCGAAGAAAGGAATACAAATTGCTAGATCATTCAAATCCAAACTCTTCTCCCTTCATCTGGTTACACACGGATTAAAATAAGTACTTTTTCATCTTTAACAAGGGATGTTAAATGGTAATACGTGTTTACATTGAGATTTTTGTGTTAATTAGAAAATAGCTATTTAGCGTTTTACCAGTTACACTTTCATCTAGCATGTGTCTGGTTGACATTCGGTATAATGAAGACAGTTCGTCCCACTTGATGTTTCCCTTCTGGGTTAGGCATACAAACATGTGTTTGCACGGCATGTGAAAGTATGACCAGTCCTCACAGCTGCAGATGGGGGGTTAAGTGTTATCGCCTAAGCAGACCTTGTAGGTCGACGAAAGTCCTTGCAGCGAGAACGTTTTGGCAGCCGTGTTGACAGGCAAACTGAAAACGTAGTATTGTAAGATACATTATGATTCGAATTTATTTGTTAAATTATACATCATCATAGACATATTTTGCTCAAAATAAAGTGAATCATACACTTTGATACTGGTTGAAAGGCGTCGACTCTTTTAAAAGGAAGAAATTGCCTTCATATTGATAATATTTTCTGGCAAGAAATATCTGCTGTATTTTAAAAATGCACATTGTTTACCTTTGCTGCACTTTAGAAATGTCTAGCTGTCAGCATTGGAGATACGCGGCTTCGAGAAATTATCATCATCATCATACTATTGATCAATAATAATGATGATGATGATGATGATGATGATGATAATGATGATGATGATGATGATGATGATGATGATGATAATGATGATGATAATAATAATAATAATAATAATAATAATAATAATAATAATAATAATAATAATAATAATGATAATGATAATAATAAGACAAATAATAATAACAATAATAATAATTATAATAATAAATAATTATAATAATAATAGATGTTGTATTAGTAGTTTTAAAAAGACTATATATAAATTTAGAATAAACACACCTCCTAATGTCTTTGGCCCTTTCTATCCTCTCCATACAATGCCGTATGAAAGCTCTTGGACGTTTGTGTAGAAATGGCGGGACCTGAGCGCTGTATCTTCGGTAGGTGTCATCTATTGACCGATTTAGCTGTTCGTATCTGCAATTTTATTCAGGTTATGTTAAAGAAGTGCATCGACTTCTTTTCTGTTAGTATAAAGGATGTGCTAAAAGGTGTGCCCAATAAAAATAAAATAAACACACCCTAACACACAAACTTTGAGCAAAACCTTTACATCGATTCAGTTTGTAAGTTCCACCGGAGAAAAATCCTAATAAGTCAATTTTTTTTCAAATCTGTTAGTAGACGTGACTTAAATTGATAATAAAAAAAGAAACCGAAGCGAGGCTCGGATTAAAAGAACCCGTTAGAAGTAACAACTGTGGCGTTCACAGATGTAGCACATCAGTATACAATATTGTATGGGATCCTTTGGGTAAAAATAACATATAAAATAGTTGAAACACACACGTTTGGTTCAAACTTTTCCAAGACACCATTAGGTGATTCTTACGTTTTATTAAAGTTTTTTTTAGTCCTAAAGCTTTAAGACTATATTGATTAAATTTCATTTAGCTTAGTTTAAATTTATATTATTACAGTTTTACCTAATTACAGTTTCAAGCAATAACTAGACGCGAATTTTCTGTTCCTCTATTTTACGTTAACTTGTCAGCATTTCATTGTATTGCAATTGTTGTTCAATCCTAACAAGAGTAAGATACTATACTCTTAGTCAAACATAAATCTTGATGCTAAATATATTCTTAAATTAACAGAATTTTTAAACGTCTTCTGATATTTACCTCTGGTATCTTTGTGGGAAAAAATCATGCAGCAGCACCGTTACCAGCCGAGTAACACTGCTGACTGAGTTTTTATCCAGAAACTGCTCCTTCAAAACTCTATGAGACCGTTCTAACCCATTTGTGGTACAGAGGTACCCTGGTACACTAGGTGGACGGAATGCTCTGCTCCATTTCTGTTGAGGAAACATTAAAATCAGGTTACTGATTGGTAAGTTATTTCTTTTGATACTCTTTTAATCCTTTTTGTCGATATTTCTTTTAAAATGGAAATGTATTTTTAAATCTCACAGATACAAAGAGATTTAAAAAAAAACAACAAGCTGTAATAACCCTTTATTGTGCGAATATCTGTGCGTCAGCAGGTGGGAGTGCGGTAGGCTTGGTATTGTGTACAAGACCGTGCGTTTGCATTCGTGCGTACTGACACTTTAATATCATTATGCATAGTTAAAACGTTTTCTTCTTACAGTTTTCGTATCAAAACCTTTTACGAGTTGTAGTTACGTCTTTACGGGGTATGTATTTTCGAACATAGTTAAGTTTCAGATTCAATTGGAACAACCCTCAATTACCTCTTTCACTGGAAGCCAGGTCCGTATGATGTATTGCCGTAGTTTATGGTTATTTACCCATTCTGTGCTAGCTGTCAGAATGGCTATCTTATTGTCAAACTCGGCTTCATTTTTTGCATTTGCCAGGTTCCGGAGCAAAGACAGTACAATCTCTGGTTGGACAACACCATTGCCGTGTCGCCGCGCCCACCGTGACCACGATTGCTCTCGGTGAAAGGCGCAGAACAAAACCGTACACCCTACACGAACAGAATGAATGTCACATTTTAACACAGTAACGAAAAAATTAGAAGTTATCATATATGTCATTCTGTCTCTTAGAAAAAAGTTTAAAGAAATGTTTTTCGCTTGTGTTTTATTTACGCACACGCTAACTTTTCATCTAATTGAAACTGAATGAGAAGATGGCATATTCTTTAGTAATATTTCGTCATATAACAATAAGCATTATGTGTGTTTTGTTGGGGGGATGCAGACGTGTTGATAACGTATACGTAAAAACGTTATTGTCTCAAAATGTGTATACTTGTATTTGTACCATGACTTGTTATTATTGATATAAAAGTATTTAATTAGTTCGTGTGACTGTATGAAATTATTACTATAACATCAAAGGATAACTAATTTGTCATCATAGCATTACTAACAAATAGTTCACTTAATTTACACGCCTAAAGCATAATTACCAACAATCGCACCTTTAAAGGTCAGCTCTAGTGCTCCAATCTCAGATTCATCGAAGTCTGTTATGAAAATACGAGGCGTCCACTCTGGAGACTTGAACAGTTCCAAACACTCAGCTATGGATTTAATGGATTCATTCTCAACTATGAAAACACCAACATTGTAATAGTCAAGATTAGTTTTAACAGCCATCATGAAGACAGGTAGCTCATACACTGTTGTCCTGTACGTGCTGTCTAGATACACAATACTTCCATATCTACTCAACAGCCGCCTTTGATGTTTGGACTGGTACATAAGAAGAAAACTGGTGCTGGTCTGAAATATTAAATCAAAAAGTAAATATTTATGGCGCCGATGTAGACGGAAGGTTGCATATAACCTTTCATTTACTGGTCTTGGATTCCATCATCACAACCTAAATGTCAAAGTTGTAAACACGTTTTTCATATAAACCCACCGTTGACAATGCTGCGAAAAAAAACCAAAATGTAATTCCAACACAAGCAATATGCTACCTCATAAACAAAGAAGCACTCTTTGTTGACAAAATAAACGATATTTTATTGTCAAAATATAGAAAATATTTTCCTTTAACTTTTCCTACCCATTTTTGATAAACATAGTCTACCAAGTGTGTTTAATATTTTTGTTTGTCACAGTCTGAGATGAAATATTAAATGTATTAAAAATCTACATTTACGTGTTCTGAGTAAAGCCACCACTTCACAAAATGTAAACAAATTACATACAAATTTAACAAGTGTCAACAATTTCTTACGTTTTGTCGTATATGCTTCGTTTTAAATTTAACAGGCACCAATCTCGAAACCGTGATATATAAGATGTATCACGCAAGTTTAAAGTTAATTTCGTATTGTAAGAGCTAAACCATTTCATGTAGTATTATACAATCAGAGTACAGCTCTGATGAATCTTTCAGATAGTAATTTAAGTTTATATGTATTTAGATAGAGATCTCAATGTAACCTTAAAAAGTGACTAAGATGTAGGATTTAAAATAAATACAAATTAAGAGCTACTCAGAAAATAGCAGTTTAAAGGTAAAAACAAGTGACACGAAACTGTTTCAAAACCATGTTTTCTTTTTCCAGACTGATGGCCGAGCGCAAATGTGTTTTATTAAGTCAGTAGTGGCGGATCTAGAAATCTAATGTTCTTGAATGAAAAAAAAACCCACACAAAAACACTTTTGAAATGTATAGTAAAAATGTGTTTTAAAGAGTACATGATATCAAACATAAATATACAAATCGAACTTGTACCAAGCTGTCTCTTGATATAAGCTACCTATACACCAACTTTAGAACCAATAGGCCAAAGCAAACTCAAGTTATTAAGTGGAAACTTAATTTCTGTTTTAGCAACATTGACCCTGACCTCGACCCTGTGGTCAAATCCCGACAATACGCATCAGGGCACTCCATGACAATACTTCTGTGAAAGTTTCGTTGAAATTTGTTGAGAAACGTAACTGGAGTTGCGCACAGAAGGAATTGTTAACGCCCGCCCGCCGCCCGCCGACGTTCCCAATCTTATAACCAGGATTTTTCCTTCGGAAAGCCTTGAAAAACCAATAAGGCTCGGTCATTATTCCATAGTATCACGAACGACCAATTGTACAGTTAGGTGTTATTTTTTACGTTTTGAACATTTTGTCTAGGAATGCTTCGCACTGTGTCCCTTGATATTTGAAAGTAGTTTGTATTGTTTTGTTTTTGAAAAAAACATTGTAGCGACACAACAGTGCATATGGTAAGAAAATTACTGTCGAAGAAGCCCCCTCCCACCCGACAAATTTTCAGGTGGAGCACGCTAAATCCCAAAGTAAAAAATTAAATATTCTTAAAATTTCCTTTGAAAAAGGTTTCAGGGATTTGATGTTTCTGCGCAAAGACCATAGACCTGACATGTTTTTTTTTTCAGTTTTTGCTCATTTATTCTGTTCTAGAACAAAGTGCATAATCTGAATATGTTTAGAACTATTATTTTCGTTAGTCTCCTGTTATTTTTTTAAATACAAGTTAACAAGTGTTTTTATGCTAAATCATACATAATAGTACTTCTATTTTTATCTTCAATGAAAAAAACACATTTGCCTTGACAGCAACATTTCAGATATAGTTATGTGTAATCTTAATGAATGATTATTAACCACATTCACGTATAACTACGTACTTGCGTTTGTTACAAAAATGGATCTCGGATTGTTTGATTTAATCGTATCTTAACTTTTCTGTCAGTGAATATATACCAGGGGCATACATGCTTACATCAAAACAAGTTGAATAATTTAATTATGAATAATATTCCGAGCAAGAAAAAACACAAGTCAATAGCACAATTTATAACTATCTTCAAATACTTCTGATAGACCAGATGACGTTATGTGGATATTCATAAATGTGTGCCATGATAAACAAATACTCATTCTTAAAGATATGTTGACTATTATACTGTTGTGATACACCATAAGTCAAACAAATACAGTATAACCGCGAACCACAGAAGGTCTATATGCATTACTTTTTTTCCCATCATAGTAACTAAAACATGTAGAGTGTGTCCATGTTCTTATAAGAAAAATGCCGCAATAAACTTACTTCTCCGTCACGGTTGCTGGTTTTCTGTCTATAGTGAAGTGCATCATCTGGGTGGTCTCTTTTCCAATGATGGACCTTAAACAAACATCAGCAAACATATCCTGAGAGATTTTTATTACATTTTTCACAAATGTAAACAAACGACCATTGCCCCAATTCCGCATTCATTCACATTATAAAAATTGCTAGTTTTCGCTTTGTTCAAAAAGTAAATAGATACTTAATGTTTAATGCATAATGTTGTAAAATTTTACGCAAAATGTGTTGCTTTCTGTAAGGATTTGTTAGGAATCGTAAGAATTATTTCCGACTGAAGAAATTACAACAGACATCACTGTGTTGCAATTTGTCGGACTATGAAGCATGAACGCAGATAATATATTTTTTAAAGCAGCTATCTATGAGACGAATAATATGTATTTTAAATTGCTTATGCATTTTTTTATTTAAATAATAACTGACATAAGCAATTTTCAAAATTGATTATGTCTTAGTCTACGTTCAATTTTACGAGATAATACTTACTAGACTTTCTAACTTGTCCTGATCGCAAGACATTGGTATACCAACCGTCGAGTATACTTTATTCCGTATTGATTTGGCATTCGGAAAGATTCGCCTATTTTCGGGATGAACGGATTCAATGCAGGTGTTGCTGAACAACCGTATGTGCGTTGCTATTTCCCTAGTGTTTCTGACCCCTTCAATAGCAAGCTCTTTAATTTTTTCTCCAACACGGTGGTCGATAGGCTGGGGACCACACTGCAATGTTAACCTTTGTATTAAACCACCACCACCACCACCACCACTACTACTACTACTACTACTACTACTACTACTTCTCGTCCACATCATCATCAAACCATCAAATAATCAAATCATCATCATCAACATCATCATTATCAGCAGAAGCAGCAGCATCATCACCATCATTATCATCATCAACATCATCATCATCATCATTATGACCATCATCATCATCATCATCATCATCATCATCATCATACTCATATTCATCATATGCATCATCATTTTATTCATCATATTCATCACCATCATCATATTGATCATCATCCTCAGAGGCATCACATCACTATTCATTCATGATATGTAAGCTTTTCAAACCAGTTTGACCCCCAAAACAAATACCTCTTCTGTTGGATGAACCGAATGAACATCGTCAATAGCCACAACAAAAATTCTGGAGAAATTGACTTCTGATAGAGTCGTCAAGATGACCTGCTCGATTTTATCTTTTTCAGTCTGTGAAGGCTCGTCTGTCCTCTGAATATTCAAAGTAAATTGCACAGCATTAATAGTGGTTTTTAAATAAACCGCTTTATAAATAACTCTTTGAAATCATATAAGACGGTATATTTCTACTGCCTTTTCTTTTATCGGGTAGCTTTATCACAGTATCAAATGGAGACTTCAGTATTTATTTCGCACCACACATAGCTAAAGGTAACGCGCTTGACTACGAATCCAGGGGTCGTGAGTTCAATCCCCCGCCAGAACAAGTCCTTCGGAAGAGACTTTAAAAAGCGAGGTCCCATGTATCAGTGCTTTACAATGGGCATGTAAAAGAACCAGAGAGCTCTATCGTAAAAAAATTGGGACATATGAGCCCGGGTTTCTCTGTATCCGATTCCCCGTCTCTGTAGGGTGTCGCAAAATGACCATAATGTGTTGACGCGACATTAAACCAAAATAACAAATAACAAATAGCTAAACAATGGCTGTCGAAAGATGCTTATAATATACCAACTGGTAGCAGTCAGTTTGAACGGTAAATAAGTGATATCATGAATTGTGTACTAATCTATTAAGAACAGTTCAATGTACTTAAGTTTTAAGTACGTAGTTAAAGGTCGACACGAAAAATGACCGAAGCCAGGAATCTTACTTCTTAAATACGGATAAAGGCGTCCCCACTACATGAAACCGGCCAGACTAAACGTGCATATGGACTTGTGCTTGTAATCTGATAGCGTTTCTCCAAAATATTTTAAATGACAAAAATCTTCTTTCAGTACTGTGCAAGGTTTCAAAATCCTTACACCGGGGTCACCAAATGTGAACCACGTTTTATATATATGTTATGTGCTACCTTCATTCTTTTGGTTGGACATACAGGTGTTTTCTTGCAGGCAGATCTACATAGTGTTATACTTTTAGGACAAAAAAAAAAACATAAAGACATGCTTTGCAGCAACCGCTTTTGCAATAATTCCCTGCGTTTGCAATAACAGTGTATGCAATACAAATCAAAGTTCAAGTAAATGATTGATGTATACACTTGTATTAATATAGATGTGTTACTTTTTTAAAGTGTTAAAACTTAAGTTTTATTGACCTTAAAGATACACATAGGCACAAATGTAATTTTTCAGGTCCTAGAAAAACATCAGTTTTCAGCTGAAAAAGGTCACTTTTATCACTTAAAACGGTCAGAAAACCAGTTATCAGCATCATTTTGTGAAGCAATTAAGTTTGGAAAGAAAATTGATCTGACCCGAATTAAACGTGAAACAATTACTTTTAGGGCGAATTTCAGGTAAAATATCCATATTCGATAATAAGCGTGTTAGAAAATTGTCGTAAAGAAGTCTTGAGGCATATTGACCCTCAACAACAACGTTTGCAAAAATTGTTGCAATTGCTGAGATTATTGCAAAAACTGGCGACGACGCCAACAGTATTTGCAATAACAGGGTTTGCAATAAAAAACATCAAACTTAAAATGTATGTGCTTAATGTTTACAGTTCTACCTACGTATATAGATGTGTTAAGTTTTAATGGGCTTAAAATACGCATAGCCACAAAAATCATTCTGCAAGCCAATAAAAAGCAACACAATAATTTTCAGCTAAAAATTCTCAGAAAAACACTTCGCTTAAACCAGTCGGAAAACCATTTATCATTATCAGTTAACGTAAAAAAGAAGATTTTGAAGAATTTCATTTAACCCAAGTTAGACGTGAAACATTGACTTTTTAAGGGTTTTAAAATTCATCTTATAAGTATATTGGTATATTGACATTTATTTGAACTTTTATTTTTCATTTGCAAACCCTGTGATTATTGCAAAAATGGATGCTACCAGAATTTGTATGGGTTATTGACCATTTAAAAACAAAAATATTACCTTGAAGTCAGGAAACTCCACAATTTCACGAATCACACATTTAGCGTCACAGCCCAGTTTTTTGGTTGACTGTGCGAGAAACTTTTTTCCTTTTGTGTATTTGTGATCTCCTTGCTATAAAGTATTTAAAGAAAACATACATTCAAACATTCGATTGAAAATTTATTCAATTCGGTACCTTCGGTCCCGTTTGACAACGTTTCTACCAGGCGATAAATGCTTTCATCTTAATTGTTAATTAGATCTTGTGAACGTTTGACATAACAGGTGCATAGTTTGTATTCAGAAACAGCTTTTCCCGAGTTTATAAACTAAACCACTTATAAAAAAATCTATTATATAAAAAGAGGTCCTTAGTGGCTTGCACGGCTTGCTTATGCAAATGAAATGGGGATTCAAATCAGTAAAATTATTTTGAATTAAATTAAGTAAGCAGTTATCGGCAATGGGCGCTCGCCCGATCTATTATTCAAAACCTAACACTAAAAATATTACACACCACTCATAAAAAAATCTATACACACTGATAATCGTATATTTAATAATTACCTGTTTCCTTCTAGTATCTTTTGATTTTTTTTTTCTGTCGACCCCAAACTGACAATCTAAGACCTTCCTGCATAACACCGCAAATGGAATCCCATTGAAGCTTTGTCGACCCAGCCCCACCGATGGGTTATCCTTCCATAACACTCTTTGAACCCGATTGATATCTACCATTCAAAAGAAAGGTACCGTTGTACACATCTGTGTTATGATGGGATTTTCTTAAAAAATAAATTCGCAATTATATTTGTGAATGGTGTTTAAATTTAACTTTAAACAGTTGAATATAAACTTAAGTTATTTTGAATACAGTCCATAAAGTTCCTAAAATCTAGATTAGATTAGATTGCCGGCATTTTTGCCGTTACTGTGCAGCAACATTTCTATCATTATAGCACGGGGGCACTTATGAGGTGCCCAGGGACTGAACCCGGCCGGTCCATTATATAGACACCGAATAGTCAGGCGTAATGCTGTCCCCTTGCCCCGAGCGTTAGGAGGGAAGCCACTACTTCCAACTTTGGTAGGACTCGGCCGGGGTTCGAACCGGTCCTAAAATCTAATTGCATTTTAAATTTGCAATGCTGTAAAAAGTTGGTCGTTTTTTCCTCTTAGCAAATGTTTACAACTTTGAGTTTTACTACTAACTTCAGATGACAGTTATTGTTTACAAAAAAAAGCGCTTTACATCGCGTGTTTTATTCCACATTTCCTTTAAAAGAACCGTTTCCTTTTAATGAAAATGCATAAAACAACTATAATAAAAACGACATACTTGTTGTGCCGAAATTTTTCGGTGACTTGTAAACAGCAAACCTCACGTTTCTGGTGATTTCGTACTTTTCAATTGTATCTAGGCTCTCTTCGATGCTTTTACAAAGTCGTTCAAACATGTTTATCCAATAACAGGTGGTTGTGGATTCTATTTAACCATTGTTTCTTAAAGAAACGCAAAAGAGTTATCGCCACGAAAAATATGCTATCTTCTAAGATACTGTTCGCCCTTGGTAAACTTTTGAAATACACTCCTTCGTACAATGTTAACGTCTTTATGTCCTTGATAAACCTAAATCGGCAACGAGGCTAGCACCAGCAACAAACAAATAAATCAGGGAGAATAACATTTACTTCCATGTGTATGTGTTCCATTTTTGAATTTGCGATAATATAAATTTTAACACATGAAACACATCTTTATCTTTCTTTCTTCTCTTCTTTGTATGTATATATGTATGTATGTGTGTGTGTGTGTGTGTGTGTGTGTGTGTGTGTGTGTGTGTGCGTGCGTGCGTGCGTGCGTGTGTGTGTGTGTGTGTGTGTGTGTGGGTGTGTGTGTGTGTGTGTGTGTGTGTGTGGATGTATGGATGGATGGATGGATGGATGGATGGATGGATGTATGTATGGATGGATGGATGGATGGATGGATGGATGGATGGATGGATGTATGGATGTATGTATGTATGGATGGATGTATGGATGTATGGATGTATGGATGTATGTATGTATGTATGCACGCAAATAGACAAACATTACAGACTGACAGACATACAGTAAAAACATACATTTCATACCTCTAGCCAGAGAAACAGACAGACAGCCAGCCAGCCAGCCAGCCAGACAGACAGACAGACGGACGGACGGACGGACAGACAGACAGACAGAGCCCATAATATTTAAGGCTGTTTTCTTTCTATTTTCTTGAGAAATATTCGAGCACAAAAAAAATCTCTGTGGTTTATTAAAAGATATGACTAAAGATCGAAACATCGCTCAACAGAATGGAGTTTGTTTTGATTTCAACACTCATTAAATTAAGCAAAAGTATAAGCTCCTATTTCTTTGTATAAATTGTGGTCTTATAAGTGCTTGATTAGTTAGATAAAGCGCTTATACCATGACCTGGTCAATTATATTAACAATAATAATAATAATGACCCTATGAATTTTATTTTTCTATTGATGTTTTAATTGGAACATAGTTGTACTCTATTTACATGTACAATTATAATGCATTTCGATGCATGGCTTATCATGTGTTTATCCCGAAAAACCAAAAACACATTCAAAATACATGTAGTATGATTCCATCTCAGTGATGATCAACGATATTAGCGACCATCTTTGGTGGCAACGTACAGAAATCTTCATATGAATTATACAGATGCGAACGCTTTATTTTCTATTGTGGTCCAAAACCAATAAGTTTTATGTCGTTTTGTCTTTTTTCATAAGTTTATATATATCATTGTTGATCTGCAGTTCTTTCATGGCTTTACATCTTATAAAGTATGCGCCTTTATAGAAAATAATCATTATCGGTCGCGCAATCTCTTGCATACTTACCCACATGGCCCGCTGTGTTTGTCTGTCAGGCGATTTTTACATGTACATGCATAGTTGCATCCGCAGTCCGTCGTCTAACCTTTTGTGATCGAATATTCGACATGCTAAACAATACACCTCTTTATACATTTGATATCTTGTTTATTAGTGTTGCAGGAATGTTAAATTTTGTGATTGTCGCATATCTGTACATTTCATTTTATTATGACGTTTTCATTACATATGTTCATTACTAGGATATTTGTGTAAATGGCATTCATACTTTGTATTTATGATGTGCCTAAGCCGTGGCTAACATATTTCGTTCATAATATTTTTGTTTAAAGAGTGTATCATCTAATACATGTTGACATTAGCTGGCCGTCATCTGACCTTCATGGTCACATATTCGACACCATAACAAAAAAATCTCCATACCTCTTAAATATATTGTTTTATATTATTGCAGCTGCAATTGTTCGAAGAAGACGCCCATTCAAATACGTTGTTTAAATAAGCATGCTCGACCACAGGGTCAATATAACACATTTACCATTGAAAACGTATATAACCATATACACAAAGTACATTAACTGTGTATATAAACACTTCTTTTATAATGCTATGGAGAAATAAAGTAAACCTAGAAATTAAAACGTATTATATATTTATTTACTATTTGCCAAAAATATAATATAAAATAGATTTAAATTACATGTTACATGACTTAACAATTTATGTTATGGTAGTCAGTCAGTTTAATCTTTTAAACATCTCATACATTTTAGGAAAAAACAACAACATTAATTTACTAATTCAAAGATATCACTGACAGAAGTTTAAAATCCTTTAGAAAACATATACCAAGAAAGAGAGAAAATGGCTCAAGTAAAGAGAATATATTTCATTTAAATTTCTAAAGGCACAAGTGGCAGAACGAAACAACATAATTCACAAAAATATATATGTAACTTATTACGAGTACATCTACATTTAATTTCAGCTATGTCATTTTTTTCAATCTTTTGAACAGAAAAAATGATTTTATTGTAAATCATACATGGAATCAGGGTGAGTAGTATGGCTGCACTTTTGTTTAACTTACGTATTGTTGTAGTTTGGTGAGTCTATGTTTATTTCTAGCGTGTTTGCGTGTGACTCGGTATAATTGCTCATACACGAGTCTTCATTTATGCAACATACAATTATATTTAAACTTATATAGATTACTAAAGTTGTAAGCAGGGCATTTAAGATAAACAATTAATAGTTCAAGGAGTCGCAAATAAATCAACACATGAAAGATGCTTACTTAGCGTGTTTCTACTCCACTCATATAATACCCAACATAGAAGATGTTACTTCATTACAATAAAAATAACACATTCACAGATTACAATACAGTTAAAACACAATTACTTATGTAACAATACTATATAATACATCATTCTTAAGTAGAACTTATAAAAATGTTACCAAATAAGACTTTAAAACAAAACATATGTGCGTATTCCGACCAGGACTGTGTATTTAATCTTTACATGATTATTCTTCAAGTTTTCTGGCTTCGTTCTTCATATGTCGACGCCCTACGGAACTGCCATGGAACTGAAAAAAGAACCAACAACTTTGTTTTGTGTAAACAAAGATGAGTTTGCGATGTCACATATGGTTATTTAAAAAATACGACGGTTTTTTTGTAGTACTGTTTTCATTTAGGTGGCTTGACGCAGTATAAGGCTATCGTGATATGAACAACGAGCGGTAATGTAAGAGTATCAGCCTGTATTAATACATTTGAAAGTCGTGTGAGAAAGATAAGAACATGCCAATCTTCTTCTTCCAATAAAGGTAAGCAGTGTTCTAGACTGTAATATTGACCTGGTCAAATGTTACAGTCCATTCACTACGAAAAGACATTAGATGAACTAGAGAAGACCTATCAATTACAGTATTAATATTGGTAGTTGTATGGGCTAAGACCAGCTAAAGCAGGACTATTATTCCTATCTTAAACTTATATGAACCAATGGTATATGGATGAGTTTTTTTTATAAAAGTGTTACAAAATTATGAAAACTTAAACTTATAACCAATATCTTCCGAGATCTTTCAAGCTGAAAATTACGTAATTTGCCTAAAAAGCCGTATATACCACCTTAAATACATAGGAAAATAACGGGAATGGAATGTAACTATGCAGCGTGGCGCATACATACCTGTTCTAACAACTTATCCGTTATGTTTCACATTCCTACAGTTATGAAAACAATATTGAATAACCAACATCTTCTGAGATCTTTTAATAACTAAATTGGTTGTTTGTTATGGCCTAAAATGCCGTATACCACATTTAATACAAAGAACACATGAAAATGAATACATTATACTGAATACTACACATCGGTTTAGGTAGTCTCTATATGGATAATGTTTACATCTACACCGGGTCATACTGCACCGCTGCAACATAACCACGGATGACAACACTTTCCACCAAGGGATGGCTAAAAGCCTGTGTATGGCTTTTTTCCATCCGGATGGCTAAAAGTCCTAACCATGTGCATTGGTTTTATAACAAGGGAAGTAACTCAGTTAAACTAATTAAACTATAACTGTACTATTTTAAAAGGGAGGTAACTGATCTTAAAGGGGCGTTCTCTTATATCTCCCCCCAAGTCTTTTGTAACGTCTTGAAACAAAGGCTAACCAACAAATAAAAGGCTAGTTAAATTAGAACAGTATTCAAACTTAAAGTGTCTCTTAGTTCGAATTGATTGAATATGTTTCATAGTCCAAATGCCAGGTTGGTGGCTTCGTTTGACGACCAGAGCGGCGAATGGGTGGTTGCTGCCTGGGGCTGTTGGTTTGGCTGCTCTGCAACGACTCTGGTATATTTCGGGACGCATAAGGAGCTGTGGTGTTGGTAGAAGTTGTCTTGGCCGGCGTCTCGTCGCTGGGTGGACTGCTGTTACTTTGGCCACTGCTGCCATCGTGGTTCATAATCGGGCATCTTTGGGTCAAAGTTAGTTTCAGAGGACTTCCGGGAACTTCAGGTGTTGACAAACATGGTGACTCGTTATAAATCACGGGCTCGGTAATGGTGGCCTTGTTCCCTGTGTTAACCAAATCAACAGGTACAGGATTTGCTAACGGTCCATCACTGCTGCCGATTAGTCGATGAGGTGTGGTTGACATACCCCGATGTACCGGAAATACAGGAACAAAGCGTCTTAAGAACTTTCTGTTTCGGAGTGTCACACGCCCAGAGCCATCAACCTTGACCACATACTGATCAAATTGGCGAACCTCAATGACAATGCCGGTTTTGTCCCATTTCAATGGGTGCTGACCTATTTGGTTCTGAATTCGAACATGGTCTCCGACAGCTAATGGTGGTAGCCTTCTGGTATGGAGGGATAATTTTTTCTGTCTCCCTCATGTGTCGTTTTCTAAGTGCCTCTTCTCTCAATGCAAGCGTCTCTTGCCATGTGGAATGGGGCTGATATCGACCAGGGGGAATTGGAATGAAATCCCGAATTGGGTGTCCAAAGACACACACTGCTGGAGAGAGCTTTGTGTCCCTGTCTGGTGTATTCCTGTATTGAAGCATTGCTCGTTGAAACTGATCAGTGTCAAGGCTCCCATCATGTGTTGTGTTGTCCATTATTAGGCGTTTCACTGTTTTAACACCTACTTCTGCTCTACAATTGCTGTGTGGAAACGCAACCGATGAAAGGCGGTGGTGAACTCCCCAATTCTGTAGAAACGAACGTGTGACCATTGAAGTGAACTCTGGACCTCCATCGGATGCCAATTCATCTGGGATTCCGAATGTCACGAATGTGCGACGGAGGCAATGTATTAAACCTTCAGCCCCAGGTTGAGCTCTTTCAACAATTGGCCAGTTGGAGTATCTATCGACAATGAGTAGGTAGTTAAAACCCTTGTAATGAAAGAAATCAGCACAAAGACACTGGAAGGGGTAGTCCGGGTAGGTGAGTGGTGTTGGTGGAGCGCTCGGGTTAGACGGTGTTATGCGGTTACAATGCTGACAGAAGGCTCTTTGATTACCGCTGGCCCTTGTGATGCCAGGCCAAAACACTGACGATTCTGCTCTTGCGTTCATTGCTGTAACACCTTGGTGAGCAGAATGCAGAGAGTCTAAAATTTCTTCACGGAGAGATGGAGGTATGACTACACGGTCTTTATAGAGGATCACCCCGTCGACTGTATGTAGATGTTGCCGAAATGGAACATATTCTTTGAGAGTCTCTGGTATACTCTTCATGTTTTCTTGCATGCCTGATTCAATAATGTTCAGAAGCTCTTGCATATTGCTATCGCTAGCTGTGGCTGTACGGACACGGTCCCAAGTTACAGATTGAAGAGTGTGTAATGAAGCGGTGGCTGCAAGTTTACATGAGCTTTGAGTCAGCTGTTCGATATGTGTGCACTCTGTCTCATCATTCAGTTCTTTCTCTAACCGGGTTTGCAACAAAGCGATGTCATCAGTTAGGGCCATTTTCTCAGCTTGCCCAGTAGGATGTCGGGATAGGCAGTCGGTTGCTCGATGTTTAACGCCAGGAATGTGGACCATTCGAAATCTGTATCTCAATGTTTTTTCTTTCAGGTTTCTCAAGCGTGAATTGGAGATGTCTTCAAGTGATCTGTCTACGAAGATCTTTAGAAGCGGCTTATGGTCAACAGCTACAATCAATTGGCTACAACCTAATACAAAGTAGCGGGCCTTGTCCAATGCATCCACTACTGCCAAAGCTTCACCTTCAATCGGGGCATACCGTGACTCTGCGTTGTGAGTAAAGCGGCTCCCAACAAGTGTTACTTTCCAGCCCTCTGTGCAGCAGAATGGCTCTGATTTAATGCATTGACAATGCTTTTGCAATAACCAAAACCCGATGCCATCTTTCGACCAATCAGTAGCTAAGCATGTAGGTTTTCTCGGGTCAAATATGCGGACGCCTTGTTCAATGTATTTGACAATGACTTGTTTGGATTCCTCAAACAGGTTCTGTAGTTCGTTTGACCACACACATGGTATGTCTGGTTTGAGGAGCTGTCGGAATGGTAGCATTTTTTCTGTCATACTGAAGGCATATGCTACTTGGTTGACCAAGCCGAACCATGAGCGGATGTCTGTGATAGTTTTTGGCGTAGGGAAGTCGGTGATTGCCTGGAGAAATCTTTTGCATGGACGGACTGTGTTAAGTGTAATTTCAAATCCTGCAAATTCAACAATGTTCTCGGCGAAACTAAATTTCTCAGGGTTCAAAATAATGCCATGCTTGCCACACAGATCAAGCCATTGCACTGCTTGGAAATAGCTTTCTTCTATGGAGTCAGCCCATAACAGAACGTCATCAACACATTTGGTCTTGTTGGGGACTTCAGAAACCAGTTCGTCGTATCTGCGAGTGTATCCATCTCCAGAAGCAATGTAGCCTTGTGGTGCTGTCTTATATCTATAGCGACCCCATGGTGTAATAAATGTGGTGAGATGACGGTCTTCTTCGCATATCGGAATGCTGTGATATCCGTTCCATGCATCGAACACTGTTTTCTTTTTACTGTGTGGGACGGATCTCGCTTGTTGAAATGGCGATTGGGTGTGGTGGGTTTCCCTTTGAGCATGGGTGTTAAGGGCTTGGAAGTCTACAGTCCTGCGTGGCTCGCCATTCTTCTTTGCACACACGACCATTCTGTGACACCAAGTTACCGGCTCACCAACAGGGACAGGTTCAATGACTCCCAGTCGAACATCCTGATCAAGCCCAGCTTTAACAGCGTCTCGCCAATGGATAGGAATTGGAATGGGCGTGTGGTAGGCAACTGGTGTAGCATCAGGGTCCACCATCAACTTCATAGGTGAAGTTTCCATCAAGGGTAATGGCTGGTGTTCACACGTGTTGAAGGTGCTTGACTCATAGTGTTTAAGTAAGAATGCCTTTAACTTTGGCAAGTTTTCTGTAGTGCCTGGAAATGGGATTGTTGTCGGTGCTTCTGGAGGCATTTGACGTCTTGGACAATCGCAATCGGCCACTTTATCATGGGGTTGGGTGGTAATTGAAAGGCTAGCTACCCTGTGTTTTCCAACTGTTGGAAACGTGTCTGTTATCACGCCCAAGGCTATGCATGCTTCTCTGCTGAGGTATAACCTGTCTGTGCTATCGGTTATATAAGTCATTTGCCTTGTGTCCATAACGTGCCCATCAGGTGTTTCAGCGCTTAGGTGAAGGATTACGGCACCAAGTATTTTGATTCCAATATTGGTGGCAGTATGCATCCGCATGGTGACTGGGATAAGGTCCGATTCCCGAAGGCCAAGCTTACGGATTAATTGGATTCCTGCTAGACAACTCTGGCAGCCTGTATCAGCCATAGCAGAAATGATGGTGGTCTTTAGGCGGTTTGTCCTCAGGTTGAACTCAAAACCCTTATAATCTTCTGGTGATACACGTGCACTCACCTCTATGTATGGTTGCGATTGTGACCTTTTTTGTACCCATGTGTTTGTCAGTTTGTTATATACATGATGCTCAATGCATATTGAACGTTTAATGCCAGATTCATTTAATGAACAAGAATCATCGACTATGTGGGTGATAGTGTCATTTAAAGTACATAATGTATCAAACACTGAACTGTTAGAGGTCTCATTTGCTCTTGTCTTCTTAGGTTTGTCTTTGCTGCGACATACATTCTCAAAGTGGTTGTAGCGGTTGCATAGATTGCAGATACGGCCAAATGCTGAGCATTCTATGCGACGAATGCGAGCTGAAGCGCTCTGACCGTGACCTTTCTTACCACAGTATGTGCATGTATCTTGCGTCTTATTAACCAGAGGCATTGAGATAGCGTTTTTTGACTTTTTGTATGTGCTACTGACGGATTCAACAGCATGAGAGTCTAAAAGTTTTGATGCTGAACGTTTGCCAGACTCCTTAGCTTCTACAAATTTGAAGACTTCTTCTAATGTCATATTTTGATTTTTGTCACCAAGTAAGTCTAGCTGTATCTCTGAATCTGTAATCCCTTTTGTCAAAACATCACGGAGAATTGCGTCGGTGTAATTGACATCACTGTCACATGATGGGCATTTAACAACGAACTTGCAGACGCCTGCTTGTCCTCGAATACGAGCTCCAAAGCTTCTTACGGTCTCATCTCGGTCTTGTCGCATGTTGTGTAGGTTGACCCTGGCTACCATTGGATTCGCGTACAGCAAGTGTTCGAATAGCCGACAACACGTGTTCTTCGCTTTTGTCGATAAGTGAGTTCCCTGCAGAGCGCTGTAAATCTCGCCGAAGGATATCATCACAACATTCAAGGAGTTGAATAATCTTGTCCTTACCGATGACCTTTGTAGCAGTGACATAGTCTTTCCATCTTGACATGAAGTAGTTCCATTCCTCACTTGTCCCTGCTGAGGTGACCGTTGGTCGTTTTACCTTTTCAGTCTTGGCTGCTGCACTGGTGTGGACCAGTGAGTGCGCTGATATCAATGCGGCTACGATGGCGCTGTCTAGGTCATCTGTCTTGTAGTCGCACCCAGGTAACGGACATTGTACTGCAGGCATCTTAAGCGGCAGGCCTCACCGTGTTCATAAATAAGAACGTGGTCTCTTTGTAATGGTTTATTCACAATGAACACGGTCTGAAAATAGAAATAAGGAATACTTAGTGCTGTTTAACAATAATATATGACTAGAGAAAGTTTCTATATAGTCAAGGTAATAATACTAATATATACTAATATGTACTAATCTAAAACAAAGTGATATGAATGATAACTTACGAATTATTAGGCATATATTGCGAGTTCTGCATGACAATGATATAAGACCATGTGCATTGGTTTTATAACAAGGGAAGTAACTCAGTTAAACTAATTAAACTATAACTGTACTATTTTAAAAGGGAGGTAACTGATCTTAAAGGGGCGTTCTCTTATAGTAAAGTTATGTGATCGGACGAGTGGATGGTCAGGCAGGCGTAACTCAGGTAGATACGTGTAGTCAGAGCGGATGTCAGAGGGTGGGGACCAGTGCAGGTGCGTATCTATTTGGTTTACCTACTATGAGCGCTTCAAACATGACATCGCCATTCGGCAGCGTATCATCATCATAATCATCATCATCATCATCATCATCATCATCATCATCATCATCATCATCATCATCATCCCCATCACCATCATCATCAACAACATCACATCATCATCATCACATCATCATCATCACAATCACATCATCACCATCATCAAAGTATAAATGAATTCCCACACACACTCTACATCATTACAATTTGTAGCAAATGCATTTTTTTCTTCTTTTTTCTCATTCTTTACTTTTTCGTCTTCTTCTTTTTTTGTCATCAGTTAACATTATTGTTATCGTCATACTCCTTGTCATCATTATTAGCATCAACGTTATCATCATTTTCAGTAGAAGCAAATAAATGCCGTTTGGAGTAAAAAACCTACATTATGTTTCACACCATTGTAATACATTTACAAAATAGCAGTTATCGTTTCTCATTATTTCATAATCTGCATATAAAATTGTTAATACTTAAAGATATTGTATTTGAATATTAAACGATGTGTTAGTAATAATTCCTTTTGCATATGACTTAAAAAATCATAGTATATAAAGGTATATGTGTCATGGCGTACCACGTCCGATTACTCCATTATCAAATGCATGATAGCACGCACGACTTACCTCCCTTAAAGCGTCCCATGCGTTAACAGTAAAATTTTTGTTTAAACTTATAGAACAAAAGGAAACAATCACACTGTACCTGTGCAAACTTTGAACCACATAACTCTATTCCAAAATCCCATATGCTAATATTATTAGGTAAGCAACTATGTTACTTTTGAAGTGTAAAATAACTAAACGTTTTGGAAAAAACACTCAAGTATATGTAACGTTTCCTAAAACTATATTATTGGCAGTCAGAATTGAACTACCTTCAATAACGATAATAAAGATACAGTTATCATCTTCACATTAATGATGGTCTTGCATTATGATATTAAAAAAAAACGACAAACTAACACACAGTTTAAAACTTTTTGACTTCAATTATTGCTTTATTCCGAGCCTCATTCGTAGCGATATGTACAGACAGGGGGATTCAGTTTTCAGGAAGAGGAGGTTCGCAGAAATAAAGAAATGGCTGTACTGCCATGGTCCTTCCTAACCCCATACTGCCAACTGACTAATAAATAATGTATCCATAATTGAAATACTTGCTACAGACGCAATGAAAACCTACTGACTGGAGGTTTTAAAGTTGGATTCGCAACTTTCTGCTCATTCTATGGCTAACATGGCTATTTAACGATGTAAGATTACCAAAGCACGTACCGGGATTCTCTTCTTGTCGAGGTTCTTTTCCGCACACGTGCAGAAGGAGCCGACCGCGTAAAGAACAAATGTTCGGCCCCTCCCTGCCTGAGTAAGTCTGGCACAATTTGGCCTAGCGATTATTGAGGAGAAGTCGTGTGACAATGTTGACGGATGCATGACGCCGACGGCTGAGACTCACAGTGGTTCTCACTAAACATAAGATCAGTTGACCTAAACAAGACACATACAAAATACATTAAATAACAATTACCGTGTATTAACCAGTTTATAACAAATTAAGAACAACACATTCTAAATATTGGTAACAATTATCTTAACTGCTCACAAATAAAAATAACTTCATTCGATATAAGACATAAAAAGAGAAATAAATAAATACTAAATAAAAATAACTAAATCCACAGAAGTATCGTTCAACAGTTGTAATGTCTATGAAATTAAATATATGACAATTAATTATAAATAAAGGCACGTATACGTACCAACATATAAATTTGTGGCTATTAAGTCCATTTCCATGAATGGTGTAGCAATGGAATAGTAAAGAAACTAGTTTAATGTCCATAGACTCAGTCCTACAAACATGCAATCACCTATCCCATTTGCTTTTCATCGTTATTAGTCCCACATATAAATTTGCTTATTTAAAGAACCAAATCTTTTATATGCAGATATTTCTTTATCGATGATATGAAAAATGTGAAAAATAAACAAAATAAAAAAGGTAAATGCAACATGCGATCTTATTTATAGTGTTATAAATATGCTCTTCACAGAGCTGTCATACCGGAAAGCTCAGTTGGTAGCTCACCTGACTCCGGAGCAAGAGGTCGTAGGTTCAAGCCCATCCTGGATAAATGGT